>CAWUFW010007592.1:600000-990383 GCA_963921515.1 Calotriton arnoldi
CCTCATCAGGGCAGAATGTTCTAATTAGTAAAACAAAGGACTTATGGCGTCTGAGGGCGTTGAAATCCACCCAGGCTCCATGAGGCCTTTGTTCACAGCTGTTGCTGTGAATGTTCTACAGCTAACAGCCAAGTGTAGGGCCACGGCTGTTAGATTTTGAAAATTCTCAGCAAGAGCTGTGAAAAGGGGCTGAAGTCAGCCCTTGGTTCTCCCCGGCTTGGAAGAACTGCTTTTTTTTCAGTCAGCCAAGCCAGGGAGACCCAGTAGCTGAGCAGCATTCCCCCTCCTTCCGAAGCTCAAATGACTAAACTAGGGAGGAGAGAGAGGTAAGGCTCTAGTGCGCCCTGCAGCACAGCCTCTGCCTTTAGCTTTACCCTGCCCACTCCATGTATTTTAGAGAGACAGGGAAAGGTAATGGCAGAGGCTGTTTATTAAAACTTTGAAATGTTGAGTGCAGCAGGCTATACCAGTTCATATAGGCTGCTGCTGCTCCATGGTTTTCAATAGAGCTCTCAACATTCCAATGTTCTAATATAGCCTTATTGCCCGCCGTAGTGGGCTATACCGGCCATTAAAGGCCTGCTCCAGAGTTAAAGTCCAGAGCCGAATGCGAGGGCCTTTAACAAGGGAGCAGGACTTTAATGCCGGTATAGCCCGACTACGGAGGGCTATAAGGCTATTGGAACATTCCACAACATCCGGAATTAGGAACCTAACCATAGGAAGAACAGGGATTCCACTGAACATGTATGAAAAACACACATGTTCAGTGGAATCCCTGTTCTTCCTATGGTTAGGTTCCTAATTCCGGTATTCCGGATGTTGTGGACCGGATGTTGTGGAATTACATTCAGTAAGGAGGGTGAGCCTAACCTTAACCTCTACCTCCCCCCGTATTTTGATTGTATTAGAACATTCCGCCACTAGAGGGCAGAATTTTCTAACAAATAAAACAATTTCCTCACGGACCCCAAGGGGACTGAAATCCCCTCGGGCTCCGTGAGGCTTTTGTTCACAGCAACAGCTTGAACAAAGGTTAATGCTCCGGGATTCTACCAGCCATTAAAAGCCTGCAGCACTCCATTGTTTTCAATGGAGCTCCGAACATTCCAATGTTTTAATATAGCCTTATAGCCCGCCGTAGCGGGCTATACCGGCTATTAAAGGCTTGCTCCAGCGTTAAAGGCCCGAGCCGAAGGGAGCGGGACTTTAATAGCCGGTATAGCCCAGCTACGAAGGGCTATAAGGCTATTATAACATTCTGCCACTAGAGGGCTCAATGTTCTAACAAATAAAACAAAGACTTCAGGGAGCTTGAGGGGATTGAAATCCCTCAGGCTCCCTGAAGCCTTTGTTCACAGCCACAGCTGTGAACAAAGAAACATTGGAATGTTGGAGCTCCGGGCTTATACCAGCCATTATAAGCCCGGAGCTACTCCATTGTTTTCAATGGAGCTCCCAACATTCCAATGTTCTAATATTGATTAAAACATTAGCTATCAATCAGAAGTCTTGTGTAAAAAATAAGCTTTCCCTTCTGCGTCCACATCACGCAAAAGGGCAGTTAGAATCTGGTACCACTAACCCAATGGGTAACTACATGATCATCCAGAAAAACTACCACTTGTGTATACCATCTGATACATTGTAATTTTGCGCTGGAGCACTTAAGTACGGTAATTCATCAAAATAAATCTATGAGGTTCACAAGATAAAGAATTGTTGTTGCTCATTAGTCTGCATAGTTAATAAAACCATTTCCAAACAATATGAAGTCCATCATTCCAAAACCACATGGATTATTTGCAAAAGGAAAGAGTTTAACGCAGTTGCAAACATGCCAAGGAGTGGGCATCTCATCAAATTCAGCAAGACTGTATAATGCTCCTAGAGATCACAAAGAAACAGAGATGTACAGCCCTATGCAATACAGTAAAGTTTGGAGTTCATCGTTCTACCATTAGGACAAAACTGAACAAGTACAGCTTTCATGGAATGGAAGCAAGAAGAAAAACCCACAGCTAAGGCTTCCAAAACAGCATATGAAAGCACCAGAAGATTTTTGGAAACATGCCCTTTGAACACATGAGACTAAAGTGGAGCTGTATGGCTATAATGCACAAAAATAATTTTGGGAAAAAACAAATACCGCAGCTCACCATATGAACATCATACGAACTGTCAAGCATGGTGGTGGAGGGGTGATGATTTGGGAGTGATTTGCAGCTTCAAGACCAGGATATCTTACAATCACTGAATTCACCATGACTCCCTCCCTATAACTAGATGACAAAATGAGACCATCTGTCAAACAGCTAATGCTTAGCCTAAAGTGGACTGTGTAACAGGGCATTGATCCAAACCTCGCCAGTAAAGCTATGACACAATGACTGAAAAAGAAATGAATCAGTATCAATTATCTTTCTGTCTCTATTTCCATATTACTTTAGCAAAGAGGCACCACTCGTCTGTATTTTGAAATCCTATCTTGCAGTATCCATATTCAAAAATATGACTAGTATCTATGACAGGTCGTCTAAGAGAGACTTTTTTTTGTTTTGCACTTAGCTTCTTGAGTCCAGGGCACAGACTTATTACAACAGACCTGCATTAGATTTTTAAAGGCCGAAAGAAACGAAGAAAGCCATTTAGTAAATACAGTTTGAGAAAGTACAAATTTATTGCATCGTAACTGACAGGTATCTAGACACATGCAACAGGAAAGGCACATTACCGTGAGGGTTAAAGTAATCCAATGTCTATAGCAACATAATGTTTGGAACAGTGCTTGGCAATACAGGAGAAAGTTAGGCAGAAACTGCTTTACACATAAAATCTGACTTTGAATTCGGGAAACAAAGGGGAAGCCACATTAATGGAAAAGCACAATGCCTGCACTCTTGAAAGCTCTAAAGAGTTTGCGTACTTCAATAAAAAAGTAGACGGAAACATAAATATTAGTCTAGGGTATCTTAGAAGAAAAAAAAAATGCAAGTTCTAATGTCACATACTTTGCTTGGAGAGAGGTCCTGTTCTTTTAGAACCAAACCAAAAGTTTAAGAAAAAAAGAGAGAATAAAATTGTGGGTTGTAAACTAGAAAAATTCAGCAGAAAAGGAGAAAGACCCAAAATTCCGAATTTGTAATTCTGTTCATATTCACAATCACTGTTTATTCAGATAATATTGGAAGAATACTCATAAGGGTAGAAATGTTTGGGTTTGGAACTACTGAGGGTAAGTTCACTGTGGCAGTAGATAGTATCATACCTGTAAGGGTCACCTGATAGATTTGTAGACTAGAAGAACCCAGACACCTAAAGTAACTAAAACTATGATATAGAACTCTTGCCACCTCCTCCTTTGTGATCTTTTGTGACCTATTAAATCTGAGGTATATTTAGTACCCTTTGTTATCTGTAACCCTTCCATATAACTGCACCTATGCTTTTGTTCCAAAGTGGTCTATTCTCTCAGAAGTAAGCAGGGGTCCTCTGTCTAGGACATGGATCTGTTCTATGGCTAAAAAAGAGATTCTGAGGTGCAGGCATTATGTGTACTGCTAGTATAACTATCGCTGGAAATAAATCCCAACAAAAACCGCTCACCTAAATGTGATCTGTGAAGTATGATAATTAAGCACCTCTACTCATTTTGCATCTAGAGTAAATATTCAAGATATCCAACCCACAGTATGATGAAGCAGAGCATCTAAATGTTTATGAGCAGCCAAGTAAGGCACCCTTAGTGTCTGACAGTTTTAGTTAAGCATGATATTGGTGAGTACATCAATAACTCTCCGGGGAGGAGGTGAACAGATGAGGACAAACAATACTATACCCAAGAGCAACCTTACAGGGTAAAAAACAGGCGGGGTAAAATCTTATCTGCACTGATGTAGTAAAGAGAAGTAGTGTAGATAGTTTCTGCCATTTACAATTGATTGAAAGAAGGAATGAAGCAGTGAGGCACCCGAAGTATGCCAAGAGTGTAAAGACTTGAAACTGTTCAGACAGCCATCATGAGGGTAGAGCAAGTTCCTAGGTACATAATGCAAATAGGGAGAACCAATGAGTATAGCCAAAGAGATGCAACTGCCATAAATAAAGACTACACTGAATATCTTTCCCACCACACTCCTGCATTTTTGCCAAGGTCCACAATCTTAATAGGAAAGGTGACAGGGTAAGGGACAAAACTGGGAACTAAGAAAAAGAAGGAGATTCACTCGCCTTGGAGGCTTAGAATGCAAGGGTTGTGAAGGTTTCAGTAAGGATAAAAAAGTCTATGCAGTAACTGATTTTGCTCCAACATAATCCAATTATGTCAAGCAAATAAATCAGAACAGAATTAAATTGCAACATGAATTAGTTTGTGGAATGCAGCTTATGTTAGTGTGGCTCAAGGTTCCACCAACAACGCACATTACTTATTGAGCATGGGTGCTTAATGCCCAAATAAACAACAGAGGTGGACAAGAACTCAATGGAAAGTTGGTGAAGAAACCAACACAGCACTCATGAAAACTCTTGCAAGAAATCTACTGTGATGTAGAGAGAAGGGATAATATAAACAAAGAGTGGTTTTTCAAATCTTCATCTCTGCATTCTCCTTGAATCAGATATGGATTCCTGTGATAATATAACTTTAGGCAGGCTAAGCAATCTCAGGATAATTAGGCTGATTTTCTAGATAGAAGAGCTGTCTAGATTGTAGGCACTACCCAACAAGTGGATGCTTTGGGACCTATATAGCTACAGTCTGTACATATATATATTTATTATGATGAAAACTAATGGAAATGTTGGTGATGTGGGGCACAGTGATACACACACTAAAAGACAGTTATTGTATAACTTAAGTAAAATATCAAATCAGGAACAAGCCAAATGGTGGGAGGTCACTACACTGCAGAAATATGTTGATTCTGTCAGAGTCCCAAGAGGATTAAGGATTTTTATAACCCCCACTTTCAAAAACCCTGACCCAAAAATGATTGAAGAATGGGCAGCTAACAATCATAAACCGTTCAACAATCATGTTAAAAATATTAATCAAATATGCTAAAAAAAGATAGTGATCAGCTGTCAATAGAAACTGACAAATACTCCAACACGTTAAAGGAGAAATGTACTAATGAGGAATTTTAAAATGAAATGGGCAAATTGAATACATGATTGGAAAAGGCCAAAAAACACAATGAAAATTCTATAGGGACCAAGTGGACTATAACAGAAGTCAGATCCTAACTTTCGGGTGGAAATTTGCCCATCTAAGGAACAATGAGCAAGAGAGACTTCAAGCGGAGCAACCATCAACCTCCAAAAGCCCCTGGCAGAGTCTTCAAAACAGTTAATGGTTTTGAGCAGTGCTCAGGCAGAGCAAGCAGAAAGTGACAACAGTGAGAGTGATGTATCGGTCCAGTCAAAAGGGGCAGGAGTAAAATAAACATTTTTTAAAGGAGTTCAACCTCTTGGCACAAGGAAGACTAACAATGCAAGGAAGCAAAGGTGCACATGGGTACAGAGGTCGCTGACGAGACGGTAAAGGAGGCAACAGAAAAGACGCAAAGAAACAAGGAGATATAGAAGGCTCCATGGGAATCCAGAAAAGAGAGCAAACAGCTACAAAATAATGAATTAAAAAAACTGTGGTAAACTTATCCAATCTTGTCCTTACAGACTCCCAAATTGAAGTTTTATCATTAGGCATCTCTTTTTGTCCAACAACACATTTTAATTATACCAATAGCCAAATAATTTTATTTCATTTCACCAGTAAACTGAAATTAAAACGCTGGTATGACACCAAGCCCGCCCCCCCACACTCCCCCCCCATAACCATGATCAGAAGGGAAGGACCCTAATTTAGGTTAGGAGATACTGATATTCTGAACACCATGGGGGGATAGGAAGGTAATGAAAATTGAGTAAATGATCCTGTCTTAAACTTGATTAATGAGGATATTGATTTTTAATGTGGTGGTGCAAGTGAATTTAAATCTAAGTACATTTTTTATGCCACAGATGGCAAATGAGGCCATGGATGTATATGAGCGAGGTATAATAAAATAATTCAAGAAAATTGAAAAGAAGAGAGGGTAATTTGGAAAAGAAACATCTAGATGCTATTCAATAAATTACAGGAGAACAAAAGAATTGTTATAAAAAAATCTGATAAAGGAGGTAATGAGATGATTTGGCCATCAGATATGTATCTAAGTGAAGGACATAGTAAACTTAAGGATACGAATAGTTACGAGGTATCAACCAGACAGAAATTTGAGAACGCAAATAGGGAGTATCAACAAAGATTAACAGTCTGGAGAGATCGAAATTTGATTGAGTGGGAGGAATATCAGTTTCTTAACTGCAGTTTTCCTAAATTACCAGCACTATCTCTTACCAAAATTACACAAAGATCTTGTCAACCCTCAAGGGAGACCGATCGTCTCCTCTAGGGGCAGTATGATAGAAAATACTTCAAAATATGTTGACTTCTTTTCAACACCCTTTGTACAGTCTCTCCCTTCATATATAAGGGATACAGGTGATTTTTTTATGGTTGTTTAATGGTATAATGTGGGAAGAAAACTATATGCTCATGTGTCTTGATGTGAATAGCTTATAAACATGTTTACCCCATGATTTGGGGATCATGGGGAGCAAGCACTTTCTTAGAGCTCGGTCTATGTCCTATCTTCTTTATACCGAGATAATTCTTGATATGATGTATGCATGTCTGACCAAAAACGTATTCATCTTCGATAAGAACATCTATAGGCAAACCCAGAGGGAGGCGATGGGGACCTGCTTTGCCCCCAGCTATGCGGGTCTCTACCTAGGCTGGTGGGAGGAGCAGGCTGTTAGTAACATCCGTCATTTTGACGAGCACGTCATACTCTGGGTACGCTATCTAAACAACATTCTTTGTATCTGGAAAGGCAGTATGGAAGACGCCTACGAATTCGTCAATATATTGAATGAGAATTCCCTAAATCTCATGTTTACGAGCCACATACACCAGACAGAATTAGAATTCCTAGATTTACAATTTGAAGTACATAGTAACAGACTTGAAAGTAGTCTTTTTTGGAAAAAGACAGCAGGCAATAGCCTGCTACATGCAGGACGTGGCCATCCCAGGAATCTAATAGAGAGTATACCATATGGCGAATTGTTTAGAGCTAAAAGAAACTGTAGCCCCGAAGTGGCCTTTCAGGAGGAGAAGAATATAATGAAACAGAGATTTCACAAACGAGGGTATTCATCTAAAACAATTGAGCAGGCTTGTGAGAAGGTTGAACATGTGGAAAGAGCAGGGTTACTAGCCTCAAGAGTGAGGAACTCACAAGATTCCCAACCCATAAGGTTTATCACTTCCTTCCACAGTCAGGCGTGGGACGTTGGACACAGCCTGATGAAATTTTGGCAGGTACTCAAAACTGATGAGGTTTTGGTTAAGCACATTGGAGATAATCAGCAAGTCACTTTCAGAAGGTGTACATCCCATATAGACACTCTCAGCCACAGCCTAGTTAAATCAGGGGGTGGTTCCAGTAACATACAAGGCTTCTTTAACTGGGGAACATGTAAAGCAAGTAAATACAGTACCAACTGTGAGACAGTTCAACTGTCAATAGATTATCGTCCATACACAGTAACAAAACACCTCACATGTAACTCAGGCTTTTGTTTTTATGCACTGTGCCGCCCATGTGAGCAATTTTACATTGGGAGCTAAAAAAAAGTGCTGGAGCATAAAAGAGCGATCATCAATAAAGATAAGCAATACCCCATTGCATGGCACTTCAAACAAAAACATGACAAAATCACCAGTCTTTTAAAATTCTGTGTGTTGGACAGAAGCCGAATTTGAGAGAGAGGGGGCAACAGAACACAGGAGTTGAGAAGACTCGAGTTGAAACTGATTATTAGATATGGGACCTTGCATCGGGGAATAAATGTGGATGAAGAACTGGCAGTCCACCTAGGTTGATCCGGATTAGGCCCCCCTTTACACCACTTTTTCAGTAACTGATGGGTTCGTTGACATTTTAAATAAACTGTGCCTTTTTGTCCTCGCCCCTCCCTTCTCTTCTCTTAATTGTATATTTGTTAGGTTTGCTTGTTTTTAGAGAGAAATCCTAATGTGAGGTTCTCATTGTACTTTTGTCTTTTATGCTGTAGGACCTCACAATGCTGAAATGTGGAGAAGGAGTGCAAGAGAGCCAATCATATCTAGCTTAGCTGGGTTTTCTTTGTCTCTTTTGGAAGGGGCTTGGCATTGTACAGATTTTCGCCTTTTGTTGGGACTATCATGAGGGACTGAGACATTTGCCCACTTGGGCATAGTAGTATTCTAAAATGGTGGGTTTACTGACAGTGCTTTATAATTGTGATCGGCTGATGTGAAAATTTGTGGAACGTGTGGCAAACAAACCAGAGATGACCCGTGTCTTTGCCCACTTGGGCTGAACCACTGAGTGGAGTTGCGGGGGTTTTGAAGAAATCTTTGAGCAATAGTTCATTGCACAGATGTATTATACTTATACAATGTATATACATGCCCAATATATGACAACCTGACGGAAATAATGAGGGCATGCACATTCACCT
This sequence comes from Calotriton arnoldi, assembly GCA_963921515.1. Taxonomy (NCBI): domain Eukaryota; kingdom Metazoa; phylum Chordata; class Amphibia; order Caudata; family Salamandridae; genus Calotriton; species Calotriton arnoldi. Next base: position 608,617 of record CAWUFW010007592.1, read on the forward strand.
GAGATCGGTTTTGTTTGCTTCAATTTCAAAGATGTGGATTTCAGTTGCTGACAATTTTCGCATGATGGCTTTAGAATTCATATTGAGTAACCACAATGTAATTAAGAATTATGTCCCTCCAGAAGCACACAAAAGATGCCGGGTATACTGAGGGGCTTGAAATTCAGTTTTATCATGTTTGAATCTGTATGCAAAGTATATAACATATTGTATTTATGCGCACACAATGTCCACGAGACAATTACAAATGTAATAAAATGGCTGATATATTACACTGAAAGTGGGCATCATAGGAGAGTCCTACCTTTTATTTTGTTAATTAAATGTATCACGTGGTGTATTTATATGGTGGAGAAGCAAACGGAACCTGACCCGTGACTAAGGAGCCGGTTGCTCTGAAACACACCGGGCAGATTTTGTTGCTTTTGTGTTTAAAATAAACATCCTGAATTGAAATTGAGCCGCAGCCCTAGGCGTTGGATCCATCATTGCACTCTTCACACCACTAAGGCAAATATGTCCATGTGCTTTAATTTTGTTCATTAAAATTTCCCAGTGTAAAATCACCTAAATGGCAATATATAGCTGAGCGAGGAAAGCATACAATATGAGCAAAATGATCATAAGCTACAGAATCCTTCCCAAACAGATGTGGTGGACCAACAAACAGCTTTTTTCTGTTCTTAATCATACCAGGTTCATCCATCTCCGATTAATTACGATTAGCAATATGAACAGGACATCTAATGGGCATTTGTATTCCTTTGATCTAAGATCTCAGTGGTGTACCTATAATTCAGTTCACCAGGTAGCCATTATTCTCCTGCTTGAGACAATAAATTGACTTGGAACAGTTGCCTTTACTGTCCATATTCCGACTTCTCAGCAGACTCTTATTGCAGGGCTTAATTAAGAAGACATCAAATGCCATTCGGTTAGGAGATGTGGGATTTCTCTATAACTGTCCTAAAAATTAAAGTCAAGCAGTGCTAACATCACCTTAAAGGTCCTGACATGTTATGAATAGGAACATTGTTCACACTCATGCAGTTGGCACCTCTGTAGAAGAATTGCTCTTTTGCCTCATTGTATGGAGGTAGACCGGGTTTGACTTTAACATCAAAAGATACGCACTAAGAAAGGGAATTGATCTCACAAGGGAAAGAAGGAATTATAACTAATGTCACAGAAGCAGCACAGGTTTGTGTACTAATGTTACAAGAATAAAATGCAGTGGACAATATAATAGGGGATAAAGAGGGAGAGAGACACTAGTCACACGAGCCAACTATGAAGGGAAAACAAATGTCTCAAAAGCAACTGGACAAGGGAACTATTACAAGATATTATCATGATTGCAACTGGAAAAGAATACTGTCGTCCTCACAGAAATGTAAAGTGAACACTTGTATCACAGGAAAAAGAGAGTAGGCAGTGAGAGAGCACTTAAGTCAAGGTATACAGAAAGTGGAAACTGATTTTGCAAGAGAAAGAGATCTGAGTATCTGTAGAGTAAGTGCATGATGTAGGAACAACCACCCTGGTAGCATGAGCAATATAAAAGATAGACAGACATTCAGTTTTATTAATAGGTAAAGATGGTATAAGGCTAGGAGCAATAAACAAGTTTGTTCAGCTTGTGTTCAGCTTGTGTTCCTTGACATAGTCAGCAGTTAAAAGTTTCAAAGCTGCAGAATTTTCAATAAGTTTACCTACTTTACTGAGATCGACATAGCTGGAGCCTAGAGATGCAGATAATACTTATGTCAGCAGTGAAGCGTGGAGCTCAAAGATTGAATCTAAGTCTGTGAGAGAAGTATCAAGCATTTTAACAAAATTTGACTTTTTTTGTTATAAAACTGCAACATTCAAAAATAGCCAGTACATTCACAACTACGGGAAAGACCAATATACTTTAAACTGCCTACTTGGTTCTTGCGGCTATAGACATCACAGAACCTTGGTGTTTGCAAACGCATAGGCTGTTCTACATAAGTCATTCCCCCTTAACTAAAGTGTTAACGTGGCCTTCACCTTTGTTGCTTGCAGAGCAATTTGTGTGTTGACAATTAGACAGAGGCGAAATATGGTGCTACTGTTTGTCATTAATCTATTTACTGCAAGTACTGAGGAAATTAATATAAATATTCACAGATACTTGACTGATGACGGACTGAATACCAGGAGAAGTGATAACTAGCAGCACATTGCCCAAGTGCTTAGCCATGAATAGAACATAATCTTCTTCACAGTCTGTCTTCACTCTATCCACTTCTGTTCTAGAAAAGTCTTGGTCCACTTTGCTTGACCAGACCTACTCATTCCGTGCCGGAGAGTCATTCCGATAATTCTGCAGATAAGAACTGGACCCACACTGCCGATCATTGTAAAACAGACTGGTTTAATAAAGCCTGGTCAAATACCTACTCTTCACAAATCCAGCCTCAGGAATGGAATCGATTGAGATCTGCCATCATGAACAGAAGGAGCACAGTGTTGCGATTAGTCCAGCGGTCTCCTGGTGCTTTGGTGCTGCTGTAGCCTAGCCATCCTCCCAATGAAAGCAACAGCAAGACCCCAGACTAGAGCCATATCCAGTAACTGGGTGAAAGATTAGAGATTAAATGCTCTTGTTAGAAGCGCTGTACAGTGTAGTCTCTGTATACGCTGCTCATGCATGCAGCACACATCACTCAGAAGCCCAGGGTCAGCTACAAAGAACTGTGTAGGTGAACCAGACAGGTGGTGAACAGACAGCACAATGGGTCGCAGCTGACTTGTACTTTCTGCAGACCTCAGACACTGATAAACACCACTGTACAGGGGAGGTACTCAGGGAAGCAGATACCACATCCCTCCAGGGTAGAGTTGCTTCATAGGATGTCGTCTACTTTGGCTCTTTTCGAATTGCGCGACAGATGCTGCATAATAAAGGAAAATAGATTTGGTTCAGCATGGTACAAGTTAGAAACTGTCCAATTATTGAGCACATACACACACAACACACACAATTAAAAAGCTATTCCATATGTGCTGCCTTTTCCAGTGATATGTACCCATTAAAAGTGCTAACACAGAACAAATCACTCAAGGCTCTGGAAAATACTAATGAGAACACTAATCTATACTCGAACCAATATCGAGGAACTTCAAGATTTGTTATCATACTTTCACAGTTTGTGATATTCAAATTCCTACCCTCTTGAAGATTAAACTAACCACTCATTTTGGGAAGATTTTTTTTTAATCTGCAGCAATGAACGTGCCCGAAGGATATTAGCCACATTTTTTGGAACCTGGAATATATTATGCACAAATGTAAATTTAGATTATGGCAATGCCGCATGCATGAGTCAATACAGGTATAGGTTTCCAGCCTCAGGAACACTTATTTTTTTTTTTAAAACAAAACAGCAATCATATATAGATGTATTATTTTCTTGAGTAGGAAGTTTATTTTACTAGGAAAAAGCAAAAAATAAAAGGCACTGTTGCTCTGCATTATTGTCAGTGCTGGCAGCAAGCTGAAATTGCCTGGATTGATATTCGGGCAGAGACCGAAGATGGAGCTGCCCAGCAACACAAGGTACATCATGGATGCTGCTTTAGGCCTTGGATAATTGGAGATGGGAACACTGTACACAGCCCAGAAGCCCAATGGCCATCAGCACTGCCAGGTAGTGATATCAGAGAATACTATGGACAAAGAAGACCTTAAACAATTAGAAAATTGGCTGCTGACTTAACCATAAGTTACTCATGAAGCGACCTTTTATTCAATAATTTTATTAGGTGACTTTTTCCTCTCAATTATGTTTTTTTGCTTTTCTTGTAAACCAAGAAGAGATCCCTGTTCCTGCTGCCTTTCATTCGGAGAACTCTGACTTTACCTTCTCTCCTGAGGTTCTGTGCCAAAATGTTTTGCTGCTTACTGAAGGATGTACTGCAGAGAAAGTATGTATAGCACTGAACAGCTTTTTTTTTAGGAAAAATCTATGCGCTCAGCACACGGGGAAGAGGAGGTGAAATTAAACTGAATCGTACCTGCCAGTACATGTGTGAGAACAACAAATCTCTGGAATGTTAATAAACAAACTCCAATATGGGGCTTTGTTTTTCCTTTTGAAAAAGAAAACCAGGACTCCTCATCAGACGGATAGAGAAATTCATCAGATTCCTGGTCCATTCCAGTTATCCTTTAGCATAATTTCACATGATTGAGGAGGAGAACAAATGGCTAACCCTCATTTCATGTGTGGATACCAAAGAACGTCATGGTGAAAGACAAGCACACCCAGAACTATTTTCAAACTCCTCAGTAAGCATAGGAGAGCCATACGAGATCCTTGAATGCTAAAGGAATATACTCTTAGCTGTCACTGAGTGGACCTATTGCTTAAGCTTTCTTTGGAGAGGTAAGATTCTCACATAACTGTGGGGAAATTATGAAATTGATCTTGTGTCAGATCTCTTGTCCTAGCAGTACTCTAGTCTTACCTGGTCAGGGAAAATAATATTTTCTTTTGTTTGGATTGTGGAAGCATTGAGATCCCAGCATGAATTCTATACATTCTTAAATATACATTTAAATACATTTTCCCATTTTCTCTTTACAGTCACCCCTCAAGTTCATTGTCTCTGCATTGGAGATTGTGCAGTAAATATCGGTTTGATAGGTGCTACAAAGTACAGTGCAAACTTAGAGAGTTTGTTAAACTTATACCGTTCCCTGCTGGTAGAAGTGTGGTGCCAGCTCCAGCAGCCAGGAGGATTCCACAGCTGTCACATCCCTCATGTAGTACCTGGATGTCTGAACAACTTCATTGTACACCACCCTGCCAGAGAGAGAGCACAGACATTATTCAATGAACTGGGTGTCTCATATTTATGTTGGATGATCTAGAGTTGAAGGATAGGATTAGGTGAGTTGAACAGACAGAGATAGGAATTTGAGACACAAGGTTTATGTTCAGAATCAAATAATTATGCAAACAATTTAAAATGTGTTAGGGATACACTACTAACAATAATTTTGTGCACAGGATAAAATACTGGTGTGCTCTCTAGAAGAAAATGATACATAGTATTTTAAAAACAGCACAGAACGCTGTATAAAAAATGATCTGGTTAGGTTTTTTAGCAACTTCTGAAGAACTTGACAGATCTTCAAACACGAAATTCTGCATCTTTAAAAAGCATTCCAGTAACATATCTAAAAATCGAATCTACTTTTAAACACAAACCCTTTATAAAACATACAGCATGTTTTTTTTAATTTTGAGAAAATGTAAAATTAATTACATCCATGAACAAATCTGCACGCTTTTCAGAATTAGACTACATGCACTGTAAAAGTAACTTTAGCTTTAATTAAATAATGTGCTCCAATTTTCTGATTGATTTGTGCAGACATTTCTCTTAGGTATTTTGCTATGCAGCATTATGTGCATGTGTAAAAGAATTATGACTACTTCTTAAAGCACTCATGCAGTACTATGAAAAAAGTGCCACATTTGTAAAGAATGATAACTGTTCAAAAGAATATTCCAGAAGGCATGTCTTACCACTCATTGAAAATGACAGCACATAGGGGAACGCAAGGTCCCCTCAAATTCAACTTGACCATTACCCTTAACCCCAAAATCTTTGGAATCAAGGTATAGGATTACCTTTCTTGCCCGAATGTAGATATTCAGCAGAGGTTTACATTAAGATACACAATAGGTGGGCATGCTATAAACAGCTGACATTAGTTTCTTCATATAGATATCTTGTGCTGTCAGAACACACCTGTAATAAGAAAATTACATCACTACTACCTTGTAATAAAATATTACAAGCAAGAAGTGATATCCTGGCTTTATCACTTCTCCTGCTGCCTCTTGGACATATACCCTACTGCCCCCTTCGCAACCTTATTCTTGGAAGCCCTCTAAGGCCCTTTGTCTATGCATACAGCAGTCATACATACTGGTACTGGCCCAGTCACATCCCGTGGTGTATCAGTGGAAGGAGAGGATGTGACAGGAGATGACATATTGGCTCAACTAGTTGTCTCACACAACCTCTAACTGACATGAGATGCCATGATGTAAGAGACTATATACAAATGACAGCCCAGTAAAAAGTGCAGCAGCCTCACTACACTCAAGGCAAAAATCTGAGCCTCTCTTCATCCTGACACAAGCCGGCAGAGTTGAATGATCAATACAGAATCATAGGGTTACCTGCAGACCACACGTTTGAACTCCTATGAAGCCTACACAGCCCTGCACCCTTCCGAGGTCAGTAAATTCAGCACGATTAAATTAGAAATCACCTGTTATTTACAAATTCCAGATGTTGCACTGCACAAAACCCACAAGAAAAAACAAAGCAAATGATGAGCTGTGGACCCGGTTATAAGACAGAACGACATACATCCAACTGTGCACTTAAATGGATATTGCATGTGACCGTGGCGTTACACACATTTATAAATGCCATCAGCCATCATCCTCGTTCTTGCTTACAGTCATAACTCGTTAGCTGCCTTACAGGATCTTATGTGTACTGGTTACCATGAAAGTGTACACTATACATGATGTCTTGATGTGATGCACCCTATGACAAACAACTCCTTCTCATTTAGTAAATAGTGTGAAAAGTAACTTTGAACTTGTGGTTTAGATTTGGAACCTCACTCTTTTTCAACCTTTAGCATCTTGGAAAGCAGAAGCATTAGCTGTTTCATGATGTTTTAGGTCTTATGGTGGAGCTGTGAAGAATGTTCTAGCATGAATTCCAGAGCGTGCGCTGATGCCAGAAGCGAAAAGGCTCACAGGTCTGATGTTATTTCTGCCTATTTTGGGGTACAGCAGGCCATTCTTCACCCACCTAAGAATGACCTGTAAAGGATAGCGATACCAAATTGGCCTGCTTCTGTTGGTACACTCTCTGCTAGGGTTTTATAGGTCTGGGTCTTTTTGTTTAAGGTAAACATTGCTGCTATCTATGGCTGTGTGACTGTCGAACGAGTTACTTACCTTCGGTAACGATGTATCTGGTAGAGACATAGTCTAGCCGCAGATTCCTTAACTTAGAATATTCCCAGGCGTCAGACTGGATCCGGAAAATTTTCCGCAGCAGCACCTCTGCGCGCCGAGGGCGGCGCTGCCCGACTCCGCCCTGGCGTCGTCCCACGGACGTGACGTCAGCGGAGTTATATATGCCCCTCCCAGCGCGCTGACATCAGTTTTCGTAGGAGAAACTTTTCCGCGCCACAGCGCAGAGCCACCACCAAAAAACTGTTAGAAAATGGGAACAGTGTGCAAAAATGATGAAAAGACATGGTATGAAGAAAAACAGCACCATAAAGGAAAGTGCCAGGCACCATATATTGTAAACTAATAAAGGGAAAGAGCAGAGCACCGCTCTGAGAAACAACAGCAAAGGGAAGGCCAACTACCCTGGGAGGTGAAGGAAGATGTAAACAACATCATGGCAGACGACAGAAAGACCGCAACCGGAATAGACAACGGTGAAGGACAACAAGTCAGGAACATAGAAGCCAGGACAATTGACCACAAAAAGTCACCAGAAAGAGGCGTTGCATCCCCAACAAAGAGACCCAAAAATGTGGCAGAGCCAACAGGCCTCAAACCAATGGAGGATAGGGGTGGAAAGAAACCCCAAGGCGATAAAGAAAGGGAGAGCGGGGGTGGGAAAAAACGAAGAGAACCCACTGTACAACCCAGGGCGTAGGGATGTAAAGGATACCTGACACATGAGCATACCGACCAATAATGAAAAATGGGCGGAGAAGAGCCATGAAAGCAGAATGAAGCATTCTGTTTGTGAGACGAAGTGAAAGCATCACTTGCAGAAAGAACAAGCCACCCGAAGGGAGGCGAGCGTGAAAGCCCAACCTGAAAAGGTCCTCGCAGAACGGGGAGGACGGGCGGGCGTTAAGGAATCTGCGGCTAGACTATGTCTCTACCAGATACATCGTTACCAAAGGTAAGTAACTCGTTCATCTGCGCAGATTCCTTAACTTAGAATAGATACCAAAGCCATACCATAGAGGAGGCGGGTCTGCGACTGAACCCCTCCAAGTCCTAGAGAGAACTTGGCCGTGAAGAAAGTGTCTAAAACAGTGCCGTCAATCATGTGACGAAGCACAGCGGGGACAGTAATGTGAACGCAGCCAACTCCTAGACCATGAAGCTCAGAAACGAGCGGACAACAATGGAAGGCAAAGGTACCAGAAGCCGCAAAGAACAGCACGAAAACCCCTTTTGTGTAGAACGGGGTAAGAGAGGGAAACCCACAGCCAGAAGGGCGTGCTGGAGCAGGAGTTCACAGCTCCGAGAGCGGAAGAAGAACGAAGCAGAGGGCCCGAGGGATCCGCAGGATCCGAAGTGGTGATAGAAGCAAAAGCGATCACTGGTCGACCAGGTAAAACAGTGGAAAAAACACTGTGGAACCTGCGCCTGCAAGATACAGGGGGCAACGAAGGCAAAAGGCTGACTCCTGGCCAGCAAGTGCCGGTATGGACAAAGAAAATGCATACTAAGTATGCTGGAGTGAAAAGTAATTTGATGACACCGCCAGAAGTGGAACTGGACCTAGAGCGTGAAAGATCCACCAGATGTAATGTGTTGCCTGCAAGCAAAATCCAGAGAGATGGCAACCGGCATGACAGAAGGCGCATACTGGCCCAGTATGTAGACTAGCAGAAGAATCATTTATCAAGCTGCATCAGCTAGATACAGGCGACAATGATGGTGCAAGGACTCACAATGAGACTTGCTCGAAAGCAATCTTCTCACAGTATTAATTAATTTGTACTAAAATTCTGTAATGTCTTTATTAATAATGTTCAAACACAACATTTTATCCAGAAGATGCTTGCCTATGTGTTTTCCACTAATAAGTAATCCTTGTCTAATCCAAAATGGCCGCTAAAGCGCGGAACTCTACTGCGCATGTGTCAACCATGTCACGTGGTATGACGTCTTTCTTAGCTTCGAGGGAATCTTTTGCTTCTGCGCAGTGTATGCTAAAATGGCTGCTTAATGTTCTCACATGCTAAAGCTTTCGCATTATTGCAATTAATAATGTGGTATTCTAACGCAACTAATGCGGGATAGACATTTATATTTAAATGGGAGTAGAGTAGAAGTAGGGGGTATACAGTGAAAACATTTATTTTCGATTTTAATATGTTTCTTCTTTGATTTCTATTAGTTCGTAAAGTGGGCCTGGGTTGACAAAACGGCAGCTCAAGAAACCATGTGATTGGCGCATGCGCCCTGAAAACTAACCATGCAAAGCGATGAAGTCAATTTGGAAGATGACCAAGGACATGACCCGCTGATCACCTTCACCGTTCATCTGAGATGTCCTACAAGTTGATACATTTTGTATACACTTTGTATTAAAATTTGTCGAGTGAGACGGGTGGGAAATAAAGCAAATGTATTAATTGAGAGGGGCGGTATTTTAAAACAATGGGCTTAAGAAAATTGAACTAAATTGACATGGTGTGAGGATCAACCCCTGTCCCTGCCAATCAGAAATAGTGGGCCCATAATATTGAAACATTAAGGGGAGGTACATGGGCGTAGAAGGGTATAATAGATATAGAATTAGCTAATTAGTTAGCACAGGGAGCAGCAGAGGCTTAGGAGCACAGAACGAGCTGATCGATTGCAGACTGAACCGCTGTCCAAAGAGGTCCTGAGGTGGGGGCGGCGGATTCCATTAGAAAGAAGACACGGAAGAATCGGGAGGAAGCAGAAGTGTCAGAGAGGGAAATGACGCAGGAGTCGTTGGTAGAGAGGTCACCTATCCTGTCCTGAACCTGGTCCGGAGGTCTTGGTCTTCGTCCTTCTTGGGACTCATCTTTCCAACTCCTTGGCCAAGGGGTTTGGTTTTCACACTTTTAGGTAACTATAAATGCGTAATCTTTAGTTGTACTGCTGTCTCTATCTTCTTCTTTCTGAGGGACCGTCATTTGATTAATAGGTGATTATATAGTGTGCTTCCTCCTTGATATGCGATTAAGTATTATGTGGTTTGTAATTTACTCTGCTAAAGAATTTAGATAAACATTTTAAAACGTCCTGAGTCAGTGGTTATTTCAGGTGGTTAATGAAATTATGTATTGTATGATCTCATTTTAACCCCAATTATCAAAGGTCCATTGGTAAGTCATTACTCTTCTAATCAGAAAGGCAATTGGTAGCAGGGATTTTGATAAAGAGTACAACTGATTCCCACCAGTGGTGATTATTAGTTAGCGTGAATGAATGGGCCCAGGTGAGTATTTTGTGTATGAATGCTTGTTGCTAGTAACCCGCTGGATCAGTTTTCTGGCTATCAGAGGATGGTTATACTTTGTTAATTGGGTAATGAATCCCCAGGGAAATTTGAATAGCGGATGGTAAGTGGAAGCCATACTGCAGTGAGGTTATCTGTCAGGCAGAAATAGTACTGAAAAGTTAAACAGGGCTATCAGTACTTGTTAGGGACTCCGTGCGTGTGAGTGACAGCAAAGGAATACGCTGGTGAAAATTTGATGTTATACCACCTAGAAAGGGTAACATTGTAGGAGTAGCAGGTATTTCTGAAGCTTATGTGAAGAGTAAATGGAAGGGTTTTACTCGTAGTGTATGTCTAGTAAACGGAAGGGTTTTACTAAGTGTGAGGAAATCTATCTTTTTCGATTTAGGGAGACTGACACAATACGAATGTTTTATGTTGTTACTGAAGTTTAATGAAAAGTGTTGAAGAATTAAAATTTACGTACGATTTTTGTAAAGGGAGGGTCAGCTACCGGAGTAGGAGCTGACGTCACAAACGCCGCGCTGGGATTGGTTGAAACAGCGGGCGTGGAGCAAGCTTGTAAAGGAGGGGTCAGTAGTCAGGAGTAATACTGACGTCACAGGTGCCGCGCTGGAATTGGTCGGGACAGCGAGGGACAGAGAAGCGCAGATTGTAAAGGAGGGGTCGTCAGAGAGAGTGAATAGACGTCACAGAAAAGCCGCGCTAGGATTAAATGTTAGCTGGAATTTGATAGGTTGTCAGCATAGAAGTCGAAATCTTAGTGGATAGTGTAGACTATATGTGGAAATGCGATCCGACTTTAATAGGAACACGTCCAGACAGGAGATTCCTAGGTTTTGCAGAATATAATTCAATACATGTACCCAAAATGTACGGAGAGAAGAGAAAAATGTCATTCTTAAAAAAAATTAAGAATTATTTTAAGAAGGATAAGCCAATCAAAACTAGGAAGGTATTATCATTCACCAGCAAAAAATCCCCGCCTCATTCATGATGATGGAGAGGGGTTATCATACTTGAGTATGGTTAGAAAATTGGATAGAATACACAAAAGATGACGGAATATTAGCTTTCCCAGAGAATGGTACTTTCAATGGGAGAAAGAATTCTTCAAAATCTAAGAATGAGAATGAATGAATTAGAACCCAGACCAAGATTAACGCAATACGAAGCCCTAGAAGAATGGGAAACAGAGGCATTTGAACGCGATAGACCCAGGAGCAATAGGGGTTATAGAGGATTTTTCCTAGACACCAAAATGAGACAAGAGAAAGTCAGATGAAACAGTGGAGACGAGCGATGCTTACAGAGGGTTTGTATCCAGTATTCATGACAGATGAGCCGTTAGGGAGCAAATGCAAAGAAAGACTAAACATATGACAGGGTTTGGAGAATCCGAAGATGAATTTATGGAAGAAATATTAAAGAACCCTCCACCATACCAGGAAGGGTTGGGTGGATGTTCCCCAAGTGCACCAATTTTGAGAACACCATTGGTACCTCAAGTACTGCATAATCCACGAGTTAATAGGGTACTTCAGGATAAGGAAAAAGAGTCTTTAGACAGAAACAGAGCAGAATTGATACAGAAATTAACACAGTTGAATGTACATCCCGATTCCCTGACCATACCTGTAACCATTGGTCCAGTGGTCCCTTTATATGGTGACAAAGTAAATTGCCCAAAGCCTTTAGCTATGCCTACACCTGTGGAGATTCCTAAACATGAAGCAGTAATAATTGATGATCATATCAGCGAATGTGAATCTATGATTTCACTAATGGATTTGCCTATTCGAGAATCCGCAAATAGCACTCCCAGAAGAGTCACACTTAGTTGCTCAAGGGATGTAAATATAATAACTTCTTCAGGAACTAAAAGTGCAACAGTAGTAACTCCAGAAGACTAAGAAAGATGGGCTCAAGGAATAGACAGACAAAGTTCACCCCCAAAGATATTGGACATTTATAAATTAAAAGTCGAATTAGAAGAAATGATAGCAGGAAACGTAGGAGTAGATCGTCTAAATACCTACAATGATGAAGAACTATTGTTCGTGTGTAGGAGCAAACCAGAAATGTAAAAATATTCCATGAAAAATTAACAGATTTGGCTTCAGAGATGGGAATTGAAATACGGAAGTCAAAAGTGTTGCAGAGACCATACAAAGCACAATTTACTGACAAAGACTTAGAAAATATGAATACATCTGGTAGAAAATTACAAGTTAAAGAATTAATGTCAGTATTACAGAAATGGGGAGAATTGGATAGATGGAAAACTAGATGGACCAAGAAAAAGGAAGACGCACGTTCAAGTAGAATGACATCTGAGTATTTATTGAAGGAAACAGGAAAGGTAGAACAGATGTACCCGATGCGGGAGGTTCCAGGAGGAGGTTATGTTCATGTCCCATGGAGCAGGCAAGACATTTTGTCATTTACAAATGATTTTCCAAAATTGAGAGAAAAACCAATTGAATGGTACAAGCAGGTTGAGAGGTTTGTGAAAGTTTCAAAGGTTTTGTTAAAGGACCTAGATGGTTTGTTTGATATAGTGGTACCTGCCGGTTTATGGACAGACTGTAAAATTACAATCGACTGGCCTAGTGAAGAGTATCCTAGAGATCCAAAGACAGGTGCCCCATCAAATGATGTGATGAAAAAATATCACCAGGTAATAACTTATTTGAAAGGGAAAATACCACCAAAAGAAACAGATTGGGTGAAACTAGACAGAACTACCCAAGAAGCAAATGAATCGGTACATGCCTATTATGAACGTCTATTACAGGTGTTCAAACAGTACAGCGGTTTTGATGATATTGGAGACAAAAATATGAGTCAGTTTGTCTATCGATTCGTTTATGGTCTAAAACCAGAGATTTGTCAGATGATTACAGCAACACATGTTATGCTGGCAGGGAAAGCCTATTGATGAAATTTTGAAATAAGCTAAATATTGTGGAGATGACATTGAAGACAGGCACAAGAAACTACAAGAAAAAGTGATGTGGGCTCAAGTGAAAATGGCTGAGCGACAGGGGATTAATTTGGATAATCCAACAGAAAGTCAGGGAAAAGAATCTGGAACGAATGGTGATACAGGGAATGGTGGAAAGGTAAGAGGACGAATGAGTAGAGAAGAGGCTAAAAAGAAATTTCCTTGTCATGGATGCGGAAAGTTGGGACATTGGAAGAACGAATGTAAAAGATTCAAAATAATAATGGCCCAAATCATAATTTAAATCCACAGATGCAGAATGACTCACAACAGGGTGTAAATCCTCAGAGTCAGTTGCCACCTGCACCTATACAAGGGTAATGTAAGCAGAGCAAAGCACGGTACAGACATCGGATATCAAGGAGGAAGTGGTAAGAATGAATATGTAACTTCACAGTTTCTTTTACAGGATGATTTTAATCCATATGATTATCAATGACGGTGCCTAAGAGAGGGGAGAAGGAGTGCGTACTTGGCGCATCCTTGCCGGTAGATCAGTCAGGTCCATATGTTGAAGGGAAAGTAAAAGGTAATGATATCACCTTTCTTTTGGGCACTGGTGCTACCCGTTCTACTGTAAGAACAGCAGACATCCCAGACCTCCCTCTCTCTGGAGAAGCTATCCAAGTTGTAGGTGTAGCAAATCAAAAGATTAGAACACCCCTTACTGAGCCCATGGAAGTAAGAATCGGAAACGTCCGAGAAATGCACCAATTTGTGGTGTGTGATTCCAGTCCAGTAAATTTACTGGGCAGAGATTTACTGTGCAAAATGAATTGCACTATTTTTTGCACACCGGATGGTGTTGCAATACAGACCCCGGATGAAGATCATGTTTATAAATTCATGATAGCCAAGCAAGGTACGGAAGTAGATGAGATGTTCTCCTTAATAACGAAAGATGAATTACCAGAAGAGTTAAGAACTACAGATGAGCTCTAAAGTATGGGATTTTACTGGGAAAGAAGTAGGTCTCATGGCAAAAATAGACCCAGTGAAGATCACTGTAAAAGAAGGTGCAATATTCCCAAATACCAGACAGTACAAAATGAGTGCAGAAGTAAAAGCAGGAGTTACTGAGGAAATTGGCAGAATGGTAAAACAAAGGCATATTAAAAGAAGTCATGAGTAGCCCTTGTAATTCGCCAATTATGGGTTTGAAAAAGCCTAGTGGAAAATATAGGATCGATTCAGGATTTGCGAAAATTAATAAAATTGTGGTACCTTGTTGTCCTATAGTACCAAATCCTGCAGTGATCCTATACCAGATACCATGGAATGCAGAATGGTTTACTGTGATCCGATCTGTGCCAAGCATTTTTCTCAATTCCATTGCATCCAGATAGTCAATATCTGCTTTCGTTCAAATTCGATAACCATGTTTATGTGTGGAATCGTAGTTCCTCAGGGGTACACAGAAAGTCCCTCCATTTTAATCAAATACTGAAAAGGTGCTTAGAAAAATTGGTATTGCCTAGGAACTCAGTCTTGGTGCAGTACATAGACGACTTGTTAGTCGCATCAAGAACTCATGACGATTGTGTCGCTGACTCAATTGCATTATTAAATCATTTGGCTGAGGAAGGACACAAAGTCTCACCTGAGAAATTACAATTTTGTACAACAGCAGTTACGTATTTGGGACACCAAATTGAAAGAGGAAAGAGAAGAATAACGTCTGAAAGAATAAAAATAATTAAGCAAATGAAAATGCCAGTAACACAAAGAGAGGTGAGAATGTTTCTAGGGATAGTAGGATACGGTCGACAATGGATTATAGGGTTTTCACTACTAGCAAAGCCTTTGATTCAGTTAACCAAAAAGAAAGCAAAGGATCCAGGAGAATGGGATGATAAAAGTGCCAGTGCATTTGTAAAATTTGGAAATGCTTTGTGTGAGGCACCTGCCTTGGGCATGCTTGACTATACAAAAGAATTCACACTGTTTTGCTATGAAAGAGAAAGTTGTGCACTTTCAGTCCTAACCCAAAGACATGGACTAGACAGGCGTCCTATAGCATATTTTTCTGCTACATTGGACCCAGTGGCTGCAGCATTGCCAGGCTGCTTGAAAGCAGTAGCTGCTACCAGTATGAGCATTGAACAAAGTGAGTCAATAGTAATGGGACACCCTGTTAAAGTGTTCGTCCCACATGCAGTTGTAATCCTGTTAACAAGAACTAGAACTCAGCATCTCACACCTAGTCGGATGACAAGATATGAGCGAATAATTCTAGGAGCTGAAAATGTGACCATAGCTAGGTGCACAATTGTAAATCCTGCTACATTATTACCAGATCCATATTGTGAAGAAGTTCAGGATGACACAGAACTTGACTGTTTGCAAGTCACAGAGTTGTGCACCAAACCGCGTCCTGACATACAGGAAATGCCCCTGAAAAACCCAGATAGGGAGCTGTTTGTGGACGGCTCATGCCTAAGGCATGAAGATGGCAAATTGAGTGCAGCCTATGCTGTATGTGAACTTTCTGGAATAGTCGAAGCATCTCTATTTACCAGAGTCAAATCTGCACAAGTAGCTGAATTAATTGCTTTGATCAAAGCCTCCAAAATTGGGAAGAATTTAAAAGTAACCATATTTACGGACAGTCAATATGGGTACGGGGTTGTGCATGATTTTGGCCAACTGTGGATGCAGAGGGATTTCATGACTTCTTCAGGATCCCCAATCAAAAATGGGCAGTTTGTAAAGGAATTATTGGAGGCAATACAATCACCAAAAGAATTGGCAGTGGTAAAATGTGCCGCACACCAGTCAGGAGATGACTGGGTGGTAGCCGGTAACAGATACCCAGACCTAATTGCTCAACACTGTGCCAGAAACAGATTGGCAGTGAACAGAAAAGTCGAAAGGATGGGAATCAGCTGCCAACTTATGCTATGTTCAACACCTGAAACATGGAATGATGTGAAACGATTGCAGGATGATGCTGAAGAGAGTGAAAGGGATGTTTGGATAAAAATAGGGTGTACACGAAGAACAGATGATGACGTGTGGGTTTATTCAGATGGCAGACCTGTCATGCCTGATTGCCTGATTTCACAAATAGCCAGAATGTATCATTGAGACACACATGTAGGGAGAGATGCCATGATTCGACTTTTCAGACAACATTGGTACAATCCAAAGTTTAGGGCTGCAGCAGAGAGTCTTTGCCAGAGGTGCTTAACTTGCCAGATGAATAATCCAGGAAGGAGAACAGTAATTGGTTTGGGAAAAATTGGAAAGGCAGAGGGTCCATTTGTGAGATTACAGTTAGATTTCATTCAGTTACCACCATGTAAAGGACTGAAATATGTACTTGTCATAGTGTGTCTGTTTTCAAGGTGGGTGAGGCTTACCCTACCAGGAGGAATGACAGCATAACAGTTGCAAAACTGTTGTTCACGAAACTCATTCCACGGTTCGGTTTTCCAGTAACTTTGGAATCAGATAGAGGGAGTCACTTCAATAACGATGTAATTCGAATAATCTGTGAAGCATTTAAAATTGAACAAAAATTGCACTGTGCATACCCCCAGAGGCTTCTGGAGTGGTTGAACAAATGAATGGCACAATAAAATCAAGATTCTCAAAGATGTGTGCATCCACATCATTAGATTGGCCAGATGCATTGCCTCTTGTCTTAATGGGACTCAGAAGCATTCCTGATAGAAATACAGGATTGAGTCTGCATGAAATCATCATGGGAAGAGCGATGAGACAAGCCCATGTACCTGGAAATAAACTGCTGAACAAACTGATGATATGGTTCTAGATTATTGCAAAGCATTGGCTGACCTTGTGCGTTCTGTCTCTCACCAGGTTGGAGAAGATGCAGTTTCCAGGCAGCCTGAACAAGAGCGTGATCTGAACCCCGGAGACTGGGTGGTAGTGAAGCATCACACCAGAGAGACGTGTTTATCACCCAGGTGGGGCGAACCTTGTCAGGTTATATTGGTTACAAACACAGCAGTGAAATGTGCAGGCTTAACTAATTGGATTCATGTAAGCCACACCAAAAGAGTGCCAGCTCCTGAAGAAAAAGATCCTCAGACAGCATCAATAGCTGAGGAAGCTGAAGGTTGGACAGCTGAAGAATCCCAAGTGATAGATTCGGGAGTAGCTGAAGAAGAACAACCGAGCACAAGTCAGGACTGGATACCAGTGGTCGATATACCTGAAGTCTTCATCAAAACAAGAAGTAGAGCTAGATTAGAGGAAATTAGTGAGGACCAGATAGGTGAAGAAGAACCAGCTCAGGATAGGGAGATTGAAACAATAAGAGAACCTGAGCAGGCCCAGATAGGGAAAGGAAATTGGGCTCAAATTGACAACGAAACAACAAAATTTGAGCAGGGACAGACAGGTTCAGAAGAACGCGGTCAGGCTGCAGAAGTACAGAGTGCAATAAGCCCTGATCAGAACCAGTTAGGACAAGAAAAACGCGTTCAAGGAGAAGAAAACCAAGAAAACATCGAACAAGAAAATATCAAGCATGAAAACGTCAATCCTCAACAGGGCCAGTTAGCAGAGACTCACATTCAGGCAACTGAAGAAACAACAATAAGACCTGAACAAGAGCAGATAGAAGGGGAAACTGAAATAGAGGACAAACAAATTGTGCCACATCTTGAAAATAAAGAAATTATTGGAAAAGATTCGGAAAGTGAAATTACAGTGCAAAACAAGAGAGTCAGAAAAGGTGATCATTGGCCTAGTGTGATTAAAAGAGTAAAATATCGTATAGCAACACGAAGTGAAGACCCAGAACAAGTAAATGAAGTAACAAGCTTATCTGGACAAACAAGTGGGACTGAAAAACGAAAAAGCAAAAGATTGAAACTCGTGAACAATAAGTTTAAAGGTCCTGATTGGACTTATATAATCCTCGAAGACTGCGAAAGTTCAGAAACAAGTGAAAGTGGTGACGAAGGAACAAGTGCAGAACTGACCTATGAAAAGAAGTGAAACCACCTTGATAACGTTAAAATTTTGAGGAAAGAAAAAGAAAGAAGAGAAATCTTCTTAGTCAAAAATGGCTGAAGACAGAGTTTCTGGGAGACCGAAACGGAAATGTTGTAAAAGATGCTGTGCTATATGCATATGTAGTCTGGTAGTGGTGCTTATAGTGTGGTTAGTTGTGATTGTAGCGATTCCTTACCTTATGATAATGGACAAAAAGAATAATAACGATACCAAAGGAAGGATAGATAATCTGAAAAGTGATAGAGTAGAAATAGAAGCAGAAGATGAACCAGAATTTCATCACGTGGTAACAGATAATGATACTAGCTTAAATGCCTTTACTAAATTATTGTTTCAGTACGTAGATACAATGGATGTTAGTGATTGTTATATCTGTATGAAGTTACCTGAATCAGTAGCAGAAGGTCTAACATATCATAATTTGCCTTTAACTTATGGCATATCATGTAGTGTACTAACTAGTTTATTTTATAGAACAGGGAAACTTCAGTATTATTATTCAAATATAGATGTGATATTTTCAGAGGTTCCAATTCGAAAGAATCTGAACCCAGTGCTTAGTAGTCAAGATGCACAGTTTATGGGAGAATTTTTCTTAACCATGAAGTCGATAGACATACACATGCACATAGAAGCAATCTAACATGTTCATTACGTGAAGAAGAAAAGATATTTTTAAACTTAGTTGAAGATAGAAGACAGAATTTCCAAAAGAAGGCATCTGAGCATAAGGCTCATCTTCCACCTTGGGCTGAGAAAGAGGGTATTTATACACCTGGCAAGGCTCAAGCTGCTATGGCTCTAGATTTTGTAAAGACAAGGAAAATTTGTCTTCATAGATTAAAAACGTATAGTTTCTTACCTGTCGGTGTAGTTTTGCAGCTTAAAGACTTTCTGGATTCACTATGCTGTGCATTATCCCGCCATCTAGTGGTTGGGTCCGGAATCGTAGTATTTCTTCTCTTTTTTTTTTTTTGTGGCCCGGGTGGGCGTCGACATCCCATCATTTGGTGTCCTTCGTGACGTCGACGCGCTTCCGGCGGAAGCTCCCACCTTTGGTCGCCATCTTCTGATTCTTTTTTCTTTCTTTTTTTTTTGTCTTGTGTTATCTTCTTTTGTTGATCCATTTAGTTATGATTGCAATTTTATCCTCCTTTCCTCCTGTCTCATCTTTCTGGCGGAGGAGGGTGGGATCGCTAGTGAATCCAGAAAGTCTTCAAGCTGCAAAACTACACTGACAGGTAAGAAACTATACGTTTTGCAGCGTGAATCTTTCTGGATTCACTATGCTGTGCATAGACTTAGTAGCGGTTTGTCCTTATTGTGGTGGTTGGGTGGAAGATGAGCACTGGTTACTGAAAATGTGTTGTAAGACCTTCTGTCCCACTTGCGCTTCCTTATTAATTTGAATATCCACACAGTAGTGCTTAGTGAATGTATGCACTGAAGACCGTGTTGCAGCTTGGCAAATGTCTTGAATAGGTGTGTTCGCTAGAAACGCAATTGTTGCTCCTTTCTTCCTTGTAGAGTGAGCTTGAGCTGCTCCTTTTAACTCTTGTCCTGCCCGCTTGTGGCAGAGTTGAATTGCTTGTGCAATCCACCGTGCAATGGTGTTTTTGGTGACTGGCCGTCCCAAAAAACTGCTGGCAAAGGATACAAAGAACTGATTTGTTTTCCTGCACTCCTTTGTCCTTTCTATATAGTGCATGACAGCCCTTCTGGCGTCTAGTGTGTGTAGCGCCCTTTCTGTGCTTGTAGTAGGTTTTTGGAAAAACTCGGTATTTGGATTGTTTGGTTAATGTGGAATCGAGACACCACCTTTGGCATGAAGTGTGGGTCCGTTCTCATTACAATCCGGTCGTTGTGTATTTGTAGGTAGGGCTCTTGGAGTGTTAGCGCTTGCAATTCACTTACTCTTCGTAGCGACGTGATAGCCACTTAAGAAGGCTGTCTTTAGTGTGAGCATGTGCAGTGTTGCCTTGTGAATAGGTTCAAAGGGCGCCTTCATCAATTGAGTTAGCACCACGTTGAGGTTCCATGTCGGTGCTGGCATCCTTTTTGGGGGTGCGATCCTTTTAACTCCTTCCAGAAATCTTTTCACTACTTGGGAGGTGAAGAAACTCTTCCCTGTTTCTCCCCTCGTATAAGCTACTATCGCCGCTAAGTGCACCCTTAGGGATGTGTAGCTTAGTTTGCTTTGTAGCAGGTGTGTTAAGTATTTTAGTACTGTGGATTCCCTTGTGATCTTCCGTTGTAGTTTCTCCTTGATGCACCATTGGGAGAACCTTTTCCATTTTGCTATGTAACACTTCCTTGTTGTCGGTCTCCTTGCCTCTCTGAGTACTGCCATAGTACTTGCCGGTAGTTTGAGGTGTGCAAATTCTAGGTCTTCAGGAGCCATGCTGCTAGGCTGAGGCTCTCTGGCTCTGGGTGCAGTACCTTTCCGTTCTGCATTGTTAACGGGTCCCTTCTTTTTGGGAACCTGTGTGCTGGTTCTTGTGCCATTTCTACTATCTGTGAGAACCAGGACTGTCTGGCCCACTGAGGTGCTATCAGTATTAGTGTCATGTTGCTGATCCTGCATCTGTTGAGTACCCTGTGTATCAGTGGTATCGGGGGAAAAGCGTATGCAAATGTCTTTGACCAACTTATCCATAGCGCTTTCCCTTGTGACCGATGATCTGGTTGTCTGGATGCGAAGTGTTGGCATTTTGCATTCTGGTGTGTTGCAAATAGGTCTATTTGCGGTGTTCCCCACCTTTGGAATATTTTTTCTATTTCCTGCTGGTTGATCTCCCATTCATGGGATGCTGACGTCTGCCTGCTGAGTCGGTCTACTTCCACCTTGTCCTTCCCTGGTAGATGTATTGCTAGTAGGTCTATCCTCAAAGGAATGGCCAATGTCCATATCTCCTGTGCTAGCTTCGACAGCGCTACTGAGTGTGTTCCTCCTTGCTTGTTGATGTAGAACATGGTCGTGGTGTTGTCTGTTTGAATCAACACCCTGTTCCCGTACAGCTCCTTCTGAAATGCTTTTAAGGCTAGGAACACTGTCTTTAGCTCTAGGTAGTTGATGTGTCTTACCGCATCTTTCTGTGTCCATAACCCCCTCACCTTGAGTTGGTTCATGTGCGCTCCCCGTCCAAGGTGGGAGGCATCTGTTGTGATGGTCACTGTTGGAGTTGGTGGTGTTAATGGCTTCCCCTGTGCTATGTTTACTTTGTTCCACCACGCTATTTCCTGCTGCACTGCGTGTGTGACAACCACTAGATCTTCCCAACTCCCTGTTGCTTGTGACCATTGCTGTTGGAGCCATTCTTGGAATGGTCTCATGTGGAGTCGAATATTTGGGACTAGGTGTATGCATGACGCCATCATTCCCCTGAGCTTGCTCACCGTCCTCACTGTCAGAGCTTGCTCCTTGTGGTAGCGATATGTCTCCTTCAGTAGTGCCTGTGTTCTCCTCGCGCTGGGGAACACCTTGCCTTGTATGGTGTTGATCTCTGCCCCTAGGAATATCTTCACCTGTTCTGGTTCTGTTGAGGATTTTCCCCAATGTATTGAAAAGCCTAGTTGCATGAGCGTTTGAGTAACCTGCTGAATGTGTTGCTTGCATTGGCTGTATGAGTTTGCCTTTACAAGCCAGTCGTCGAGGTACGGGTATACGTGTATCTCTTGCCCCCAAAGGTGTGCTTCTACCGCAGCTATGCATTTTGTGAACACCGTTGGTGCGGATTTTAGCCCGAATGCCAGGACTGTGAACTGGTAGTGCGTTTCCTTGATCACAAATCTTAGTAGGTGTTTGTGTCTTTTGTTCATGGGGATGTGTAGGTAAGCGTCTTTTAGGTCTATAGTTGCCCTGTAATCCCCTTCCTGTATCTGGGGTATTACTTCTTGCAGAGATGTCATCTTGAATCTTTGAGTCCTTACGAATTTGTTTAAGAACGGTAGGTCCAAGCTAGGTCTTAACGTTACGTCTACTTTTGGTACTAGGAAGTAGTTGGGGTAGACCCCCTTGCTTCTTTCGTTGTACGGCACCGTCTCTATTGCCTCCTTCTTTAGGAGCTCCTGTGCCTCTAGCAGCAAGAGTGATAGTTCTGCTGTAGAGTGTCCCTTGTAGTTTGGCCTCTTGTTTGGAGGTGGCCTTTCTAGTTCTATGCAGTAGCCGTGTTGTATGATGTTTAGTATCCATTTGTCGGTTGTGACCTTCTTCCACTCCTGGAAGAAGTGTCTGATTCTGCCTCCTACAGGTGTTATGTGCTCGAGGAACTGTTTGTCTTGTGGTACTACTAGTTTGTCTTTTCCCTTGTATTGTCGCCCCCCTAGAGGTGTTGTGTGGGTGGGCGTCCTTCTTACAGCGGAGTCACTTGGAGGTGGGTTGCTGTCCTCCTCTTCTTGTCTGACCTCGTCCGTTCGAGCGCCCTCGAAAGTATTGGCCCCGTGGCTGGTACTGCCAGCTTTGCTGTTGCTGTCCCAGTTGCTGTGTCTGATTGCCTCCTTGGTAACCCTGTTGGAAGGCTTGATGTGATGTTCCCGGCTGGCTGTTTCCTCTGCCTGCCGGTCTTCTTGAGGGGGTGCCCCTTCTCATCCCCCTGAACTGCAACGCTCCCATGGACCTTGCCGTTTCATTGTCCTTTTTTAGCTGCGTAAGTTTTTCGTCAACCGGAGTCCCGACCAGTTGTTCTCCGTTGAAGGGTGTGTTCGGGATGTTATTTTGGACTTCTGGCTTGAAGCCCGAGATCCTCAGCCAGCCATGCCTTCTCTCCGTAACCCCAATCATCATCTGCCTACTGGATGTCTCCGCTGCATCCAGGGCCGATTTTAGGCATGTGTTGGCCATGTTCCTGCCTTCTTCCACGAGGTGGTATGCCCTCTGTTGGTACTGCTCCGGGAGATGTTTGAGCAATTGGCCGACTTCCTCCCAATGCTGGTAGGCATGTCTGTTAATTAAGGCATTTGAGTTGGCGATGCGCCATTGAATCGCCGCACTCCTCTCCATTTTCCTCCCTGTGAGGTCCATCCTCCTGCTGTCCTTGTCTGGAGGTGGTCTGGAGTTAGTATGTACGTTGGCCCTCTTCCTAGCTGTCGATGCTATTATCGAGTCAGCAGGTACCGATCCCTGAATATATGCTGGGTCTTGTGAGGAATGTTTATATTTCTTTTCTGCCCTCGGGGTCACTGACTTACATACAGCTGGCTCCCTGAAGGCCTCCCTGCCCTGGTCCAGCACACTTGTGAGCATGGG
The DNA here is from genome assembly GCA_963921515.1 of Calotriton arnoldi. NCBI lineage: Eukaryota > Metazoa > Chordata > Amphibia > Caudata > Salamandridae > Calotriton > Calotriton arnoldi. Next base: position 632,184 of record CAWUFW010007592.1, read on the forward strand.
TAGGAATTGGCTCCTGGTCTGTGTAGGAAGCAAAGTCTCCAGGAGAAAACAAGCTTTGGGCTTCACTCGATAAGTGGCTGCAGCGTTTTTTATGACCATATTGTATATGCCAATGTCGTCCGGCGGCGAAGGCCTCGACGGGTATGACTCTACACCCTCTTCTGGGTTTTCGGCGTCGAGATCCTGCCACTCCAGGTCTTGCGCCTCTGAGGATGTGGAGTCCTGGTAGGTCTGTTGATCCTCTTCGCCTTCTGCCTCGAAGTAATCTAGGCCCTCTTCCCCCTGTTCTTCGGCTGGTTCCGGCGTTTTCGGCGGATCAGGGTCCTCGACCCCTTCTTCGAGCTCTGCTTCGGCTGCGGGCTTCAAAGGGATGGTGTACCGGCTCATCCGGTCGTCGAAATCCTTCTTTCTCTGGAGGATGTTTGCCATTTCGGCCTCAAGCCTTCTCCTCTTCTTCTCCATCTCGGCCGCCTGTTCGGCGTCAAGAGCTCCGGCGCTTCGCTTCGTGGTCGTCGGCCTCGAAGTCGCCTTTAACTCTTTTTCCCTCGGCTTCGAGCGGTCCTTTTCAAGACTGGGCTTCGACGACGTAGGTTTCTCTAGAGTTTTCGCCGGCTGGGAGTCCTTTTCGAAGGATCCGCTGGGCTGTTTGTCCTTGGGTGCAGCTGCGGGTGTCGAGAGTTTCAACGGCAGCACCCCTTTCGAGGACTTTGCATCACTCTTTCGAGCGTTGGTCGGGGTTTACCTCCTTCGTCGACTTCTTCTCGGTCTCAACGACCGTGCAGTCTTCTGGTCCCTCCGCGATGTTGTCCTCTTCCCCACTGGAGAGGCCCAAGTCTCGGAGTGATGGGGGTGGTTCTTGCCCCTGCATGGTGTAGTTTGCCCTTCGCTGCCTCTCCCGAACTCTGAGGGTCTTCGGTGTGAACGCCGAGCAGGCTTGCAGTCTTCGCTTCGATGGTCGAGCGGCAGGCAGAGGTTGCAAACTGGGTGTTGGTCCTTCTGTGCGTATTTGTGGTGGCAATTGTCGCAGAATTTGAATGGAGTTTTGTCCATCTCCGCGCACAGGGTGTCCCCTGTGTGCGCATTCTCCGTTGGACGTCGAAGTTCTTGGTGTTTGCCCTCCTCTTCGTCGTCCCGGTTGTCCGTCCTGCAGTCGGTGTGCTCAAATCCCCAATCTTCACTGGTTTTTGCTGATTTTCGTCGATTCCTTCTTCAAAAGTTTCTGGAACTCTTCTGTGACGATCCAGACCCAACGGCGGAAAAAAGAATCTGAAGATGGCGACCAAAGGTGGGAGCTTCCGCCGGAAGCACGTCGACGTCACGAAGGACACCAAATGGTGGGATGTCGACGCCCACCTGAGCCACAAAAAAAAAAAAAAAAGAGAAGAAATACTACGATTCCGGACCCAACCACTAGATGGCAGGATAATGCACAGCATAGTGAATCCAGAAAGATTCACGCTGCAAAACTGAATATAACAATGTTTTTATTGTTACCAGTGAATGTGAACATAATTTTTTAATTCTTGGAGGTTGGGGACTAAAAGGAGGAACAGATTCAGTTTTTCCTGGAATCTATTATGTGTGTGGGAATAAGGCTTACTTTAGGCTTCCTGCACGGTGGTATGGAAGTTGTTATTTTGGAATAGTTTTTCCAAAAGTATACCACGTAAATGGAAACACTGGGAGCAATGAAAATAATAGTGAATTAACACGTAGTAAAAGAGCTAGTTTTTCAGAAATTGTAGGTGATATATTTGGTGCATTGATACCTTCAGTGGGAATAATTCTGAACTCAAGGAAAATATGTAAATTGTCTACAGTGGTTGATCGTTTATCAACGGAAAGTGCTGGAGGATTTCTAATGATTAATGCGGAGACGGTTGCGATTAGATCTATGGTTATGCAAAATCGACTTCCTCTTGATATAATATTAGCAAAAGAGGGCGGAGTCTGTAAATTGTTGAAAACGAAACATTGTTGCACATATATTCCGGACAAAAGTGCAGAAATCGGAACATGTATAAAGAATATTACTAAACTTGAGAAAGAACTGAAACCACTGGAAGTTGATAGTGTATGGGAAAAATTGACAAATAGCATTGCGTCAATTGGTACCTGGTTTACTAATGTAGGGAAAGGACTTATAGGTCAAATAATAGTACCCTTAGTAGGGATAGCAATAACAGTATTGTCAATAATGATATGGTGCAAATGTTGTAGAAAGAAGGAAACATATAGGGTGACAGGAAAAGGCAAGAAAAGGAAATTGGAGGAAATGGAATTAGAAGATCTGAGAAGTGAAATTTATAAGAAACTGAAAGGAGAAGGTAAAAATAGACAATGTAAAAATGAAAATGTGACAGACATGTTAAGTTGATATCTGATTATAGGTAGTTTTGATGGCTCAGAAACGTCATCAGAGAGGGGATTGATGGAGCAAGGACTCACAATGAGACTTGCTCGAAAGCAATCTTCTCACAGTATTAATTAATTTGTACTAAAATTCTGTAATGTCTTTATTAATAATGTGCAAACACAACATTTTATCCAGAAGATGCTTGCCTATGTGTTTTCCACTAATAAGTAATCCTTGTCTAATCCAAAATGGCCACTAAAACGCGGGAACTCTACTGCGCATGTGTCAACCATGTCACGTGGTATGACGTCTTTCTTTGCTTGGAGGGAATCTTTTGCTTCTGCACAGTGTATGCTAAAATGGCTGCTTAATATTCTCACATGCTAAAGCTTTCGCATTATTGCAATTAATAATGTGGTATTCTAACGCTACTAATGCGGGATAGACATTTATATTTAAATGGGAGTAGAGTAGAAGTAGGGAGTATACAGTGAAAACATTTATTTTCGATTTTAATATGTTTCTTCTTTGATTTCTATTAGTTCGTAAAGTGGGCCTGGGTTGGCAAAACGGCAGCTCAAGAAACCATGTGATTGGCGCATGCGCTCTGAAAACTAACCATGCAAAGCGATGAAGTCAACTTGGAAGATGTCCAAGGACATGACCCGCTGATCACCTTCACCGTTCATCTGAGATGTCCTACAAGTTGATACATTTTGTATACACTTCGTATAAAATTTGTCGTGAGACGGGTGGGAAATAAAGCAAATGTATTAATTGAGAGGGGCGGTATTTTAAAACAATGGGCTTAAGAAAATTGAACTAAATTGACATGGTGTGAGGATCAACCCCCTGTCCCTGCCAATCAGAAATAGTGGGCCCATAATATTGAAACATTAAGGGGAGGTACATGGGCGTAGAAGGGTATAATAGATATAGAATTAGCTAATTAGTTAGCACAGGGAGCAGCAGAGGCTTAGGAGCACAGAACGAGCTGATCGATTGCAGACTGAACCGCTGTCCAAAGAGGTCCTTAGGTGGGGCGGCGGATTCCATTAGAAAGAAGACACGGAAGAATCGAGGAGGAACGAAGTGTCAGAGAGGGAAACGACGCAGACGTCGTTGGTAGAGACGTCACCTATCCTGTCCTGAACCTGGTCCGGAGGTCTTGGTCTTCGTCCTTCTTGGGACCCATCTTTCCAACTCCTTGGCCAAGGGGTTTGGTTTTCACACTTTTAGGTAACTATAAATGCGTAATCTTTAGTTGTACTGCTGTCTCTATCTTCTTCTTTCTGAGGGACCGTCATTTGATTAATAGGTGATTATATAGTGTGCTTCCTCCTTGATATGCGATTAAGTATTATGTGGTTTGTAATTTACTCTGCTAAAGAATTTAGATAAACATTTTAAAACTTCCTGAGTCAGTGGTTATTTCAGGTGGTTAATGAAATTATGTATTGTATGATCTCATTTTAACCCCAATTATCAAAGGTCCATTGGTAAGTCATTACTCTTCAATCAGAAAGGTAATTGGTAGCAGGGATTTTGATAAAGAGTACAACTGATTCCCACCAGCGGTGATTATTAGTTAGCGTGAATGAATGGGCCCAGGTGAGTATTTTGTGTATGAATGCTTGTTGCTAGTAACCCGCTGGATCAACAACATTGGCAGGCGACCCATCCAGGGCCAAAAGGCCGGTAGTAAAATGGAAGACACGCCAAGATATAGGCGGTCTGGTACGTCTGGCGAAAGGGCACACAGCCTAGTGGTAAAGTAGGAGCGACACTGTGAGACATGGAAGCCTACCGGAAGGCACCTACACAGCGATTGCACTTTGGAACCACATGAAGAAAGGAAAGGCCTCCTGCAGGGCAACGTGAGCAGCTGAGAGGCGCACAACATGAAGAGGGTAACGGCCAAAAGGGGAACCCAAGCAACCGAGCACCACATAGAGGTGGTGGCACAAGGAGACTGGGTCCACGGACACCGGAGGAAGGAAGAGCAACATCCCTTCCTTGCTCGGGAGGAACCACGGTGCCCTGCAAGTTAGAGGTACAATGGTTTCTACAGTCAGGATGAATACAAGTGCCACGGACCAGAAGAACCAAGTATTTCGAAGAAATATGCCCCATGAAAAAGCACAGTATGAACCAAGCAGAAGTGTGGAAACATCCGTGCGGGGCAGCACGGAATGCGGAAAGAACCTCTGTAGAAGAGTTAGTACCTTGGAGGACGAGCCCAATAAGGGCTGCGTGTCCAAGTATGTGCTAATAGTAATAAACATTGCCGCACAGCGACGGAGACGATGTGAGTGAGAAGCGGGACCAAAGGCACCCGAAGCGTGACAGGAGGATGCTTATAATAGGATCGTAGGACAAAAGACAGGGAGGAACTCCCCGAAGGATGTCCGCGAGGAACACTCCATAGGAGCATACTAAGGCAAGGCAGTCGCCCAGCACCAGCATATACCCCACATAGGGTAAGCGTCAACCCCTGATAAGGGGATCCTCTTGGGTAAATCACGCAGTCAGAGGACTGAACAGAAGAATAAACCAGCCATACGGCTGAAATCGAACAAATCAGAGAAGGCTGGATAGCCATGGACAGCAATGGAAGATTAAACCAGCTATATGGTTGAAATGTAACTAATTAGTGAAGGCCGAACAGCTGTGAACAGCAACTGGAAACCTACTATACGCGTTTGTGATAGAGGTTCAGGAAAACAACTGTAGAAAACAGTGCAGAAGTTATGGCAATCCGGACAAGAGTCGGGAGACAGCCGAATCCGCGTGGGGATCAAAAAGGTCCACGCCATTAAACGGTAAATCCCTGAGAGCATCCCTAACATTATCTGGGAAGCGACTGTCACGCAGCCACGCATGGCAGCGCAAAGCCACAGACCGAGCAAGAGCTCGCCCCACAGAGTCAGTGGCATCAAGGAAAGAGCGGAGCGAAAATTGCGCCATTCCCTTGCTATCAAGCAGAAGCCGAAGCAACTGTGACCGCGGTTCCTCAGGAATGGAAGGGAGAAGAGTCTCAACCAGGTCCCAAAGGGTCGAGGATGAACGTGCGAACACATACGCAGTATTCAATGCGCGGATAGCTGCACTGGCAGAGGCAAAAAGGGTCAGAGCACACGCGTCCATCCACCTAGACTCCCTAGTGGGAGGTAATAATGGCAAGGCGGATGAAGACTGTAAGGTAAAAGCCGCCTGAACAACGAGCCCCTGAGCTGTAGGGTGAGTGGACAGGCAGAGTGGATCACCCGGAGCAGGACGGTGCCTACGGGCACTAGCCCGATCAACAGGGTCACCAGAAGAGGGCCTTGCCCATGAGCCACGCAAAATGTCAAATAAAGAGCTGCCAAATGGCAGCAAAGGCTCTACGTCAATAGGCTCCATATGGAGAAGACCCATTAAGGGATCAGACAGCAGGGGGGCCACATGCGGCTGAAAACAAAGAATATCAGCCGCCCTGTGAATGGCACGTGCGTAAGCAGCACCAGCTTCTGTTGCTATTCGGCTAGGCGATAATAAGCCATCGGTAGGAGACGGCTGAAGACTAAGCCGTCCACTGGACAACAAAAGTGGAGGAGCCGGAGACTGACCCGCAGGCCAGGTAACACAAGGCACTTGCACCATGGGCCCCCGATCCGGGGAATCCCAAGAAGCGTCAACCTCCTGACCAGGAGGCGTTGTTGCCTGCCCCGGCGTTGATCGACGCTGGGTGGAGGACGCAGCGACGTCCGAGGAGTGGGGAGGAGCAGGAACCTGGGACGGTGACGCCCGCGTCGATCGATGCGGGGTTGGAGCTGTCTGGACGCCGACGACCTCCAGAGGGGACTCGACCCAGACGCCGTCCGACGTCGATCCCACTGCAAAATGTGCCCGTTTGGTCAAGCCGGACGTGGAGCCGGGCATCGAGCCGGTCGCCGGGCCCGGCGCCGCCTCCGACGTCGACGCAGGAAGCCGCTCAGGGCTATGCGAAGACCGGAGGGGTGGGCTGGACGGGCAACTGGGAGGACCCAGTGGTCCGGGGCCCGTAGGCGTCGTATCGTCTCTGGAGCCGGAGTCGATGCACACAGCCGGCGCCGAGGAAGAATCCGCCGGCGAGGACCCGACATGAGTGCCCTCCACCTCTTTGGGACCGGAAGGCGCTCCAGGGAGAGGTGGGGACCCAAAGTACGACTGGAGTGCAAGAGAATAAGCCTCCATTTGGGCACGCAACGCTCCAACCCCCGGAAAGGGAGGGTATGGAGGAAGCGACTGCTGAGCGCCCGTACGTGGCATAGAGCGGGCGCCAGCGGTATGTGAATGGGAGGAAGACCTCCATGCTTGCCGCTTGTGTTTGCACTTACCTGCCCTCGAACGACGTTCGCGGGAACGACTGCTGGACTGAGCCCGATCCGGAAGGGGAGAGAGGCGACACGAAGGTGCTGAACCAGACAGCCGTGCGGCCAGCAGTTTCATACGGCGCTCTCTGAGGGACTTGGGCTTCATCCTCTGGCAGGCGCCGCACTCTGTGGAGTCGTGGTGCACGCCGAGGCACCACATACAGATGAGATGCGAGTCAGTGCCAGACATCTGACGCACACAGGCTTCACAAGCCTTAAAACCCAAAGGCATTGCACATTGTTCCGGCGACACTGAAGGTGTCGAAAAGGCCTAAAGACCAGGCCAAGGAACTGCAGGTTTTCCAGGGTCCGCGTTGGGACGCGGAAAAAGGAGAAAACTGATGTCAGCGCGCCGGGAGGGGCATATATAACTCCGCTGACGTCACGTCCGTGGACGTCAGGGCGGAGTCGGGCAGCGCCGCCCCTCGGCGCGCAGAGGTGCTGCTGCGGAAAATTTTCCGGATCCAGTCTGACGCCTGGGAATATTCTAAGTTAAGGAATCTGCGGCTAGACGTCTCTATCAGATATTATGATTAAACCACTACCAAGACAGATGCCAAAGGAGTGACAAACCGCAGCTTAAGTAGAGCCCTAAATGGAGAGCAGCAGAGTGCCATGGAATAACTGCCTGCCTGACTGGAAGAAGGAAGCAAAAGAAATAAGCACATTTTAGAATCCCAAAAACCGTGAGAGCAGGACCCAGAAACATCCTTAGAAGTTTAGGATGTAAACATTCTCAATTTTGACTTTTGGACTTACTTAAAGATTCGAAGAATACATAGTATACAGGTCAGCAATCTAATAGCAAAGATGCACCAAACCATACTTGGGATCTCAGACACTGACAATAGAATCTGAGAACAGAAGTTGCAAAAATGCATATTGTTAAAATATGAAGGACGACAAATATACATGCCACACTAATCACATAACACAAACACAAGGTAGGAGATTCTTGGACCTGAGATACACTGGTGAGAAAACAATATATGCCTTTTTTGGTGAAAGACCCGGAATTAATAATAAAAGATAAAACATATTGAAATTCAAACAAATGTCAAACTTAATAAGCATCAATCAAATCAGTAAACAAAGACAATAGATATCTCAGTACCACAAGAAAATAACGGGAGACAATGCCTTATTCCTTCAATAGCAACAAGACACCAAACAGGAAAAAGAGGCTGGAGAAATGGGTAAGAAGACATAAGAGAATGATCAGGAGTGTGTCAAACCCCAGAATGGTGTTACCAAGGTAGGAAAAAGAAAAACTGAGATTGCACTTTATTTTCTAAATACAATGTTTTCTATTTGTAGAGAAACAGCAGACTGCAATCGACCAGGCATATTCCAATTAAAAGAAAATTATGGGTTTTGTAACAAGAGTAACAAAACACAGAAATACAAAAATGGATAAAAACACAAAATTATAAAGAGGTGAATTAGTGTTCTTGTTGCTAAGTTGCTAACCTTCCCAGACAAAGATTTAATCCTTTAAATAATACAAAAGTATTACATAGTTAAGTTTACTCCATTTCACGAAGCACCGTATTTGAGCCTAAAATGTGTCTTATTGTTTGGCAACATGATGAAAAAAGTTAACACTACACACATTCTTCTTAATTCTTTTACTATGCTACTCATACATTTGGTGTTTAAGATGTCTTATTGTTGAGTTTCATATACAAATTATATGCATTTCTTTTAATGTGATTGGCTATCAGTGTGCCTAATTCTTTCTTGCAGGCATTCCTTCCACGCAATAATAAATCATTGTAAAGTAGTGTGATACACAGAAGACAGAGCCCTGCATTCAAAATGCGAGCCTACCAATGGACATTGATATGGATGGCAAAGCTATCACAGGTGAGCCTGCGCTAAAGCGCTCTCTGTAGAAATTGCACTATGTTTCCACGAACAACAGTAGGCCACTGACGATAACAGTACACAGTTAATTTGATTGTGAATAAGCTGAATTCAGCTCCGGAGGCATGACTTTTGCGTACCACTCTCATTCAACTAACTGTAAACCAAGCAAAATCCCGATAATCCCCACTGCATTATTCTGCATCGTAAGCAATAATTTGCTGTGAATGGCCACACTGTCATTCATTTTCGACTAAAAAGTACACTGCAAATTGATTCTTAGAGACAGAATTCCACATCATTAACTAATACAACTCAAGGTTGAGAGAGGGATGGGGATAACTACAAGGAGGGGAAGAAAGAATGATGGCACTATGAGAGAATCTAATGAAAAGAGCAAATAATGAATGACAGATTCAGCTGGCATGTGAGCATAGTGTTTGGTCTTTGAAAGGTGCGAAGTGATATGCGATTCAAGAATCATAAAAAGAGAACGGGGAAGAGACTCAAACAATCAAAGAAGCATAACATTATGAAAAACTTTACAAAAGATTGGTTGGAACTCCTGAGAAACAGAAAAACATGACAATGTTTTCGCTACGCTTTGAAATTAAAAAATTAATTGGGTAAGTATTAGACACTGTGTTAAAACATGTAATTTAAAAAGGGCATTTGCTCAAAAGAACGTAAAATACCTGGGTGTTAGAACAAATATATGATTTGGCAATAGGGTTCACATTTACCATGATTCTTTAAACATACTAAGAACAAAGCAAGTATAATGGGACCTCTGCTGTAACTGTTGAGGGACAATGCCTGAATCTAAACTCAACTATAGGCTTGAGATGCTTCCCCTGTCGATACTGCAAAGTTTACTAAGATAAAACAGCTAAAGACAACAAGCACTAGCAAAGCCAATAGGTCTTGCCTCTGAGAGCTACTTGCTATGGAAATGTTGTGTAGTCATGCTGTACAGAAGCACGGATGCTTTGCAGCGTGGCTAAAACAAATTTTAAAAAGTGGTACGATGCAGCCTGGGCAAATGTGTTCTCTTTTAAATTGCATTAGCAACGAATGCATCATAATCCTTTTTTTTTAATTATTATTATTATTTTGACTTATGCTGCATAGCAGCTATACTGCTTTACAGCATGGCTACAAATCATTTCCAAAGTCGGCAATACCTATGTTGTACAGCACAAACAAAAGTCAATGGCAGAGCCAACCGTCTCAAAGGCGAAACCTAGTGGCTTTGCCAATGCTTGTTAGGTGGCAGCACAATACCCATGATTCTGAACAAATCAGTTACTCACCCCATCCCTGGAAAAAAAATATGACATTTGGCATAAAAATCCTATCGCATAAAGAAAGCAACTGCACCCATGTCTATGTCTTAGTGAAAATACACTTGAGAGCAGACAACATCTGTTGTCACAATAAAAACAGATAACATCTGCTGTCACAATATACAACAATTTCAAATGAGAAAAGGGCTTCTTTGAAGTGCATGTGGTATAGTAGTTTGAATAACCTTATTCGGTTGTTTACGTTAAACCATCAAAGTGTACAGATAAATCCCAAATTTTACAATTAAAAACAATTGAGACATGATAAAATTCTTGGGTTACATCTAAAATGTACAATAAAAAGAACAGGAGTAAAACGTTACAAACTTTAAAAACGTTAAAACAAGTAGTCGTCCTGTTGGCAGCCTTACAATTGGGAGGCACACCACTTGGGAGGCTTTGGAGTGAAATCTTTTATACAATACCCAATTCATTTGCTCAAATACCAACATTTCATAATCGCAAAAATTAATTCTGATAATAGCAATCAACACAGCCTAGGATAAAAACCTCTGTCGATTGATCCAAAAAGAGAATAAAAAACGACTGACTGCAAAAACTATTGGTCCTGAAGTATCTGTTTTCAGGATTCTGTAGGCAGCCTGAGGTTGCCTAACTCCTAGTGCTCACTTTGCCACTGGATTCAAGCAAGCCTGGCTGATGACGGCTGGAATGCCAGAAACCGGTCCTAGGATGCTTGTTTCCGGTCCAGGGAAGACATGGCTTGGCAGTTCGGGCTGGACTGTTCCCATGAGGCACAGGGTCAGACTGATTTGCATATGGCCATGTCTGAACTGGGGTGGTGGAGTGAGCTAAAGAATGATGATGGATTAAACCCAGATCAGTTGACTGGGGGTGAGTGTTTGATTGGCTCAAACGTTCCGTCCATCATCCCCCTTTTGTATCGCTTAACTCCAATGTTTAAACAGATCGGTCGTATCCCCCTCCTGCGGATCGTTTGGTATTTGGTGCAGAAAAAGAGTATGTGTTCTTCTGTCTCTTGAATTCTGGCACAGGCAGGGCATAGTTCTAATGATAATCCAACAGCCTGATTGCTAGGGAACTTTAATAAGAGGTTGCCATACCTAAATCTAACATATAGACTTTTGGCAAGAGGGGGTGTAATTTGATCCAAAAATGGTTCAAAACTAGGACATGACTTGGCACTTAGGAATTGCGATGTTAATTGGCCATTTGCTGATCTGGAGACATAGCGCTCTCCCACAGCCACCCAATACCTAGTCTTGAGCCTTAGTAGATCTCCTCTAGTTGCCCTCTCTGGGTGTTCCCATATTTCCGACATACCAAGTGATTTATACCAGTTTGCGACATGTTTAAACCAGGGTAGATTTTTGGCACCGCTAATCATTAGAACCTCCCTCAGGGAATAACAGTAATCAGAAAGCTGTGGTGTTGTCCACAGACGTAGCCAGTATGTTAAGGGTTTCAATGAGGCCATATCACCTATTCTTTTTGTCCCTAAGACAAAAAACAATGGGATCAGAGGGGTAGTGATAGGTACTGAGACAAGGGATCTAGCAAAGGTGTTTTCAGGTATCATTAATTTATTTCTGTTAATGTACCCCCATATCTCTGCTCCATACTGAGCTCCACTCTGGGCTTTTGCTCGATACACTTCTAGTGCTGGAGTCAGCGATCGGCTGTAAGACTGCCTGTGGTATCTCAGTATTGATTTTGACCTGTGGCAAAGGGTAAGATAGCTCTTATCTAGTTGTTGCTCCCAGCCGAGTGTGTCACTTAGTCTTATCCCTAGGTAGTCAAAAATTTTCACCCGCTCCAATGGTTCAAAAGCAATCCTGACCTCTCGTGGTTTACCCTTAGCTTTCCAGAACACCATAAATTTGGTTTTGGCAACGTTAAGTTCCAGACTCCTGCTCTTACAGAAATCTAAAAACGAATCCACTAACGTTTGTAGGCCCATTGGGGTTGTGGAAATAAGTAAAGAATCATCTGCAAAGAGCAGGATTGGGACTTTCGTGACATTCATGATGGGAGAGTCATTCCTACAGTCCAATAGACTATTAGCCACATCGTTGATAAACAGGGAGAATAGTGTGGGAGCGAGCAAGCACCCCTGGCGCACCCCACGCTGTATGGGTATTCTGTCAGTTAATTCGCCATTTGTTCCCCATCTAACCTGGGCATAGTTGTCCTCGTGAAGTCTAGCAATGAAAGTCACCAGATCTATGGGGGTCCCTAGGTCAAGCATTATTTTCCACAGCAGTTCGCGTGGTACTAAGCCGAACGCAGCTCTTAGGTCGACAAATACTACGTAAAGTTTTTGTTTTTTCAGTAGCACATATTTCCATGTTAACAGGATGAATCTAAAAGCCTGATCACAGGTACTGATTTTGGAGCAGAAGCCTGCTTGATACGGGGACAATATAGCCTTCTCTTCTATCCAGATTTGGAGTTTGCCCAGAACTTGTCGTGCAAAGATCTTTTGCAGGTTATCAATCAGGCTGATGAGTTTATAATTGGAGGGGATAGAAATGTCTACCTTCTTGTGTATAGTAATTATCTCAGCTCCCTTCCAGGTTGGTGGAATAGACTCACCAGCCGATATGCAGTTTGTCAAGAGATTTATATACGGAGCCCATATCATGGGTTCCGATTTGTATAAATCTCCTGGTATCTAATCGGGGCCAGGGGCCTTTCCTGCCTTAAGTCTGTTTATTGCTGACAAAGTATCATCCAAGCTAAAAACTAGTGCTGTGCCAGTCATAGGCATGACAGCAAGGATGTTAGAAATGTTTTGTTCAGTTCTTGTGTTATGTAAACAGTCAGCGTCCACATTCCTGGAATATAATGTAGAGAAGTGCTCAACCCAAACCTCCGGCTGGATGTGATTGCTAAGAGTGTTTGTATTTTCCGAATTACCCTTTGCAAGGATATGCCAGAACAGGCGGGTGTCTTTGCATCTGGCAGCTAGTACCAAGTCCTGCCAATTTTTATCTACCAAATCATGTTTTGCTTTTTCAAGTGCAGCTTTATATCTGTTGTGTGCCAGGGCTACCCCAAGCTGACTATGCTCCTTAACTGTTAGGTGTAATGCCTCCTTTGCTGATTTGCATTCACAATTAAACCATTTGTTGTTCGTTTTGCTAGCGGGCCTACTACCAGAGATATTTTTAGTGACTACGGTTTGCAGTGCTCCATAAAATTCATTATGCACTGATAGTATGGAGGTTGGCCCCGTAGGATATACACAATCCAGGCTGCTGCTCAAGCCAGACAAAAAATGTGTAAATAATACATAGATCCTAGCATATAGGTGCAGGTCTGCAAATACTTTGGGCCAGGTGACTCTTCTACGGTTATTGGTTACGAGAGGTTCATCCGCCCTGGGGAGACAACTAGATAGTTGCCTGTCCAATGCGGAGCCCATTATTTTTAGCAGCAAAGGATTGTGATCGCAGTCAGGCCTCGGGGCAATTAACATGTCCTCAACTAGTGACCAACGTCAACTAGAATATAATCAATGACGCTTGTGCTAGCACCCTGTTTGAAGGTGGTCTGCCTATTTATGTCTGATGCAGTCCTCCCATTACATGCCCTCAAGCGCCTTCCTGTGACCAATGATGCTAACTGCAGGGACACGGCCGTTGGTCGATGACAATTTTTGGCCATTGCCAGATTGGGTATACCCCAAATCTCATTCTCCTCCAGTAAAATACTTAGTAAAGGGGAGGGTTCAAAAGCGGCATTGAAGTCCCCAGCAACTATGATCTTAGAATTGCTTTGGTATGCTCCCACCAAGTCATCTAACAATGATAATACTGGGGACTCGCTACTGTAGGGTTCAGACCTAGCATAGATATTAAACACTGTTAGGTTTAGACCTGTTGGGAAAATAAGCTGGATCCGCAGTATATTTTGTGATTTTATTGTCAACTGTTTATATTTACAGGCTAGGGTATTCCTCACAAGAATTATCTGTCCCCCACTGGCTCTACCCATTTTTTTGGCGCGTTGGCTTCCACGCTATAGGTCGTGTAGCCATTTATGTATACCCTATCCACTGCCCAAGTCTCCTGGAAAATACAAATGTCATTTTTACCTATAAAGGAATACCATTCTGGGTCTTGTAATTTTAGATGTATCCCCGCCAGGTTCCAGGAGATTATGTTTAAGCTGTTGTTTGCCTCATTACTAAGTATAGGCAGGCGTCTGAAGATCTCTATGTCAGTAGGCAGCATATTGTCAGTGGTTGGATTAGTCGATCGGGTACAAAAGGTAATTGGCAATGGGCACGCAGCCTTAACCGCACCAGAAGTGCTAGCAGGTAATGCATCGTTTTTCACTTCGGGATGCAGCTTCGTGGTGGGTGGCTCAGCAGTATGACTGACTTCTATGGGTTTTACGTATGAAGGTGCAGGAATGGGGAGACAAAAATTATTGATGCATGTGGTATAGACTGAAAGAAAAATACTTTATTTGGTTTTTTACAACCATAAAATAAAACACTTAAAATTATTAAAATGTGAAGTTAAAACAAATTCACGATAAAATGCATCATGTCAAAATATGTACAAACATTTCCCCTTCTTTCTTTCCATCCAACTCATTATTAACCCTATTATGACTGTATAGCTGCAGGATTTTCCAACTCATTAATAGCCAAGTTCATAAGTTCAAAATCCGCTTTTCTTAACTGTGTGTCAATCAAAGTTAAAAACTTTACCCCTCGACAGATTAGAATATTTGATGACCCCCCCGCCCAGCAAATAATAGTCTGTCTACAAGTACGAATGTTAAGGACTTTTAAAATTGGTTTTAGAAATGTTCTTCTTGCTTCGCAGACAGTGGGACAGACACACATCGCGTGGCATAGTGATTCATTGTGATATCCACATAGTCTACATGTTGTGTTAAGATATTTCCCTTTCCAACTTGGTTGCAAATCCTTGGTTTCATATACTCCAAACCGATACAGCATGTACTTCTTCTTTAGAAACAATCTGAAGTGCGCTGCTAGGTAATCCTGAGGTTTTAGTTTTACATAAGAATTTATTACTGTCCAAGAATGTCGTCTTTTTGCCACTGTGTTTTTGTCATCTAAGAAAGATAATTTTTTTGCGGCGCCATTACACACTCTATTAAACGCCATCCTCTCCATCTTACTGTCCCATGCCTCTTGAATGTCCAATTCCACCAGGGCCGATCTTAGATGTTCACCCCATGATTCCGTATTTTTTTGTTCAAACTGGACCCTTATTTCTGTCCAGCATAGATTGTTCCTGGTGCCGGGTTCCGAGGAGCGAAGTTTCCAACATAGTTTCACAAAAAACGATTGTCTCTGGAATTTCTGATTTTGTAGCCCAAATTCCAGACGAATCTGTGCTGGTGACACTACTCTAGGGAGGTTAAAAACTGCTTTATACACTTTTGTTTGTAAATCATTTAAAATTCCAAATTCCCGACCGTGCCATATTTCCAAACCATATGCCAATGCTGGAAGTGATTGTGCTGCCATTGTTTTTAAAAGATGGCTGTAAGACGGGCAACTTAATTTCATTTGTAACTGTTTGTATGCAAAAATTAAAGTCTGTGCCTTTGCTCTTATTGCATTTTATTGATCAGTAAAGGACATACATCGCCCTAAATTAATGCCCAGATACTTGTAGGTGCCAACTTCCTCTATTTCTTTACCCTTGGCTGACCACTTGAATTTTTTTTTTAGACTTGGTCCTACTAATCGCACCACCTTTGTTTTTTTCATATTTATCTCCAGCCCCTGACAGTCAAAATAGTTGGTTAAGTAGTCAATGACTCTTTGTAAGCCAATGGGGGTTTGGCTAAGGACCACTATGTCATCTGCATATTGCAGATACTGAATATGGTCCTCTGCCAATTTCGGAGGATGGCCGTTTACTTTTGACAAGTGGGTATGCAAATCAGAAAGGTACAAGTTAAAAAGGCTTGGGGCCAAAACACACCCCTGTTTCAGGCCATTTTTTATATCAATCTTTGATGATGCTATACTACCATCCCCCAGCTTTACCCGGGCCCAGGTTTCACTATGGAGGGCTACTATGGAGTTAATTAGTTGTTGTGGTACACCCCAACCTTTCAATTTTGTCCTTAGTCGTTCACGTGGGACTCTATCAAAAGCCGATTTTAAATCGATATAACATACAAATAGACCTGATTTCTTTAAAATTGCTTTTTCCGTAAGGAGTGCAATTACTGTCAGGTTTGTGCTAGTACCCATTCCTTGTCTAAAACCGGTTTGATATTTGGGAATTATACCTTTCTCTTCCATCCATCCCTGTAAGTGTAATAATAAACAGGAAGCATATAGTTTTGCATCAACATCCGTCAGGGCTATAAGCCTGTCATTTCCAGGCTCCCTGCGATTACCATTTTTATATATTGGATGAAATATGCTCCCTCTCCATGATTTAATGATCTTGTTTTGATAATACAGGTAATTGAAGAGTGGAGTAAGAAAAGTTGCCCAAAATTCCACATCATATTTAAAAATTGCGTTCGGAAGCCCATTAGGCCCTCCGGCTCCCTCCGTTTTCAATTTTTTTATTATATCTTTTAATTGGTTTATATTAATTAAGATGGTTGAGGCATTATGATTTGGTTCCTGTAACTTGTCTTTGATTTGAACTTTATCGTGATTGACTATAATTTTTTCAGGTTGCACTATTTTCCAGGAAATAGGGCTGATGTCAAATTTTGTATGCTTGTCCTCCTCCAGAATATCCAGATCAGGTTCCAAATTCGTTATCATTTCGTGGTTCGTAATATTGTATACATTTTGGATGTGTTGTTCCCATATCTTCTCACTTATTCCTGCTTTTTGAGACATTCCTGTTCCCTTTGTTAACTTATTTATTATGCCCCAAAATTCACAACTATTAGACAATTTGCTGGCCCAGAGTAATTTTTCCCAGAGTTTTTCCATACGTTCCTTTTTTGCCACTCTACACCACTCCCTATAGTTCTTCCTCATGTCTCTAATATTGTTGTTTGTTACTGGATTTCCGGATCTTACGGCCAAAACTACTTTTCTCGATTCCCTAGTGATTTCCCTTTTTAGGTTACGCAGCTGTATATTGAACCATGGTTCATAAGTTGTACTTTGTGTACCATGACGTCCCGGGAGAACCGGAAATTTGTTTAGAAGAAACTTTCCCAAATGTTCCCAAATATCTTCTGGTGACTTGGTACCCTGTGACCCGCCATCAATTATGTATTTATGCACAGCAGCCATTATTTTTGAGACATTCGTACCGCGCCATTTTAGTTTCTTCAGATTGTATATTACCGGGATTTCTGTCAATACAGTTATTTTCTCTTTCTGAGACAGTTTTGCGTTGATGGTCAAAACTTGCGGCAAATGGTCACTTTCCGGGCGGGATTCTATATAAAACGAGTCAACTGTAATGTATAGTTCATTACTGACCATGGTGTAGTCAATGGTTGATTGTTTCCTCCCACTTAGAAAGGTAATCCTTGCTGGTTGATCTCCCTTTATTTTGACGTTTAGAATGTGTAATCCTAAAGTGTCCAGATCGTTTTTCAGTTCATTAGCCGCCCGCTCCGTTTGACACATTCTCTTATTTATCTTGCTCCCTATTAGGTTGGAATTAAAATCACCGGTGATTATCATCTCACTATTTTGATAGCTTTTCTGCAAAACCTTGATTAGGTTAATCAGGCATACCAGTTTTTCCTTTTTCAATTTTTTGCTGGGGTGGATATATATGTTTAAGATCAGGAGCTGCCAAGGCATTTTATTTATTAAGTTGTTACTTTCCAATTTCACAACCTGTATCCAATTTTCACAAGTGTCAAGTTCTTCCGTATGACAGGCTAATTTTTCTGTTAAATAGGTAGACAACCCACCCCTAGGATGCCCATATTTATAAAATTGTCCTGCCAAAACATGAAATTCCACATATCCACTAATGGATTTAGAAGTCAGATTCCAGGTTTCCTGTAACAATATAATATCAAAGCTTTGTAGAAAGGCTTGCGTCTCAGGATCTTGCCCCATTTCCTTGAACCCATGGATATTCCATGAGCAGATTCTTATTTTGTCATCCTTAGGCGTGCCTGGGTATATCATTGGTGGCTTTAACCTGTTAGAATCGTTGGATTCATCAGGATCGTTTATGACTCAAGAAATGTAGCACCCATGACCAATCGTGAAATTCTTCTGGCCCTTCGGTTATTCGAGCTCGGTTTTGATTTGTTTTCTCCAGTGTCTTATTTGCCAGATATGTGTTTTCAGGAGTAGTACTTCTGGCCCCCCTTAAACATGTAGTTGGTTGAAACTCCTTTCCAGATGTAATCGGGCTCATTATATCCATTAATAATGGGTACGGATATTTTGGGGTTTTTGGATAAGATAGAGAAATTCCCCAAGCATCAAAATTTGCTCTTTCTGAGAAAATCAGAGCTGTTAGTTCCTTTGAGAAACAAGTTGTAAGAGTAACCTCTTTTCCTGATATATTATGTATTTGCAAGAACTCAACTGTCAAGAGATCTTCTGTTGTAATATTTTGCAGCCTTGGTATCTCCTTAAACAATCTCATTAGGTTTCCCCTGTTTAAAGAATCCGATCTGCCCTTTGTTTGATATTCAGGCTCAAAGATCAGTTTATTCGATGACTTTTTGTGTTCACCACTTTGAATCCCTATTTGGGGGGAACTCGTCTGTTCCAGCTGCGTATTATAGACTTTGTTTCCACTTTGCACTATATTGTCAAGAATTTTCCTTTCTTGATGTAGTACCTTTACTTGTCTGTTGCTTGTTGTTGTACTTAGAAGTTTATCTGTTTTTTGACATACTTCCGTGATTATGAGATCATGTGAATTAGATGTATCTTTTGGAAACTCACAGACTCGTCCCTGTTTGTCCAAAGAAATTTTTAGTTTATTCCAATTTTTATTTCCTATACTTTCACTTAAAATACCCTGGGATTTTTCTGACATTATTAAAGACCGCCGGTCTAATTTAGATCTATTTGGATCTTCCTGTACTCTATCTTTGAAGTTTACCATGCTGTGTTCAATTGAATTTCCTTCCCCATTTAAAGATATAATTTGTAAATTTGGTGAGATTCCATTTCCACCATCTTGTCTGTTGGTTACTTTTTTGTCACCAAGCCGTGTTTTCAGGGTAATAATATCCTCGTTGGCAATTTTTTGTCCGTATCCTTCTTTTGGCAAATCTTTGATTATTCCTTGTTTATGTTCCAAGGTATTGTCTCTAATAGGAATTTTAAATAGAACTGGAATGTCCTGTTTTTTTACATTTGTTATACACTCTTTGTCACATTTTGTTTGCTTGACACCTTCCTTTAAGTGTACATTGCTTTCTTGTATACCCAATGATGTATCACGTTGCAAGGAATTATCAAAATTTACAACTGGGTCTTGCAAATGAACCGTAGATCCACATGAAACCCCAGAAGGGCTTTTGTTGCAATGCTGGTTAATTTTATGGCTGTACAATTGGGAAAATATTGGATAAACTTGCTTTTTTCTAGACCACTTTGCTTATTCACATTAAGCCTGGCCTTACGAGCTCTTTTTCGTTGTCTTTTTGTTAATCCACCATTTGATAGACTAAGTGTAGAAGTTATTTCATGGACAGTTTGTGCTTCCCCTGATCGAGTTGATTCCTTGATTTTGTTTTTGTTACGCTGTCATCATGTTGAGGGTAATGTATTAAGTCTTCAGCGCCCGCTTTATCGTTCATCTCCTCTTTTCTTTTGATCATGGCAGGGTGTTCCTTGTCAACCTTATTTTCTGTTGGCTTGACGACATGTAAAATCTCTGTTAATATTTCTGGCAGAGATGCCAATTTATCTATTATCTGGCTACATCCACAAATTGAGTTTGATTGATGTCCACTGCTGGCAGCCTTAATATGGTTGTCCTTAGTGATCAATACTGATAATGTGTCCAGTTTGCTGTTAATGCCTGCGATATATGTTGCGATCAAGTTCATTAAATCAATCTGAACATCAAGTTTATCTGATTGGAAATTTTGTACGTCTATAGCTCGCTGTAAGGATCTTAATAGAGTATCACTCCATTTTATTAAGTGGGAGGATTTCGACGAGGGCTCTGAAATTAGATCAATTCCACTCACTGAGGAGATTGTAATTGGGGGTGACCTAGATGGTTGACTACACATGGGACTGGAATTTAGCGTAATATTTTCCCCCTCCTGCTGGTCCGTGCACACTGGATATTTTATTGGGGTGGAGGCTACCCCTCCTTTCTCCCCAATATGCTGGTCCGGAGGTGTGCCAAAGGCTGGCCTCTTTCCTAGATCTTGAATATGTGCATCCTCATTTGGTTGTGTGTTCAAGTCCAGTGCTTGAATGAGGTCAGCATCGTCTGATACGGAGAAAGAACTAATCCAATCCTCAGTTTGTACTTTATTATTTTCTTTGGCTCTAACTGCACCGGGGTCTACTTTTTCATTTAGGTATTCTCCATGTATCCCTTCTTTATTTAGATCAAACATATCCTTAGGCAAGTCCTTAGGCAGATGCACCTGCGCTGTGGTAGTTATCCGCCCTTTGTTTGAGGAAACTTCAACTCTGGCCGCCTCACAATTTGCTTCTTGATTTGCCTTGTTTATGTTAAACTCACTTTTATTTGATCCAAGGCTTGCCATCCATGTAAGTGGGGAGCTTTCTCTTACAGAACTAGATTGTGTTAATTTGGTGTTGGTACTTAAACGTCCCGGTGACAGGAGGCTTCTTTTATCCTGTTTTTTTGGTGAAATTGGACTCGGCAATCCTTGTGTCCCAGCTGTGGCATAGATTGCAGCCATTGGGTCCTTTAGAAAATGTAATTTCAGGTTCTCGTTTTTTCCTCCAAAATTAAAAAATGCACTTATTGGTGTTAACACCGAAACCAGCTTTTCCTTTTGTAATAAGGAATTTTCTTTCCTTCTCTTGATGTTTGAGACTGTATTCAAATCTGTTTTTGACACTCTCTGTTTTGGTTTTCTCTGTGGTGTTTGTCGAGTTTTTCCTGATCTCATAATCCTGGATTGCTCACTCACACCCCAGGTGAAAAACTACGCTCGCCCAAAATGATTTCACTGATTCAAACTTGCCAACCTGTCAACCTGCCAGGACTTTTTTTACACACAGTCCACCTAACTGGCAGCACAGAGGGCACACAATTGATTTCTTCCCTACTTTGGCTCTGGCAAGAGCAGCTGTTATTCAAATTCCTCCAGTTTAACAAGCAAGCAAGGTGGTTAATTCATCAGTTTGTTGCCTCCACGGCTCACGGATTTTTGGTGGCTGATTTGCGCCTCCCACCTGGGGCGACCTAGGGTGAATCCTGCTGCACAAGCCACACGTGTAAACTGCTGTAAACCCACTCGGCGGGCTGGACCTGGGGTGACTCCTGCCACACAAGCCACAAGCCACCTAGGGCAACTCAGGAAACTCAGGAAACAGCTGTAGGTCCCAATACTGCGGGCCGGGCCCAAACACTCCCACGCACGCAGCTGCTACAGCTTCCACAGTCTCGGCTACCCAGGGGAACTCATGCTCGTGCTCTTACAAAATGTAGCTGCAGCTGCAGCGGGAGGCAAAAACTCAGGAACACTCACTCTGCTTCTGATGTGCTGCTCCTGGGTGGCTCTCGCACTATACAATGTCCGCCGCTCCAACTCCAGCGGATTTTCCACAGACCTCACGGCACCCAGCCAACCGGAACTCTTGGGCACCAACCACCTCTTGAGGCCGCCGCCCGACGTCCGCCAACAGGTCCACCGCCTCCACCTCCGCCGCCTCCCGGGAGTAAGAGAAGCGGGAGAGGGAGCAAAGAACCAGGACCGGGACAACAGCAACGGCCACAGGTAGACGAGGCACAAGACACAGGCAGGCAGCCAGCCCGTCCGTCTGAAGACAGGAAACAGCAACCCCAGTCAAAATCCGGCGAAGCAACTTGCTCCCGCTGCACCAGACACCGAAAAAGGTCCGGTAGCTGCCGCTGGCGGGGTGGGGGTGGGGCGGCTCGGCATTTTGACCGTATACCGCTCCCAGCCGTTCTCCGTCCTCAGCTCCCCTCGCTCTTCGCTCCTTGGGTCAAACGTCAATCGTCAAACGTGATCATCAAGCGTGAGAAACCACCACTGGGGGACTGATGACAGATGCATGTGGTATAGTAAAACATAGCTACAAACGGCAGGAGGTTCAATAAGAACAATAGGGGAGAAGAAAAAATAAAAGTAGTGCCTTAATCAAAGCGCGATCAGCGGAAGTTCAGCAATCAAGCTCAAGCAATCAGTGCTTGGTCCATGTTCCAACTGAAAGAAGAGGAAGTGAAGTGCGCATGCGCTGGCCAATTAGAAGGCAGCAAATAAGAGTGACAATGAAGCCAACAAAAGTCAAACAATGGGCGGGCTGCAAGCCCCTTGTTATATACCATATCTTGTGCAAGCGAAAGCATTTGCAGCGCATGTGCTGTCGCAGGCAAGACCTAAAAAGGCTTATGGGTGAGGAAGATAAGCAACAAGATAAGAAATGTATACAGAGCAACATGTGTTATTAATGTCCCGGATATAGCGATATGAGCTTCAAGCACAACAAAAGTGACCAACGAGGATAAAAGCGAGAAGGGTATGTTAGGATCCAGGAAAGGATCACCATTATTTTATTTACAAAGGTGAAAAAATAGTTAAAACATTGAATACTGAGAATGATGAGTAATGCCTAAAAGAAATTGTATTGTAAATTAAAACATACTCAAGTATGCATAACAACCGTAAAAACGGAATAAAATTGGGCTAACGATAGGTAGGAACTTGCATGCCAGAAAGGCTTGGAAGAGGAAGGAATAGAAAGGATAAGCGGCATGCGAAAGATAAGGGGAAAAAAAAGTTGAGGAAATTAAAATAAAAGTGAAACAAAAGAAGTGAAACTCTTTACTAAGGGAAATTTGCAAAATAGCTGGAATAACAGAATTATGATTTCTGAGCTGTGTTGATCAATGCTATCCATGAGGTATTCAGAAGAAGCCTCAGAAGGATTGCATGATTAATGGCAAAAAATATACAAACAGAAATCGAAAATGTTAATAGTGTATAAAAAAGAATAATAAGGCAATTGGATATCCAACAAAAAATAAATGCTGAGCACTAAATAGAAAGATTTCACAGCCAACCTCAATGGAATGATTCACAATTCAGACCAGGCATAAAATGTCAACCTTCAATGAAATCTGCAAAGACTACATAGGAAAGTACAGCCTATTTGGAGCCTTCTGTGTAATATGCCTTTTTAGGTCTCGCGCCTAGCTTTGCACTGCGTAGCGCGAGACATTTAGTAGGTGAAAAACGGGGATTCAGCACTGACCTAGGAATCGCACACGCTCGTGCGTGTGCGATTCCTTTTGTGCTACCCCATTGGCCTTTTCGTGCGTCTTTGTATAAAAGACTGCACGCAATTGGCCAAAGGCGGGCGCATTGCTCCTCCCATGGCCTTTTGGTGTCTATTACGCGCTTGTTTTCATTTAGCTTTCGCGCGGCCGCGCTTGTTGTTATCTGCTCTTGCTGCTGCTGCTGTGTGGCACCGGGACAGCCGGGCAAGGTAAGCACATGCATGCCCATTATTTATCCCCCCCTTCCCCGGTATCGTATGTCCTGCTTTCATTTCGAAAGGAAAACGCCGCTGTGTGTGTTTAACTGCCATCGCTATCACGCCACCCGCTTGCCCTTGTAACTGTGAAGCTAAATTGTGTTTAGCTGATGTGTGGGTGCGCACACATTTTTATCTCGCGTTCATGGAATTTCAGAGTGAGTCACTTGCGGGTTTTCATGGCAACTCATTGGTTGTTTGGGGGAGGGCACCGTTGTCGTTTATCTTGTGATATTTTTCATCGTCTCTGGTACTGTCCCGGCGAGTTAGTTTTAAACTCATCGACAAGCTGCAGTGTAGCTGTGACTGAAACATGCACCGCCACCTCTCACCTCAAAGTGATCCGAGCAGGTAAGCAGCGCAGTCCCTGCCGCACCGTGTGACCCTGGGGAAGCCATATTCAGAGTTAGGCGCTACCGAGGAAAGGCTTCCGCTATCTTTAGCGCGTGGACTCGTGCATCAAACAGTGTGTGTTCTCTCCTTACTGACACAATTCACCAGTAAGTGGCCATGTTTTCCTACCCATTGGTGCGGGGTCACTGGGCAATGCTTACAGCCTCTAAACCCCCACTCTCACCTAGACTAGAATAAAGGGCGCGTGGTGTATTTCATTTAGGGGTGAGACGATAATACGTTTAGGGATTGCTGCGTGTACTGCTGGAGTTTTTATCATATAAACATAAGTGTGCGTCTTTGTAGGCACTGTTTCACAATTACTGAATATCGTTCATCTGTGAGGCCTGTGGTTGGATAAACAGTCACGTTCGTTACAACTAAGAGAGATTTGCGTCTATCTGTTTGTCATTTCCACCCTCCATCAAGCGCCAAGGCTGGCTGAGCCCATCAGATGGCTCCGAGTGTCGCGGGCCCCTGTTGTTTGCCTGTCTTCTAAATTCACTGGCAGAGCAGAGGAGGGGTAAAGGGCAGGCTTGCTCGAGGACGAGTGTCTTCAAATGAGTGACGAAGATATGATATGGAGCAGGTCTGTTAATAACTGACTGCGACTGTTAATGACCATGCAATTATGAGCTTTTACTGAAAGGCAAATTAACATGGGGGGAGGGTAGGTGGTAACTTAACAAGTGTTGATGCCTCCAAAGCACACTAAAGAGAAAGGTCAACTAACCACTGTTAATGCCCAAAGGCATAATGAAGGGAAGATTAACCCTTTTTAACACTTTCACCATTGACAAAGATTATGCGTGGCATTCATTTCCACTCATGTGTGACTCAGTAACCCTATAAACCCTGAGCTGCACTCATTTTATAGTCACATGAAATGTTTCAATCCCCCTCCCCCACCACACCACCACCACACAGAGCAACGCTCGCGACCAGCAGGCTCCGCGGAGAAGTCTGCGCTGCTTCTATAAGAGTTCCGACTGTTTGGAAAGCTCCACAACGCTTTTTGGAGGGAGGGCTGTGACCCACTGACATCGTGTTTATCCCCCAGGACATTTCAGATGCATGTGCGGCGCAGGAGGTGCAAGGCCGTTTGCTGAGGTCTGCGCAGGCTCCGGTCGGTCGAGCAGTGCGTCTAGATTTCCTGTGAAATATTGTGTGGATACTCGAGCTCCCCATGCAGTGTGTGGCTGCATTCAAGAGGAGGGTGAGAATAAGGTCCCCACAAAACAACCAGCGCAGCAGCACCAACGCTTGATATGTAGTCATTGAAAACCAACCCAGCTTTTAGAAAGAATACGGGTTGCAAAATAAACGCCGTGCTGGTTCAAAAACCTAGAAACTCGTACCTCTGAGGGCTTGTTCTCGAGCTGTACATGGGAAGCGGCGGCGCAGCTGCGGATCAACGAATCCAGAGATCTGGTTAGGATCCTGCCCTCACCTACCCTAAGTAAGAGACAGCAGAGCCCCGTGCATCTGGTATTATCTCATCTGTGTTTACCTGCTGTGGGCAGAGTTTGTAGTTTCTGTCTCCCCTCCCTGTATTAACCAGAACGCCTGAAAACGATTTTGCACCGAGGAACTCCAAGACAGAACTCACCTCGAAACACCTGTCTTTGAAAGACAAACTATTGTTTAGAGTGACATCACTCTAAGCTTTTAATTGTAGTCCGAACAGCTCAAACCGGGCGTTCCTCAGTCAGAAAATTTTCTCTTTAGCTCCTTCCACTTTTTAACATGAGGTAATATAGTATTTATGCTTCAGTTGAGCCAATTAGCCCCACACACCCCATGAAATTGATCTGTAAAAGGAATGGCCCCCACTGGATGC
Source organism: Calotriton arnoldi (assembly GCA_963921515.1). Taxonomy (NCBI): domain Eukaryota; kingdom Metazoa; phylum Chordata; class Amphibia; order Caudata; family Salamandridae; genus Calotriton; species Calotriton arnoldi. Next base: position 658,036 of record CAWUFW010007592.1, read on the forward strand.
AAGGGTCTTCATGATTTGGGGTATTCTGGCAACACTTTGAATGAAGTCTGTACTTTGCCCACAGTTAACAGAGCTATATTTTTTCCCCCTTTGAGCCCTTGCAAACTTTTTCTGAAAATTCATAAACAAGGGACACCTTTTCACAGAAACATCTTTGTGAATTGGCCTGACATCATTGTCTCTTTGGCAACCACAGGGTAAAAGAAAGCTTTGTGTGGGGTAGTGAGCGGGTCAGACTTTGAGGCCACACTCACAAATTGCCAAGTCCTCAAGATGGTAATAAAAATTAGACTGCTAGGTTTTGTTTTTCATTTTTTCCATTATTTGCGACCCGGGGTCACCCAACATAAGAGTGTACTGGGTGTGCCTTCAGGGGGCATCAGGCGAAAATACATTTCCCAAACATTTTGTAAACAAAACATATCCGAGGAGAGCATGGGTGCTGCAGTGTCTCCACTCAGGAAGCATTGGCATAGCCAATAGGTCTCGCCTTTGGGACCTTATAAGTGTTTAGTTATCCAGCACAATATCCTTGTTTAACAGTGCCAGCCTACTATACAGTATTTGCTACATCTGGAGACGCAGCCCTGTAGCTGATGGAGCTGGATCTCACACACAAAGCATACTCATTAGTCACCATTGGGTGCCAATAGCGAGCCTCTGGAGATGCCCATCTGTTCTGCCTTCGCATGGTAGCCCTAAGCTTCCACCTAACCACTTAACAATCGGGGGAGATGCAAGGTGGTTGCGAGGGAGAGGAAGGATGAAGAAGAGTGACTCAGATGGGCCTAGTGATATTTGACCCCTCAGAGCTCTGTGAGCTGGTGAGAGGCATGCACGCTTCCAACCCTGTATGATCACTCTCCTAGGGCCTACATACGATAGCAAATGGTGGCCCTGAAACTATCTGAAACCTATCAAAGCATGATCAACAATCATAACATTCTACACTCTATTGGCATGTCAGTGGGTTATTGTGGCTGCTATAGAATTCAGTTTTTGAGGTGCTAGTCGGAGGTTCAAAACTGAGCGTGCTAATCTAATTTTTTCATGCTTGCATGCGCGATGGGTCTTTAAATAACACTCTCCCTGATTGGCTGCAAGTAATATGCCAGCAGGCTAGGTTGCTCCTCTGTGCAGCTTGCCTGCCTCCCGTAATTGTGCGAGTGCGGGGGGAGCCGGTGCCGGTGACTGGAGATTGTTCGGGGATCCCAGTGTTGGTGGCTGTGTTTCACCTGATATGTGGCTACTTGGCAGGTATGTATTTCACAAATGCAGGCTGCCATGGTGACAAGCGTCTGTGCTGTTCTCTGCCCTCGCCGTGCTGGCAGGGGCTGATGGTGCCTCTGGCTACATTTCCAAATTGTCACAGTTCTCTCCATGCGCCTTCTCTCTCTTTGAGAGAGTTGTTTCATATGAACAAAAAGGGTGTGATTTTGACAATGTGGCAGGCTGGGGTTTTCTGTGTACAACAGTTCTGCGTGAGGTGTTTTGCTTCTGCAGGAAACACCTTGCAGTGGGTTTTGGTGGGTTGGTTTGCGCGCCCCTAATTTGTGGCTTTCAAGTTTTCCTCCTCTCTGGCAGTGCTTTGCTGCCCTGTGTTCAGCAGGCAAAGCAAATACAAGGAGATAATGGACGGAGCGATTAATCTTTTCAGACACTCACCCCCAGTCACAGATCTGGGTTGAATCCATCATCATTCTTTAGCTGACTTCGCCGCCTCAGTTCAGACCCAGCTATATGTAAATCAGTCTTGACCCTGTGCCTCATGGGAACAGTCCAGCCCGAACTGCCAAGCCAGGTCTTCCCTGAACTGGAAACAAGCATACTGGGACCGGTTTCTGGGTAACACCCTTCATCAGCCAGGCTAGCTTGAATCCAGTGGCAAAGTGAGCAAGGGACCCATGTCTGGGCATACTCTGCCAACTTAGGGCAAACAAAGCAAACACAAGGAGATAATGGTCGGAGCGATGATTCTTTTCAGACACTCTCCGCCCAGTCACAGATCTGGGTTGAATCCATCATCATTCTTTAGCTGACTTCGCCACCTCAGTTCAGACCCAGCTATATGCAAATCAGTCTTGACCCTGTGCCTCATGGGAACAGTCCAGCCAGAGTGGGACGGGTATGCCCAGACGTGGGTCCCGTGCTCCCCATGCCACTGGAGTCAAGCTATCCTGGCTGATGAGGGCTGGAAAGCCCGAAACCGGTCCTAGGATGCTTGTTTCCAGTCCAGGGAAGGACCTGGCCTGGCAGTTCGGGCTGGACTGTTCCCATTGGGTGCAGGGTCAAGACTGATTTGCATATGGCTGGGTCCAAACTGGAATGGCATGGTGAGCAAAAAACGATGGATTTAGGCCCAGATCTCTGTACTGGGGTGAATGTATGACATTGTTCTGCATTCTGTCCATCAATTGTTCTTTTTGCCTGTGTTCAGCAGGCAGCAGTTCAGATTTTCTCACAAGTCCCTGCATCCTTTGTAGCTCACACAGTTGGCTACCAACCATTTGTTTTATTGATCCCCTTTTTGGCAGTTCGCATGTTCATAATGCACGGACTCATTTAGAATGAGCGCGTGAAGCAGGGATTTCATGTAGGCTCTGAGCAGCAGGTCTATACCTGTTTTTTCCTTTTGCATTTTTGTGATTGTAGTTTATTTGCCCCATTATAGCTGCACAACTACAATAACGAGAATACAAAGAAAACAACACAGTTTCATGGCGACACACCCGCATGGGTCACAACAGATCTATGGCTCGTGATATAATTTAAAGTCAACAATAGTTTGCCTGCCAGGACTGACAGCCCCAGGTGTATATTTGAAGAGACACAACAACATGTCCCAGAATGCAGAGCGTTGCTGGTTTAAAATGCCAGGAGTAATAGCTGGTGGCTGATGGTGTTGCCCATGGCAATGGAAAACTTTGCTTCTGTGCCAAAACTGACACTAACTTGTATGTATATTTGTTACTCCTGTCGTACATAAACCTCAACGTTAGAAACACACAAAAGTGGACCTTGTCATTAGCCGGACCTGTTGAATCTTCACGTTCATATGAAGTTGGGGAAAGTGATTTGGTAGAGGAATAAACAGCAGGCATTGGCAAAGCCAATGTGTCTGGCTGTGATGTGCTAAAGCAGACCTGGAGAAATACATATCCGTATACTATAGACAGATGTGTTGGCTTTCACAGTGCTGGTTTGACAAAAACTGTGAAATAAAAGGGACATACATGTAGCACATTTGAAAACATTTATGTATCTTAACTGGTTTTAAAGCACATCTAGATGCTAATGTGTGAAAGATGTATTTTTGAGTGCAAGATCAAGGAAATGTGCATAATAGCAACATTTTGTATTTATTAACAACAGCAAGGGCATGGGACACTTGGCGTGTCGCCACACCACTTTCTTCTTTCCCACAATGGTCCTACATACAATTTCACTCCCTCGGTGCTTCCCGCTTACACATACGTGACCATACTTCATAGCGTGCACTTTCTTTCTTTAAAAAACCACTCCACTGCAAATAAAACATAAATAAAAAACCGTGTCATTTATAACCCCAGTAGCTCTAACTTTACAAATGCGAGACCTATTGCATTGCAAATGCTTGTTTGCTCAGTTATGGCTTTGTTTCGTAGATATTGTGTCTCTCTTTGGTGGGCTATATAAACTCATAAATGAAGTGGGGTTCATAGATCGTTGCCACTCCACTATTTTCATTGGATTCACGAACATATCAATGTTCTAATTCAACTATATTCCTCATGCCCCTATTCCATTCTCACCAATGCGGTAGTTGGCCCTCATTATAAGCTTGAAAGATTGCTGAGTGCATGAAGCACTCACCACTGCAATCTGCTTTGAGCAGGTCGCAAATTCGAATCTGAGCAAAGCCAACTCAGCCTTCAATCCTTTCCAGATCTTTAAACTGGATAGTATTAAATCTGGTAATATTGACCCTTGCTACTTACCTTGCTTAGAAATAACAAGAACTGCGGTATGAGAGACTGTATAAAATCAAGTGACCTTTATTGCCCCAAAGAATAATTGTGTCAAAAAATGTACATCATCCGTAAAGGACTTGAGCACACTTTTTCTTTCTATAAGGAAATAACAAGCAGGGACACAGACGAAGTATGTTGCCTGAGAAAGCACAATGGAGAGGAGGAAGTTTTTTAGCAATGTCAGGAATGGACAAGGAACGTAAAGAGACTTTACCATTGAGGAGGTTTCACTCCATACAGCACTGATGTCGGATGAATGTACAACTCATGGTCATCTCGAAGAGTCCTTAGGAAAAGAAAGGACAATATTTCAAACACAAACTTCACTCCTTAAGAGACAGGCGCTAAAGGCCCAACAAACGATGCCAACATGTCAGTACATGTTATAAAGACCTTGCCAGTGTGAATAAATACATCTTAAATACTATCTTCTTCTAATTTTTTCCAAATAATACTCAGACTACATTCCCACTGACAATTTCCTTCCACATGTGAACTATACGAAAACAGCATTCTCCTTTTCTCTCACCTTTACCTAGGTTTCCATCTAAAGGAGTATGATTTTATGGAACTTCAAAATTCTGATTATTAACTATGTATTTTATAATGATTGGCTGCATAATCTATTCTATATAGTTTAATGGATTTTTTTTAGTCCAAAATACATTGTTAATGGATTCACTGATTTACTTGAAGGTTTTGTACTATGCATTTATAAAAGTGTTGTCAATGCTCTTTTTTACAACGTAACAACTCCTCTAAATACTTTGGGCCAGATTAACAAAGTTACTTACGACTCATAAAATTACGAGTGCGGAATCCCCGCACTCGAGGCGGAATCTTCGCGTCAAGTGCGGAGATTCCACCCCAAGTGCGGGGACTCCGTACTCGTAACTTTACGAGTTTTAAGTCTCTTTGTGAATCGGGCCCTTTGTGGAGAAATCACATTAGCCTGTGTGTACTGATGACAAAAAAGAGCATCCTTTAGTTCATGAAGTTCATTCTGACATACCGATATAATAATTACCAGGCACTCTTACACAATATAATACTCAACTTTTGCTAAGGAAAAGCAACCATACTTCATCAAGCAAGAACATTTTCCAAGTTAAAAAAGGCAAAGTTCTTGAGATATTGTACAATTCTGAAGCTCCTCATCAAAAAAGTAAAATACTATTATTTGTATAATGTTTTTATGAACTACCTAATATAGGTATGAATAGATTCATTCTGATCACCATAATAATTATGCCTTTGTGACATGTACTACTCCACATCTGTTAGTAAACTATTCCAAGAGGGACTCCTACTTCATTAGTCATTTGCATATTTTTTGCTATGTCTTGTTTGCCAATGCTAATCTCTAATCTTTTCTTTCCTAGTTTTGTGTGAACTCCTATCGTGAGCCCTAAAATCTCAATAGTTGTATGATGTAAATAGTTTATTTTTATTTTTTTAAACTAAGAACCAGAAATACGCAGAACAAGTCCTAGGAAGGTGGATACAAATATATGAGCCTGAGCTTAAGTAGACATAGTAGAAACTGGGATTGAGGTGGAGCTGTGGCTTGAGGGAAAACAGGTTGCGAGGAACTAAAGAAGGAGTTGATACTGCTAGGCTGGGAGTTGGATTAGTAGCAATGAACACGATCATTGGGAAATGGTCTATGTTAGGCAGACAGTAGAGAGTGATGCTTTTGGTGCAAATAGAAGGAATGAGTGGTTGAGTGGAACTGGAGAAATGGTGTAAGGGAGAGAGCAGAAATGGGGGCGGCAACATAGATGAAGCAAGGTTAATAAGAGAAGAGAGTAAGGAAGCTGGGCCTGAAGCTGACTATTTGACCGAGCTGGGACAAAGTGTGACAGTTAGAGCTGAAGGATGAGAAAGTCATGCTGAGATGGTCATAAACTTAGACAAGGCTGAAGGGGCCAGGGTAGAACTTCAAGGGGAATAAAGAATAGTGGCCTAGGGGCGGAAAGTATGAGCACAGGTTGACAGGCATAGACATTATGAGATATGGATGATGGCAATAGTGTAGGAGATGTGGTGCGAACTTGGGCAAATGACTATGTAGCGTAGTAGTTGAGTGAGACAAAGTAGGAGATGAGGCAGAGCGGGCAGATTACTAGCTGAGGCATATTGAAGAAGAATGTCGAAGAGATGAGGATGGAATGGACAGAGTTAAAGCTGAAGCTCAATGCCTCGAGATACTGGAGCTAAGGGAACAGAATGACAAAATGAGGTGAAAGACTTGATACATTGGGGTACGGCTGAAGGGTAAAGTAGATGCAGTAAAGTAGATGCTTGGTCTGAGGGGAGAGGAGAACAGTGAGTAGAAGCTAGGGAGAGCATGGCAGATTGTTGGGAGTATTTCTTGGAACTGATGGGACTGAAAGTAGAAATTGGAGGCACAGAGATATACGGTGTGGAACGTTTTGTATGTAGTCAACAAGAACTTAATACAAATAGCGCACTGTTAGAGGAAGTGGCTTAAACTAACTTTCCCTGTGATCTGCAACCCAATGAAAGGGCAGCTCAGCTGGCGGTATGCACCCTGGTGGTTGAAAATGAAAGAGTTAGATGCAGTCTTTGCAGAGTAAAAAAAAATTCAGATTGCATGAACCAGGAGGCCAAAAAGAGAGACCGGGGACCCAAAAACTGAATATTTGAAGATTCTGTCCAATACACTCTATTTAACTCTTTATAGAATAACAGTCTGATTCTACTACTCAGGAAGAGCTGACAGTATACAGTACCTGTATACTCCTGTAGAGTGCAACTTGGCTGCATTAGCAAAGAACCCCGACACTATACACCTGAGAATTGGATCTGGATCACCTGAAAAAAATAAAAATAGAAAAAAGATTTGAGGGTATACCATGTGAATCTGATGTGGAATCTAAATCAAGGGATTTATTTCAAAACAGCATCACTTTTCGCATGTCAAACAACGCATGGTGCTAGCCTTGACTTCCATGTGGAGTCCGAGTGAAAATACCAATGTAAGTTTTCAAATAAATCAAGCATTCTATGGTGCAAAGGCAGTAGAGAGAAGGGGGTTTGCTTCACCCATTCTTACAGATTTGCAGAAATGCACAAACATTGTAAACTCTTAAAGGTCACGTCAAAGTATATTACTGATACAGGTATCACACTACACAGTGCTGTATATTTGCGGTGGCCATGTTGTATTTGCTGTAAGCCTGTTTAGGAAGGTTTTGGTGTTGTGCATGAGTGACTAGAGAGGTGTTCTCTACTAACCTGACTCATGGTGAAGTGCTCACCAATGCGATGAAAGAGGGGTATGTGAGAGATAGGCACACTCATGCCATGATTATACTTCTCTTTTATATACAAGATCATTGTGCAGGTCCCACAGTAAGTCTGCACTGAATATATAAGGCTTTCTTTCTTCTATTTTTCGCAATCCACCTGCAGTTCTGGCTATGTCCTCTTTAAAGTTTGTCAGTACAGGATGAAGAGGAGACAGGTAAAAGAGGGATTAGGAGCTCGAGCTCTGCCTAAGCGAACTATAAATTATGGCAATTATTGCTGTGTCTATATTGTGATTATTTTGTTCTCACCATGTATCACAATGTCCCCGAACCATGTTGTTTGATTCATTATATGTTTTGACTGTATTGTGGGTAGCTTATAACAATAACCTAAAAAAGTAAAAATGTTTTTGATTGGACTTAATATTTGATAAGTGACGTTAAATATACCAAATTATAACAAATTATTGTGTCGTGTAGGTATATTTTTCAAATTGCTTTTTCAAATTCGTTTTTTCAATTGGTTTTCTAAAGAAAAGTGGTCCATTTGATGATTTGAAAAAAACACCCCTTTTTTTCCCTTGGTCAAAGGGATCGTACTTCGATCCTTTTTTGATACAGATGTTTGAAGTTCAACATCACATACAATTCTTCTGTCGAAGAATTATGCTACCCGACAGAACACATTGTAGCTTATAACTCTATACCCAGGTTCTGAGGGGCACAGGGCATCTGCATTATATTTAAAGGTTAAGTGAACTATAAAGGCATCCCTTTCTTTGAATTAGTTTTGGATGTCTGATTGTAACTTATATTAGTGGATGGCTGGTCTTACATAACTGGACTGTATTACAGTCCTTCAATCATCTATATGCAGCACAAATCTTCTTTTCTTGGTTGGGATGGATTATGTTAAAGCCCACTCAATAGCCCACTCTATGTGGAAGGTTGCTTTTCTACTTAGCTACTAATCGCCTTTGGTATTTTTACCTGTTCAGGGATATAGGTGCTATGGCTACAGGCCTGTTCAAGTAAACTTCCATTCACATGTATGATAGCAAGACTCCATATTGTGTGCAAGTGTGTATGTATGCTGTTTGCATTAGGATCAATTTTGCATTGCTCCTGGTCTTACATGCCACAAGATCAAGTTTATGAAACAGCCCCCATACAGTGGAAGTGTATTAATGCATTGTTGAGGAGGAGGCTGCAACTCTAGACACAGAAGTGTGCAGGAAGGGAGTGTCAGGACTTGTTGGAAATGGCCCTTTTTGCAGGGGTATCCCCAAACGTTTTGCTTTTTCCTCCTATTTTTCCCTGACCTGTTTGTGTTGGTTTTAGGACTCTGGGCACTTTACAACTGCTAATCAGTGCTAAAGTTCATATGCTCTCTGTGTAAATTGTGTTATGGATGGGTGTTTCCATGATTGGATATTTGATTTACCTGTTAGCCCCTAGTAAAGTGCACTGCGTGTGCCAGGGCTGGTGAATCAAATGCTACTCGGGAGCCTGCAGCACTGGTTGTGCCACCCCGTGAGTAGCCCTGAAAACGGTAACTCAGACCTGCCATTGCAGAAGTCTGCGTGCAGTTTGTACTGCCATGTCGACTTGGCCAGTGCACACACTGGCCGGTCCCTAACCTTCCCTTTTCTTACATGTCAGACACCTCTCAGGTAGCCCCAAGGTACCCCTGTGGGCAGGGTGCAGTGTATGTGAAAGGTGGGACATGCCCTGGTGTGTGTGGCATGTCCTGATAGTGAATTACAGCCAATTTCGTTTTTCACTATTGCAAGGCTACCAGTTCCCCATAGGATAGAATGAGAGGTTTGTTTATAACATCTTATAAACATAACTGGCCTAGGGAATTCGGTAAGAAAATAGAATTTAATATGCCTGAACTCAGAATCTAAAGATGCATCTTTTAGTGAAGGTGATTTTTACATTCTGTGTTTGAAAATACCACTTTTAGAAAGTAGGTATTTTCTTGCTCAGTCATCCCGTGTGCCTCTGCTGGAATGTGGATTGCCTGTCTGGGTTTTGAATGACAGAAGGCTGGGGGGCCGGAGGGGCTCCAGATAGTCTAGGTAGGTCAGGAAAGGGCTGAATAGACCTGGGCTGCGATGGGGGAAGCGGGAGGAGATTTCCTTGCACCTCAAAGGGCCTGGTCTGTCTCTGACAATGCCGTCTCCACCTCCTGCCAGGAAATCACACCAGAGAAGGCAGAACTGGTTCTGGCCGGGCACAGACACCCTCTGCCTGAAAGATCAAAGGATTTTTGGATACAAATACTGGGGCCCAGACCCCTGAACTTTAGAACTCATCTGGAACAAGAAGACTGCCAAGAAGAAGAGCCGGAGAAGCTGCGAAAAGGAACGACTGCTTTGCTGGGTGCTTTGCTGGGCTGACCTGCAGTGGCTGCTTCTGTCTTGGGCAGTGAAAGGCCTGGACTGGACTTTCTGCAACCTAATTTGGGAGTCTCTCCAAGGGCTTGAGGTAGAGCTTGCCCCCTGTTCACAAAGTCTCAGGAACAGCAAAGACTTCAAGTTCTTCGACCCACAGCACTGGGGACTGTGTGTTTTGTGCTGCCACCCGAAGAACACCAACTCGACGACGTCTACGACGCCACTGCCGACTCCGTGTCCTGAAGGCACCGCAGAGGGCACCGCTGCAACGCCGCACCGCAACCCTGGTCTCACTGATGACGCCTGTTGACGCCGCCACCGAGCCGCTGCTTGCACCGCGACTTGTGGGCACCGCACTCCGCCCTGCCTCGCTTCACGCCTAAGCTTTGGCACCGCAGGGGGCACCGCCGCAATGCCGCAACGCAACCCTGGTCTCACCGACGACGCCTGTGGACGCTGCCACCGAGCCGCTGCTTGCACCGCGACCTGTGGGCACCGCACTCCGCACCGCCTCGCGCCGAAGCTTTGGCACCGCTGCAACGCCGCACCGCGACCCTGGTCTCACCAACGACAACTGTTGACGCCGCCACCGAGCCGCTGCTCGCACCGTGACCTGTGGGCACCGCACCGCCTTGCTTCACGAGGACGCCTTGGCCTGCCTGACGCCGCCACTTACCGCTGAAATCGACGCCACTGCTTGCACCGTGGCTCGAGGGCACCGCTTGTAAGTCACACGACGCACCGCAGCCTTGGCCTACTGACGCCGGCGCCATCGACTCCAGTTCGTCAGCCGACGACAGCGCTTCAGCAACGACGCCGCCGCTGCTTGCACTGTGACCTGCCAGCACCATGGCGAGCACCGCATTCGTCTCGCACCGCGACCCTGGTCTCACCGACGACGCCATCTGACGCCGCCACCGAGCCGCTGCTCGCACCGCGACCTGGGGCACCGCACCGCTGCACTTCGCACTGCAGCACCCGACGCCTGCCGGTGCCAGCGCTCCTGATTCCATCAGAGTGGAGCTCGACCTGCAACACGAGTGACTTCAAGGGCCTCAACGCCCTGCATCTCTCACAGGTACTGTTTGCGGGTCTTCCCGACACCGTAGCTGGCTCGCGACCAGCCAGAACTGTTGGATTTGTTGTTCACGACGCCGTGGTAGCCCGGACGGAGCTATCCACACAAGGAACTCTTTTTAATCAGCGTATTTTTGGAACTGTGAACTTTTAAGTATAGTATTGTGGATTCTTATCGTTTTTGGTCTTGTCTTAATTATATAAAAATATTGGATATTTTTCTAAACTGGTGTGGTGTCCTTTTGTGATGCGAACACTGTATTACTGTCGGTTATGTGCAAATGCTTTACACACTGCCTATAAGATAAGCCTGGCTGCTCGTGCCAAGCTACCAAGGGGGTGAGCAGGGGTTATTTTAGACGTGTAACTCCCTTATCCTGACTAGAGTGGTGGTTTTTGCCTGGCTTTGGCCCACGCCCAAGCCTACCAAAAATCCCATTTCTAACATTGGTTGTCAGCGGTGAGGATAGGACTTGCGTTTGCACTTGACTTACAGTGATTGGTGTGCACTACTACCATATCGCAGACCATTACGTGCCACATACTGGTTCTTTTTCTTTTTGGCCTATTTTTTTTTTGGTCTTGCCAGTTTGAACTTGCTACTTCGTCATGCCTGAATCAATTGCATCCTTGGAAGTGGCCTTTGAGGAGGAGAGGTTAGAAACCTACAATGTGAAGGAATTGAAGGTGATCTGCAAAAACCTCAAAATCCAAATCAGGGGCCTCACCAGAAGAGAGGAGCTACAAAAGGCGCTGAGGGCCTGGGTAGCAGCCAGACATGCTAGTGAGCTGTCTGGGGATCTTGGCATGGAGGCAGAGGAGCCTATTCCAAGGGTGGATGTATTCTTGGGAGGGGGGGCACCCTCTCAACCAGGCAGTAGCAGTTTGTCCCCAGAGGAGCTGGAGGACAGGCGGGATGCAAGGAAGTTCGAATTGGAGAAAATCAGGATAGAAAGTGAGAGGGAAGACAAAAGAATAGCCATGGAGGAAAGGAAGATGATGTTAGACCATGACATTAAAATGAGAGAGCTGGACTGGGCAGCCAGTAGGGCTAGGCCCAGCCCAGATGGTGGCAGCAAAAGTGTTAGGTCCAGTACTGAGGATGAGGTACACCCACACACAGATTTGGAACCCTGCTTCAAGGAGGGGGTTGACATACACCAGGGGTTCAGGATTGTGAGGTTACTCCAGTGGTACGCAGTGTCCCTGAGGTGGATTGGGGAACTGGCACAGGGGATCATTTTCCTGGTAGTGGGAGGGACACTCTACGGACTCTAGATGAGAGGTGCAGGGAGAGGGGTTCCCCCATGATAGAAGCCCTAGTAAGTGAGTATGGAGACCAGCCAGAAGAGTATGGGTTAAGAGACAGCAACAGTCAGACAATGTCTCACCAGTCTTGTGAGAATGATGTGGGGTACTTGTCCGAGGCACTGGATGGATGGGTGAAGGGTAGTTTGGTTAACACATGTGTGGGGCTGTGTGATTCAATTGTTGGAGAGCATATTTTAAGTCCCTGTTTTCCAGAGCTATGCCAACACCCAGTGGATTGTGAGTTCACTGACCCCAGGGAGCTTGCACTGGAGGCAGACCTTTGGTGGATTCCAGAGGGTCTGGAGAAGCATCTGGGGGTGACCCGGAAGGAAGCGGCTTAGGTATTTCCCAACCGAGGGTGGTGGGAAAGGTTTGTGGTAGCCCAGATAGGTCCCGGTGTTGTGGGAAGGGTGTAGGGACTCACGTCCTGTCTCCGCGGAGAAGGAGTGGGAATGGGCTGCGGCCCAAGGTGCCCAAAACCCGGTCCCAGAGCCTGGGTGGTTCCAGGAGGGAACACCAGGTGGGGAGCCTAGGCTGTACTGGTAGGCCGTCTGTTGAGGGGGATCTCCTACTGTCAGGAGAACGTGGAGTGTCTGTAAACAGAGCTCCAGCGGTTCTGGTGTCTGGCGGTGCCGCTCCTAAGTGGAGGGTGCAGAAGTCCAGATTGAGGGGTGAGAGGGGGATGTGTTCCCCAGTGGGAGAACCAGTGGGTCAGGGGCCAGCCAGAAGGGTTGAGCCTCCTAGGAGTGACCATGGTGACACCACTTCTGTCCTGGGGGATCTTCGCGCACTGTCAGATGGATAGGGGTCGGGAGATCTGCGCCAGGCAGACAGTCACACAACACATGAGTCATGTGTTACCCTCAGGGGGGGCATGCGTGCTCCGAAGGAAGTCCTGGTGCGTTGGGCAGGTGCTCAACCACAGGGTTTAGTCCCTGGGTTGGGAGGCCAGGCTCAGGTCCCGCCTGACCTGGAGGGAAGGACGACTGTAAGCAGTGTCCTGACCGGTTTGTCTTCTAGGGGTACCACTCCAGGTGGGAGGGTGCAGAACTCTGGAAGGGGGTGCAGAGGGAGGGAGTCCTCGACTCTGACCCCGGTGCAACCTGAGGGTTTAGACCCTAGGTTGGGAGACCAGTTGCTGGAGAGAGGTCCTGAACTGGTGGTAGAATTGTTTGGGAGGTCAGGTTCCAGCGTCCTGACAGTTTTTGGTTCTGTGTTGCTTCTCCTGGGAGGAGAGTGCAGGACCCCAGAAGGAGGGGTAAGGGGAGGAGAGCCTCGCCCGAGACCTCTGGTCAGCCTGAGGGTACAGAACCTTGGTTGGCGGACCAGGTTCAGGGTGTCCCCCCTGACCTGGGGGCAGGGGCGACTGCAAACAGTGCCCCTACCAGTTTGTCTTCTGGGGGTGCCGCTCCAGGTGGGAGGGTACAGAGCCCCAGGGAGAAGGAGAGGGTGTGGGAGAGCCCACCCCAGTCTCCTGTCCAGCCGCAGGGTACAGACCCTGGGCTGGTGGGCCAGTGTCAGGATGCCATACCTGACTTGGCAGGGGGGAGAGTGGAGAAAGGATGCCAGGCACCTGGGGCTACCGCCCCCCACTCTCTGATGCCGCAACGGTTGGAGTGGCCTGAAAGACATGAGGCCTGGCTCTCATCACTGACAGCTGTCAGTGCCCACTGTGGCTGGCTGTCCGGAGGGACAGAGTTGCCCCTGGGAGGGGGAAAGGAGTCACACCCCGGAGGGGCCACACGATTGTGTTGGCTATGGGGGTCCTGTCTGCCTGTTGGGACACATCTGTGAGCCAAGTAAGTTTAGGTGCTGCACAGATGGGGTCCACAGGTGAGGAGAAGGGTCCCCCATGGGTCAGCTTAGTGGGCCCTGAGAGTATGGATAGAGGAATCCAACTAGGTGCAGGAAGGCGTAAAATGGGAAGGAAACCCTGCTGTTGCGGGCCAGGTTCTGTGTTCTATCGCCCCAAGCAGGGAAGCCCATCGAGTATGGATTGGTCTCCCCTGGCTTTAGGCTGGAAGGGGGTTGTGTTGGAAATGGCCCTTTTTGCAGGATTATCCCCAAACGTTTTGCTTTTTCCTCCTACTTTCCCCTGACCTGTTTGTGTTGGTTTTAGGACTCTGGACACTTTACCACTGCTAATCAGTGCTAAAGTGCATATGCTCTCTGTGTAAATTGTGTTATGGATGGGTGTTTCCATGATTGGATATTTGATTTACCTGTTAGCCCCTAGTAAAATGCACTGCGTGTGCCAGGGCTGGTGAATCAAATGCTACTCAGGGGCCTGCAGCACTGCTTGTGCCACCCCGTGAGTAGCCCTGAAAACGGTAACTCAGACCTGCCATTGCAGAAGTCTGCGTGCAGTTTGTACTGCCATGTCGACTTGGCCAGTGCACACACTGGCCGGTCCCTAACCTTCCCTTTTCTTACATGTCAGACACCTCTCAGGTAGCCCCAAGGTACCCCTGTGGGCAGGGTGCAGTGTATGTGAAAGGTGGGACATGCCCTGGTGTGTGTGGCATGTCCTGATAGTGAATTACAGCCAATTTCGTTTTTCACTATTGCAAGGCTACCAGTTCCCCATAGGATAGAATGAGAGGTTTGTTTATAACATCTTATAAACATAACTGGCCCAGGGAATTCGGTAAGAAAATAGAATTTAGTATGCCTGAACTCAGAATCTAAAGATGCATCTTTTAGTGAAGGTGATTTTTACATTCTGTGTTTGAAAATACCACTTTTAGAAAGTAGGTATTTTCTTGCTCAGTCATCACGTGTGCCTCTGCTGGAATGTGGATTGCCTGTCTGGGTTTTGGATGACAGAAGGCTGGGGGCCGGAGGGGCTCCAGATAGTCTAGGTAGGTCAGGAAAGGGCTGAATAGACCTGGGCTGCGATGGGGGAAGGGGGAGGAGATTTCCTTGCACCTCAAAGGGCCTGGTCTGCCTCTGACAATGCCGTCTCCACCTCCTGCCAGGAAATCACACCAGAGAAGGCAGAACTGGTTCTGGCCGGGCACAGACACCCTCTGCCTGAAAGATCAAAGGATTTTTGGATACAAATACTGGGGCCCAGACCCCTGAACTTTAGAACTCACCTGGAACAAGAAGACTGCCAAGAAGAAGAGCCGGAGAAGCTGTGAAAAGGAACGACTGCTTTGCTGGGTGCTTTGCTGGGCTGAGCTGCAGTGGCTGCTTCTGTCTTGGGCAGTGAAAGGCCTGGACTGGACTTTCTGCAACCTAATTTGTGAGTCTCTCCAAGGGCTTGAGGTAGAGCTTGCCCCCTGTTCACGAAGTCTCAGGAACAGCAAAGACTTCAAGTTCTTCGACCCGCAGCACTGGGGACTGTGTGTTTTGTGCTGCCACCCGAAGAACACCAACTCGACTACGTCTACGACGCCACTGCCAACTCCGTGTCCTGAAGGCACCGCAGAGGGCACCGCCGCACCACAACCCTGGTCTCACCGACGATGCCTGTTGACGCTGCCACCGAGCCGCTGCTTGCACCGCGACCTGTGGGCACCGCACTCCGCCCCGCGCCGAAGCTTTGGCACCGCCGCACCGCAACCCTGGTGTCACCGATGACGCCTGCGGACGCCGCCACCGAGCCGCTGCTTGCACCGCGACCTGTGGGCACCGCACTCCGCACCGCCTCGCTTCACGCCGAAGCTTTGGCACCGCAGAGAGCACCGCCGCAACTCCACACCGCGACCCCGGTCTCACCAACGACGCCTGTTGACGCCGCCACCGAGCCGCTGCTCGCACCGCGACCTGTGGGCACCGCACTCTGCACCGCCTTGCTTCACGAGGACGCCTTGGCCTGCCTGACGCCGCCACTTACCGCCGAAATCGACGCTGCTGCTTGCACCGTGGTTCAAGGGCAGCGCTCGTAAGTCACACGACGCACCGCCCTCATCCCGCACCGCAGCCTTGGCCTACCGACGCCGGCGCCATCGACTCCAGTTCGTCAGCCGACGACAGCGCTTCAGCAACGACGAGGCTGCTGCTTGCACCGTGACCTGCCAGCACCATGGCGAGCACCGCATTCGTCTCGCACCGCGACCCTGGTCTCACCGACGACGCCATCTGACGCCGCCACCGAGCCGCTGCACGCACCGCGACCTGGGGGCACCGCACGCCGCACCGCTGCACTTCGCACCGCAGCACCCGCGCCTGCCGGTGCCAGCGCTCCTGATTCCATCAGAGAGGAGCTCGACCTGCTACGCGAGTGACTTCAAGGGCCTCAACGCCCTGCATCTCTCACAGGTACTGTTTGCGGGTCTTCCCGACACCGTAGCTGGCCCGCGACCAGCCAGAACTGTTGAATTTGTTGTTCACGATGCCGTGGTAGCCCGGACGGAGCTATCCACACAAGGAACTCTTTTTAATCAGCGTATTTTTGGAACTGTGAACTTTTAAGTATAGTATTGTGGATTCTTATCGTTTTTGGTCTTGTCTTAATTATATAAAAATATTGGATATTTTTCTAAACTGGTGTGGTGTCCTTTTGTGGTGCGAACACTGTATTACTGTCGGTTATGTGCAAATGCTTTACACACTGCCTCTAAGATAAGCCTGGCTGCTCGTGCCAAGCTACCAAGGGGGTGAGCATGGGTTATTTTAGACGTGTAACTCCCTTATCCTGACCAGAGTGGTGGTTTTTGCCTGGCTTTGGCCCACGCCCAAGCCTACCAAAAATCCCATTTCTAACAGGACTGCTTTTAGAAAATTCTATATGACATCTTAGCAAAGATTTCTTGATCAGTGCTTTCTGAGCACTGCCATTTGGTTAATGGTAGGGGAATGGGGTGAGTCAGAAGATACAGTAGCTAGTGAAAGAGATTTTCCAAGGACAGCCAATGGTTTCCTTTGATTGGCCCATCTTAGAAGGCAGATGAGAGCAAATTGAAGAACTTCACACTTATTGTGCTCATGTTGTGTGTAATCCTGCTTGGAGCTAGCATCATCACTACCTGCTGTGAGGAGATATCAGCTCGCACAAAGAACTTATCTGAGCAACAGAGGAAAAATGAACCATGGAAATAAACCAGGTCCAACCATTTTCTAAAGCCAGACAGTGGAGCCACATCATCTATCTGAAAATACTGTATGAAAGTGGGTCCTAAACATACCCACTTTATTTCATTTCTAACTGCTTCACTTCGCGAGGAGAAGAGCCGCCATGTTCCACGACTGTTATAGCTGATGGCCAGTGTCCCGAAGATGAGGAAACATCGCCTGATTTTTGCAAGCCATGCTGGAAGATATGAGCCTTTCAGTGGCCCTGAGAGGTGCCAGCCAGCTGAAAGGGGATGGAAGAGAGTCTGGTCCCGCAGGAGTAGGTCTGCTTATGTTGGCGAACCCAGCTGCTGAGCCCACTGTGAGAAGTGGCCCAGAGGGAGCGTAGGAAACATGGGAGAGTGCCATATGGCCTATGAAGTACCCGGGGTCCTCCAGTCTACCTGCCCAACTGTGAGTCAGGTCTGAATGAGATAAGGTCATATCAGACTTGCCAGTGTCAACCACAAAGTAAAGATTGCTTTATTCAGGCACCGCGACAGAGAGAGGAGCAGATGTCCTGCGCTGACTCTACTTTCATTGCACTTCAGCGATTTCACCAGTGCCAAAGACCAAAGGAGGGAGATCCTTCCACTACATCCGCTGGAGCAGACTGATGGAGGTGTCTTTATGAAGCTATTGCCATGCTAGTTGGCTGACCGAGTTTAGAAAGAGGTCAGGTTGCCTCAATGAGCACCAGTGAGGAAACAGCTTGCCCAGTGCACCGACACACTCACGCTCGGTAATCCTGAGTGTGCCACATACTACGTAATTTAATACACCTGAAAGGCAATAACTGTGAACTTCCACACACTACGTAATTCAATACACCTGAAAGGCAATAACTGTGAACTTTAGGCTAACAGAGTTTCATGGGATGAATTATCGAACATTACTATTTCCTCAAAAGAACTGAATACCCATTTGGTACAGACTGACCCAAAGGGGACAGAATGCTAGGAAACTGCACTGTTGCAACATAGTGAATCTGCACCTGATCTTTAATTGTGATTACTTCTATGTTATCATTCTGTAAAGAATACTATATATCCCGCAGTGCACCCCAATAGATTCAATTACTCTGCATGTTAACATATTAAATTCTGCTGTATCTAAAATATGTAACTTTTTCTAAAAAGTAAAGCATAGGCTGGAACTTATTGCATGTATTGTGGTATTGTGTAAGCTCAGAATCTCTGCTCTCCATCTCCCTGAGATGCCTTGAACTGCTCACCCTCGCTACCGTGAGAGTCATGTGAGAAAAGGGTGTATTTGGCCCAATTGGCAGAGTCATAGTAAGACAGGCCCCAGGACACCAGTGGCAACTGACCTCAACCACCATGGTTGGGGCTCAGTATCCTGTCTGCCCAGTGAAAACCCCAAAAGGGATCTAAGATACATCCTTGCTGAATTTAAGATGACCCTGGACATTTCTTGTTCTGAGGAAGATGTTTCACCAACAGATAAAGGACGTAAAATAACTTGGTGTACTAATAATGAACAGTGTTTTATTTTGGGAGTATCGTTCAAGTTAATATGCGAGTACATCAGGCATTTTCCTTGAATATCAGTGAGGATGATTGGGAGTGTTAGACCTGTCAGCCTTAATGTGTTCTTCCCCCCACCTTTTTGCCTTTATCCTCCATTTTACTGACCTCCTTTTTGCTGGCCTACACCTATGGACTTTACCACTGCTAACCAGTGTTAAAGTGTATGTGCTCTCTCATTTAAACATGGTAACATTGGCTTATAACCAATTGGCATATTTAATTTACTTATAAGTCCTTAGTAAAGTGGCACTACCAGTGCCCAGGACCTGTAAATTACTACTAGTGGGTCTGTATCATTGATTGTGCCACCCTTTGAAGTAGCCCTTTAAACATACCTCAGACCTGCCATTGCAGCATGTGTGTATGCAGTTTTAAACTGCCATTTTGACCTGGCAAAATAAAGCTTTTGCCAAGCCAAAACCTTTCTTTTAATACTTATAAGTCATCCCTAGGGTAGGCCCTGGACAGCACACAGGGTAGGTTGCAATGCAAAAGTTAGACACGTACTTGTAAGTTTTATATGTCCTGCTAGTGAATAAATAAATTCGTTTTTCACTACTACAAGGCCTACCTCTCCCAAAGGATAACATTGGAATTGCCTTTTTACATTCTCTAAGTGTAATTTTCAAATGGGAATATGTGACCAGTTCATGTTTGGTGTCTCTGTAATCACAATTTAAAATCCTAACTTATGGTGAAGTCTGATTTTAAATTGTAATTCTGAAAATGACACTAAAATGACAATTTGAAAGTGGGCATTTTCCTGACTTAGCTATTTAGTGCCTGTAGCCTGTACCTTGGTCACATGACTGGGTGTAGCTGACAGTTGAGCTTTGTGTATTGCTCCAAGACAGCCACACACAATAGGGATCTTAGGTTTGCCTGGATGGGCCATCACTGGCAGGATGGGAGGGAGGAGCTGGGCAAAGCTCCACTTACATATGAATAGGCTGTGTCCTGCCTCAACTCACAGCTGCATACCCGTTGTAGTTAGCCTGGAGCCAGGACAGGAAGGCAGAATGCCTGGGAAATTCAAAGGGAAACCTCTAGAGGCTTCTCCCCCACTTCAAAGACACAACTGGGTATACATACTGGACTTCAGACACCAACTCTTCAGTACACTTCTGGACCTGTGGACACTCTACCTGGAAGGACTGCGGTGCTGCTACAAGAATTGCCACTCTGTTTGACTGCTGCTCTAAAGGAACGGCTGCCCTGCTTTGCAGACCGGCTGCTCTCTTGCCTGGGGAAGAAGAACTGGACCTACAACTTCATCTTGAACCCAGGACCCCAGAGTGACTCCAAGGGCTAATCTGCTGTCCTCCTGATCTGAGCCTCAAAGACATAAAAGGCTCACCAACATCCTGCACAAGCCCGAACCCTGCTGCAGTGAGTTCCTTACCCCCAAGTGGTGCCTCTCAGGTCCTGGGCCCTTGTTGTGGCTCAGGGGTGCTGAAATAAAGCTTTTGGGCACTTCGCAACCACAAACAGGTCTGTTCACACAGAAACCTCATTGCTTCTACCGCAAATCAGCGTGAAGGTCCTTCAGCCCGACTCTTCGTACATAATGATAACTAGACCAATCTCCATGGACAAATGTGTTTTCAGTTTGGATTGATAGTCTCAGAAGATGATAAATACCAGCATTTCTCACTCACACCTATTGGGCCATTTCGTGAGTGTAAGTCCCTGGAGAAGTAGATGCCAAACCATTCTCATCCTCCTTTCTCTAAACTGAGTCAGTGCTTCACTGCTTAGAAAAGATCACCTGATTGCAGCTGAATTAGTCTCCAGAGCTACATAAGACCTCTTTCTTGCTCAACCTAACAAATCACAAGCTTAATCATATTCCTCAAGTAATGACATCTGGTAGGACGGATGTATGGGAATAACGCTTTATTATTTCAAAGAAGAGAAAACTGGTAAGGCCAAAAGCAAAAAGAAAACCCTATGCAATATATTTCTTTTACATTTGATTGTAGATGTTGAGTATACCTTAAAAAACATACCTTCACTTGACTTCTTCGGGACTTTAAATTTGTTAAGAAGTTTTTTCAACTGCTCTCTCACCACTGTGGCTCGGACCAGACCTTTATAATTTAGGAAGTGCTCTTGACACCACTGGGAGCTTTTGTTGTACTGCAGAGTAAAATAATAATACACTTATGAATTATCAGCTATTTGTGTGAGTTACGTGCATGTTCCACAAGGGGGGTGGCAGACACAAAGAAAAGCATCATTTTAGCTCAAGCACAAGCGGTATTAGTGTGCAAGTTTAACACATTCAATTAGATAATCCTGAGCTATATGTTTAAATAATAATAAACATAATTAATTCCAAACATGTACTAAAAAAGTTACAAAATAGCATGACAGTCACAGGATGGAACTTTCAGCACATTTACTCTGATTTATACCATATGAACTGTGACAAAACGTCTAGCTCACATCTTCCTAGATAGACTCTCTCATCCTCATGAGTACAGGAAGAACATTAAAATCTTTCAAACTGGCTCAATTTCAAAAAGGCATTGTCTCTCCATGAAAAGGCTGAGCACAAGGCTTAAATGGTATTCTAATTAGGTTATATGCTACCTCTGAACAATGAATATCACTTAGACAAGACCCATTTTCTAATTAACATTCACATATGTAAATTATTTATCTGTTTGCAGACTTGGAGAAACCCAAGAAGATATCTCACGTACTCAAGAATCATCACTCTATCCAGGGCCTATTTTGACATATCAAGAAGCTTGTGAGATTGTATTTTAGTGCTTGGATTTAAACCATTTTGCTTAAATTCACAGATTACCATTCTTTGGACTATGCAAGGCATCAAAGTAAAGGACATTTTTAAAACTCCGGTTACGAGTTCATCACCCTGCTTTAGTAGGACATTAAATTCCTTGAGATATTCATTTGAATTGTTAAGATATTGTGAACTCTGTTTTCGAAATCACTTCAAGCACAATTAATAGTCACACTTCCTGCATTACAATTTCTTTACATTTTCTCAAAGTACTTAACCAGAAGTGAAGTGGGACTATCTCTAAAAATCATTAATGGACGCGTTAGGAGAAAAACGTTATATTATATACCAAATTACTAAATTATCATTCTACCACCTAATGCATTTTTATGCATTTTTCTTGAACTCTTTTTGATTTCACACAGACAAAACAAAAACAAAGTGATCTACTCGTTGTGACCGTTCAACCACAGTTAATTGCAATTAGAAAAATTCTGAATGTTGTAGACTGTAGAATGCCATAGCAGAGGTTGAATTTATCTAGCAATGAGACAATATGGCATTATAATAGAATGCCTTAACCTGGGACATCCAAGCATACATTTTTTTAACAACTAAAAAGACTAGGCTCATTCCTTTACTCCATTAAGCCTTAGCTACGACTGAGAGAGTAGATATGCTGCTGATATACTGAAAAATCTGAATAGGAATTTTCTATTTTACATTCAAAGCTCTGTGTACATTAAGGTCAGACTTTGGCTTAGCCATTTCTAATGTTTAAACCAATGATTTGGAACCTCAGAGTGTGAAGAATTTGGGCAATTCTTAAATTGGTCAACATGCTTTTTTGGCAGAAGATAGGAAGTCCTTGTTGATCATGTGCGTATGAACACAAAACCTCTTGAACAAGTAGAGTTTGTCTTGAACAAGTTACGCGTTACAAAAGAATGGACTTTCTGGGATTGACGATTAACCTGCGAGGCAGCTACAATCAGTCTCCTTTTAGCGATAGTTCCAGAAATCCATAGGATATCCATTGAAATCTACAAACGTAATGTCTCTCCTTCAGGTACAAGCTTAAACTGTAGGTCTTCTAGCGGCATGGATCTAAAAGATCCTGCAAGCTCCACTACTGAGAATTGCAGATTGGGGAGGTATCCTTATCCAGACATTCTGTGACCTATGGGACTTCAAGTGTTCAAAGTAGATATTTAGACAAGGTTGTTGCACTGTGTGTAGTAAGCAGCAGGAAATATTACCAATCACATATTTTCCCCTTAGCAAGATAATCTGCAAAAGGAATCACGTGGTAATATTATAAGCAACCACAAAAATATCTGGATGCACTCCTTGCCTCTTGACTACAGGCTGCCAGCTTTGCAAAAGTCACTCTGGGTTTGGATTTGAAAATCGTGTCAGCAGATGTGGATTCAAAGTGCATTGCTCATACTTAGACAGTTTGTGGGAGTGCTCTGCAGGCAGGATATCCTAGAGCGATATCTTTGGATCTCACAAGATGCCCCATCACGGGTTGGCTAATTGACAAACATGAATAAGTTGGGAGGGAACATTTTCTTCAGTTGCTGAGAGGGTAAACAAGTTAGAGCAACGCGACATGGATTATATCAACAGACTCACAGAAGTCCTGTTTGGCCTGTCGTAGCTGGAAAAAGGTCTTGATCTGTGTTTACGAGGGGCTAGAAGTGTTTTCTATGACTCACCAGATTGGTGACATGCAAGTCTGAGGGTCCTGTGTCTGGTCTCCAACCAAGTCGCTGGCAAGGTGCAAAAGCATGGACCACTTTGTTGCCCCTTCTGTTTCCTTCACTCCAACAAAATAGTTATTTCGACTGGTTAAAAACTGCGTCCAATAAAGCACCAAGGAGCAAGGTAAAATGAAATCTACCTATCAATAAAGCATAAACAACAAAAGCTTGGTCGCCATTCAGACCTGCTATATGTATGATGAGCAGTCACTAGACAGGAGATCGGTGTGCTCTCTTTCGCTCTTACTCTCTCCTGGCAATTGTTTCACCCATTCAAGAGTGCATAACCTTAGAATATGTACAGTTTGCCCATACAATTTGTACCACATTTTACCTTTTAACCAAGCGGGGTGTGCAATTATTGCATCAGGTATAATGCCATTTTGGTGCAAATGCCCAATTATGCCCAAATGAGGACTAAAGTGCGAATGAAGGAGTGTTAAGGCAGCACTAAAAGTAATAGATGTAATGCCTGCGTTAATCGGATCCTCTGTTAATCGCGCTGGGCCACATTCCATACCAACACGTTTTAATTCATTTGTGTCACTACAGACATGGACCAACCACATACAAATTAGTTTTGGTCTGCCATAAAGGTACAGTCCAGTCTAAGCTGCTAGCTAGAACATGAACCCTTTGGAAAGGCGCACAAGTCAACCCCAGACCAGCATCGGTGGTAATACACTCTATAATCAGATTTACTGCATAGCTGAAAACAGTACAAGTAATCAATTAAATCAACTGTTCTCTAAATATTCACATTCTCTGAGTCAGAACATATAAGAGAATGGGCTAGAAAGGGAGGAAGCAGGCAGTAAAGGGGCTAGGCTTCAAATGTAATATCCACATCAGCTCCTTGTTGATTCTTTGAGTCATCCTGATGTATTTGATACTTATTCAGTCATGCAATGGAAGCAGTGTAAACAGACCATAATTCTGCCAACTAAGTTTCAAAAGGGTCTGCCACACCTCTTTGATTGAGGCAGAGAGAGGCTCTGAGGTGTCCCTTTCATTGTAAATTGAAATCTGCTGATCGCTCCTGGCTGGTTTCTCACCACTACTCAAGATCTACATGATAAAATGTTTGTCATTGCATACACTTGGTCTCACAGCTTGTTTTTATCCCCTTACCCGTCCCCAGATAACAGCTTTGTTTTCCTTGAGAATGGCCTAGGAGAGGTTATTTCTGGGGCTGTTAACCCAGGGGGGAACTACCAATCATTGACTCGGAATGTGATGCTTTGGGATTGATGCTGGTTAAAAAGACTGCAGCATTAACACCAAACTGTTGAAAGATACACCAAACACATTTTATATACTTTGTAAAACTGTGACTTTATTTTTTAAATGCCACTTTGAGTCAGATTTCAGATTCAGTTTTTTATTATTTCTTTGCACGATTAATCATCAAAATCATTGCAAATCATCCATTAAAAAAAGACAAAATAGAAACATAATCTATCACAACAGGAGTCACCAGTAATTGTATAGTCCAATAAAATAACTGATTTGGGTAAAGAGAACCCATCAGTAAGATATAACATTGGTCACAGGATTTTTAGGACAAAAAATGTCAGTGCTGGCGGGTAACTGATACAAATATAACGAAATCCATATAATATAGCCTAAAATTCACAAACCACTGAGAACATAATTAAAACAAAATCGAATAAAAAGAATTGCAACCAACCCGGATAAACTTTATTAAAGTGTTATTGCGGTCAAACTCTACCTATGTTGGCAGCTACAGTGCAAACAAAAAGAAATGCAAATCATGGTTGACTAAGAATACGCTAGTGGCAAATGATAACTACAACACTAATACATATGCAAAGACTGCGGTGCAAAATAACTAGAAAGATCATGAGGAATAGTGAGGTCATATTAGTGACGAACATTTCGCCTAAAAAAATCATTAAAGTGCATGTGCTATTCACATCAAAGTCTGCAAATACAAACAGTAATTTTAGATGCCAGAGCAAAAGAAGGCAAATGACATGACCAAAATTAAAATAGGGCTATTAATTGAGGTCCATTAAAATACTACTTAAACGTCGATTGTATAAGAGCAAATTAATATTGAGAAAACTACTAGATGCATGAAGCCGCAGCACTCAGCATCGTTGTAGCGAACTACATACATTTTTAAAAATCTTGCAGTTAGCTGACACGACTCACTCTTCAAGCATTCTTCAACTGTAACTTTGCAGGATTTACTGTTCAGATGTCTAAAAATGGGTACATGCCAAAAGTGCCTAGGGAGGGAAAGAAATAGGCAGAGGATAAGCGAGAGAGTCAACCTAGGCATCATCCTCGACAACCAGCTCTCCATGAAGAAGCAGGTCAGCGCCGTCTCCTCCGAATGCTTCCTCACCTTTCGAATGCTCAGGAAGGTCTTCAGATGGCTCTCACTGAAGAACAGGCGAACTGTCACACAAGCTCTCATCACCAGTAGACTAGACTATGTTGGAACTACCACCCAACTCATGACGAAACTCCAGACTATCCAGAACAGTGCAGTCAGACTCATCCTCAACCTCCCGGGGTGGACTCACATCACCACTCACTTCAGGAAACTCAACTAGCTACCAGTTGCGAAGAGATACCAGTTCAAGCTGCTCACCCATGCTTACAAGGCACTACACAACGAAGGACCAGCGTACCTCACACTCAAATGAACTTCTACCTACCCACAAGGAAACTCCGCTCCGAATCCCTCTTCCTAGCAGTCACACGACGCATTCGCTGGACCAACAGTGGAGGCCGCTCCTTCTCCTACTTGCCTGCTAAGACCTGGAGCAACCTCACCCTGCACCTCAGAGCATGTCAATTGCTCCAGCTGTTCAGGAAGGACCTCAAAACCTGGATGTTCAACCAATAGGAGAGCCGCCAGATCGCTCTCCCAGCGCCTCGAGACCCTCACGGGTGATGCAGTCAAGCTCTACAAACCTGATTGATTAATTGACTGATAGATCGACATTCCCTGCATAAAACATCCTGATGCCCAGTTAATTGCCCATACTTATACGCTTTCAACGGGATCAGGCCAAGCCACAACCAAAGTAGTTGTGTCTTGACAATAAGTATGACGGCAGGGTTAATGGTTGATACATATCCACAGTTAGATGAGCATGCGCTTTAGTATGAATGACATGTAGGTCATCATAAGGTGACAATAGCCTGGCTTGTGTCAGCAGTATTTTTGATAGCTGTTTTGCTGGTAAGGCAGTGTGGATAAGCTCTTTGGCTGCAAGCCGATCAATGGCAGTGTGGTAGCAGTTGAGCATTTCTGAGGCTTTATCTTGAATAATGCCCCACAGAAGCTGCTTGATGGACCCTGGCTCGGCTAGTGCTAGCTTATTACGAAGGGAAAGAAAACGGATAAAGAACGTAATCTTGGTATGCCAGATTAAACTACAGGCAAATTTGGGACTGCACCATACAAACAGGTAGCTTGAATAAAAGTCTATGGCATTGGCATTGCACAAGATCCAAAGAACTTGATAAGCAATTTTTATAGACAAAAGAGTCATATGTGAGAGTGGGCATCAGTTTGAAGTCAGTAACTTTGCAAATTGGGGAAAGGTCCGGACCCAATAGGTTTTTAAGAAGGCATTGAAAGACAAAAATTAGAGCATTTGCCTTAATTGCCAATGCCTCAATTTGGGCAGCTGTAAGTCCTCAGTCAAACAGCCATACTCCACGAAATTTGACATTCAAAACTCTTTCAACTTTCTGACCATTAATTAGCCATGCCCGCACTTGATCTTCCTTTTTCCGAAAACTAGAATCTTAGTTTTTGCTGTAATAATACTTAGCTTATTGACTTTGCAAGGCTGATCAAGAATCTTTATAGCCCAATTGCTGTTAGGTCCAGACCACTGTCAGCAATTTTGGGAGGAAACGTTTGGCTGAGCTTAGGTGGTCATTCAAGTCTGCTAAGTACAGATTTAAAATTAAGGGAGCCAAAATGTAGCCCTGCTTCAGACCCCTGTTTGTGTAGATTTTTGCAGATGTGGACCATTCGATAGACACTCTCACTTTCACTCGTATTTGTTTCATAATTTTTTATTAAGAACATTTTTATAATGAATAAAGACTTATGATGACAGTCAGGAGATGAGGAGGAATGCCGCAAGCTGATAATTTAGCCCAGAGCAGACCTCTGTCCAGTTTATCAAATGCAGTAGTGAAATCAATAAATGCACTGAAAAGAAAACCTGCACCCTTTTTTGTCAAACAATTGATAAGTGCTATTACACATAACAAATTGATCTCCATCCCATTGCCCTATTGAAAGCCTGTTTGTGTGGCAAGGATGATTTTCTTGTCGTTCATCCATTCCTCAAGTTCTATGTTGAAGATTTTCGCGAACCACTTTCCCTCCACATCAAATAGGGCAATGAGGCCGATATTTTCTAGCTTATCATAAGAACCCTGTTTATGAATAGGAGCTAGGAGAGAGCCCAGCCAACTCTCCAGCACCTGGTTCCTAGTTAGACAATCATTAAACAGAGGGGCCAGCCAACTTCACCATGCTTGATTTTGCTGCCTTAAAAATGCTAGCTGCCAGAAAATTTGGGCCAGGAGCACCTGCCGAGCACATCGTAGTCTAGGGGGCCGATTCCGATCTCGGCCGGTAGGGCTCCGAATCAGATTCGGCTTTACCGGATCCGATTCGGAGCCCTATTTCCCGACCGAATCGTACGTGCGTCCGGGCGAGCGAGTACGATGCGTGCGCTCGCGAAATCTCCGACCGACTCGCACGGGGACGACTCGCACCGCGCTATGGTACGTTCCCCACCGGGTAAGTACGATGCGCATCGCGACCGCTCCGACCGACTCGCGCAGTCCGGCTCCAAGGAGCTGTCGGAGCCGCACTTTGGGGGTCCGTGTCTGACCCCCCTGGAAGCGTAGCCGTGCGAGTCGCACACAGGGGGGACACATGGTTCCCCCCTACACGTGCATGTACAGCGCGAACCGCATCGACGCGCACACGCTGTAGGGGGCGCCCTTGTTCGCGTCGTGCCTATTGAGTCAATGGGAGCCCGTGTACGCGTCGTACGACTGGCTCCCATTGACTTCAATGGGAGTCCGACCGAATCGAGTCCGATAGCATACGTGCGCATCGTACTCGTTCGGTCGGACTGCTAGAGTCCGATTCGGTCGGAAATCTCTCCGGGTCCGGCTCGGTCGGAGAGATTTCCGGCCCGAATCGGAATCGGCCCCTAAGTATTATGAACCATATCCTCCGTGATTAAATCCAAGTTTAGGCATGGGACACAAACTCTAGTCATTTCTGGGTTAATCATTGGCACAGGCAGCGAAATAAGAGGGTCAACGTACAATGAAGAAATAAATGCTACCCATACAGACGCTGAGATGTTAGATAATTCTCTTCTTTACTGGCCCTCTGACAGAACGTGAATCATGAGCCAACATTTTTTAGAATCTTTAGATTTTATTGCAATGAAACTGGCCTTCGATTGCATATCGTGCAGCTGCTGTTTATCTTCATACATGTGACGCCGATACGATTTTGAGTTCCTCTTTCTGGGATAAGGTTGCTGTATCCTTTTACACTGCCCTTATTCTTCTGTTTAAGTGTCTTTTTAACAGTAAAAGATATTGATTTTTTGAAGTACGTGGAGGAGGAGAGCAGTGTACCAGAGGATGAGGAGCAAGAATTTTTAATAGACCATTAGTAAATTGAGACCATCCTTCAATTAATTGTTGTGATTCGTTTCTCAAGGACAGTAAGTATGCTTGCAATTGCTCAATCTTACTAGTATTTAAGCTGCCAGCCCACCAGAGCCGTCGACGATTTCCAACTCCGATTGATAGACCAGCATGGTTTCTTTATTCAAAATGGCGGCATTCAAAGAAAAAGAGCATGACAATATAGCATGATCATTATAAGAGTATAATCGCTTTAAAAATCTACAATACAGTGGAAGTGCTTAAGAGTTACCCACAAGTAATGAAGTGTGGCCAGTCCTTGATGCGACGTGTGCGTATAAGCCGTACCTTGGTCACATGTGCCCCTGCCATTCAGTGATCGCAAACCAAGAACGTTCAGGGCATTCATTAGTGTAATGCAGAGCTTTGAGCATCTAGTTGGAAGAATTGCATTTAGAGGCAGAATTTTCTTTCACTCATCTTCGAAATCAAGTCATTCTTAATCATTCATTGTCACTAACAGGTTGACATTGAAATCGTCCACTAGTAACCATACAGAATTTAGATTTGTGGGTCTTAGTCGATTGAGAATGTCAATTTAATACTCTATCGTCTCACTTTTCTTATCCGGATTGGGGGACTGCTCCGCGTCCCTGCAACGCTCAACCAAGCGTCAGACACCTATTGCACCAGACGCGCAAACACCACCACGGCGAGGTGTCTGCAGCCCAAGGCCACACACCCTTATGCTAGTCCACCACGTTACCACTGTGCCACTGCAGCCCTGCTAGGCTGCACTGAACTCGCACCAAGCCGCTCCACCTGTGCCCTGCTCCTTGCTTGCCTGGTTACTTCAAGCGCTCTGACTAGATCTCCGACTCCTCCTCCAGCATTCTAAGTCCTCCACCCTACATCGTACCATATCTCTCTTGGTCGCATTAGCACATCAGGAAACAATGACTCACTTCTAAACTAAAATATAGAGTGATTTAGAAAAATATACAAGCATTTTGGAAAAAGTAAAACTGAATTACAAAATTATATTTTTCTATTGCAATGTGTAATTATATATATATATTTGTTTTTAGGTAAAGCGCTCATACGGTCACGAGGCAACTTCAGAGCACTTATAAAACATGACCTTATTGCACAATGTCACATTTTTAATGTACCACAATTAATTGCCTTCAACTTCATGTATCACTCCCTGATATCAGCTTGATGAGATCAAAATATAAATGATAACTTTGAGTGCTATTCTTAAGCAATCTGTCCATTCCATAATTTATGTTTAGTAGCATGGCAGGTATGTACTTTGCTCATAATTTAACAACATGTAGTGATTGCATACTTATAAATGACTGCATTATCATGTAAAAGATGTTTCATGATTGTCAAAAGTATTTAAAGATTTTTAGTGAAAGACAAAGCAAATTTATATGTGGGTTATATGGGGCAACTAGAATTATACGGCAATCGAGGAACAATTTATGTGACATGGTCAGCTAAATTATGTGGTATGGAAAGGAAAATTATGCTGCACATTCTATTGTGTTATTCTGATATTTAAACATCCCTTGATACAGAAAGGGATCCAATATTATTGAAAACACATAGATTTCTCAAGTAAAGAAATAACACACATTCAGCACTTACTAACCAAAATGTGACTCACCAACTAATTATGATTTTGGTAACAGGACTGCACAATCAAGGCACTTTATTACAGCTGTCTGTTCTTGCTCCCAGAGTAAAATTGTTTGTGTACACTTAACAGAGAAAGAGCTTTTATGTGCATGATTCCTGCAATGAAAGGTGTGTCTATTATTCTGCATATCGCCTGTCTTTAAAAAGCTAGATGGCTAGTGCTCACATCAGGAACTTCCATTCCTGCTACAACTGTTATTTTCCCATTTGGCAACATTTTTCTCATTTGACAGTACACGTCCAGAGATTTCCCCAGAAGTGTAAAGGGCTCAATGTAAACCCAAAGTGCTCTATCTGTGGTAGTGTGTGCAAGCAGCCTTAGTCCTAACACAGAGGAGTGTAAGCCATTTGTTACGCACACAGTGGCCAATTTTAGAAAAATAAAACAAATTCAAAATGTAATTTAAGACCATGATGTTCACAAAAAGGTGAGTACGTTTTTCAGGAAAAATACTTCACACTTTTAAAAGTGGACACTTGAAGCAATTTTCAAGCTTTGCAATGTTTATCTATGGGAGGAAAACAAAAATGCAGTTTCACAGTCTTTGGGTTTTAAGGTCAGCACCAGGCAAGGTTCAAGTTGGGACCAAAGGTGCACCACCAGCGGCACAGGGGCAGCCGGGTGCAGAGGTCACAGTTGAGGTCGGACGCCCAATGTTAACCAATGCAGATTGGGAGTGACTGAAGATGCGCTGCTCACAGATGAGTAAAGCGGTTCCTAGGGTTGATCTCCAGGATTTAAAGTAAGCACAGGAGGGAGGGGCACAAGGCAGCACCAAACTTACACCCACAGTGGCACTGGGGTGGTGGGGTGCAGAGGTTCTACACAAGGTTGGGTGCCCAATGCGTTTCAAAGGAGGAGATTGGTTTCGAACAAAGGCTGCAGGCCCAGGCCAGAAGGCCGGAAGAAGAATACCCCCAGCTGCCCAGGTAAGTAGAGATGCTAGGGGATGTAGGCAAACTGATGGTTGAGGTCCCCAAGGCCCAGGGGCTTCAGGTGCAGGGGTCTCCTTAGGCGTTGGAAACCTTTTACCGGGCAGGTTGCTGTCAGGGGGAGTCTTCAAGTTGAGGCTGCAGGTGTCGAGGTGGAGTCCAGCAGGAGTCAGCCCACAGCAGACTCGGGCTCAGAAGTGCAGGAAAACCTTTGCAGGACTGGTGGGCCACTTGGACTTGGGCCATGGGCGTCGGGTGCAGAGGTGGATCCGGAGGCGAGTTCGTGGTTCCTCAGTGCAGAGTTCGTTTTCTTTGCAGATGGTTTCTTTTGGACAGGTCCAATGTCCATGGGAGATTTAAAGTCTTTATTGAAGGCAGGCAGTCCTCTCAGGGTTTTGGAGGTCACTGGGCCTGCAGAACAAGCCGTCTTTTTGTAGCAGAGGCAAAATGCAGCAGACATGCCAGTAGGGCTGGTGCAGAGTCAGTCACTGGTCTTTCTTCTCTCGTGCTGGTGTGGCTCTTCGGTGTCCGGGCTTCTTAGGTCATCGTAGATCTGATTTCAGGGTCCGGGGAGCCACCAAAATACTAGATTTAGGGGCGTAACATGTAGGGACCAATGGGTTCCTTACCTCAGGTGTCTATACCCACTATTATACCACCCTCCAGTGGGAGGGGGGCATAACACTAGCCCTAATTGGAATAAGTCTCACCATATTCAATATGGTAGGCACTGGAAAATGTGCTTTACTTCGCCTCCAGCACCTGAGGGGTGGAGTTGGCGAAAGGGGGCACATCTCCTATTCTACCTAAGTTTTCCTGCCGGTTCTCGTGCCAAAAGTGGGGGTTTGAACCTCGGGCAGCCATCTGCTGTTAGCAGCAGAGGCTGGGGTTGCATTACGAAGGCGGCAGGCCTTTGAAGCTTCCCTCCCTAGCACTGTGCCCATCCTGGGGGAGGAGGTGTGACACCTCCGCCCAGGATGTGCTTTGTTTCTGGCCACTGAGAGCAGAGGCTCTTGACCCAGGGGTCCAGAAACTTGTCTGGTGGTGGCAGGCTGCCTAGAGCCAGACAGAGACCACACCAGGGTAGGTAGGTTTTAAAGGGGTACCTCTATGGTGCCCTCTGGGTACATGACTTAATAAATCCCACAATGGCATCAGTGTGGGTTTATTAAGAGGAGTTGTTTGGTACCAAACACTCCTGGGTTCAGTGAAGCCATCATGGTGCTGGGCAACTTGAGTTGTCGGGTTTCCAGCCCATGTAATCTCTATGGGTCCCAGGCACTTTCAATATTAAGGAATAGACTTAAATATTGTAGGGGCATATATGCTCATACAGATATGCCAACACCTGAGATATAGTGCACCTTGCCTTTAGGGTTTATAAGGGCTGCTAGAGGGGTTACTTACCTATACCTTAGGCAGTGCTGGGTGGCATGGCACACAGGCAGTGTGGCATCTCGACTTTGTCATTTTCACTGCACCAAGACATGCAAGCTGCAGGGGAAGTGGCATGGCCTTGGTGAGGGGTCCCTAAGGGACCCTCTTCAGTTTCCATGCCCTAGGTACCATGGGTACCATTTACTAGGGACTTACGGGGGCTGAAGTTGCCAATCGTGGTACCGTTTTAGGGAAGAAGCACTGTCACAGGGAACCGTGTTGGCAGGGACGATGTATACTACAATTGAAACCACGTCATTTTCCAGGCAAAAAGTGGAGGGCTAACCATGTCAAAAGAGGCACTTTCTCGCAACTACTAATTCTTCTCTGATTACCAC
This sequence comes from Calotriton arnoldi, assembly GCA_963921515.1. Classification (NCBI taxonomy): domain Eukaryota; kingdom Metazoa; phylum Chordata; class Amphibia; order Caudata; family Salamandridae; genus Calotriton; species Calotriton arnoldi. Next base: position 691,331 of record CAWUFW010007592.1, read on the forward strand.
CCATTTGGTATAAATGCACACAGCACTCTGGTGTCCCTCGGGCTTGGTTGGAGCTATGGAGCTGCCTATATGTTTTAGTGCCCGATACCAACAACTGGCCTGCCGATAGCCTAGGTGCCTAATGGTGTCCAGTGGTTCTTCCTTTGTTTTATTCTGTGTTGAACCCTGCATGGTGTATATACTTTGATGTTTAACTGTGCCTCCAGGTGCGGCATCTCTGATACTTCCAAATATATTCCATATAATATACTCCCTGATGCACTGCCCCTAGCCACATTATGCACTCAGCTACTGTATATACCTTTAGTAAAAAGAATCCCTACTAAAATAATAGACATGCAGAACTGAATCTGTTTCACACATTCGCTCACTCCCTTCAATAATTCTTGCTTATGGGCAGCAGTGCTCTCTGGACCATGACTAGAGCACTTCACTATTGTTGTATTCCGCTTTAGGTGTCCGTATATAGGTTTTCCTGAAACATGTCCTTATAAAGGCACAATTCGCATTGCCCTTATATAGGCATAAGATCCCAGTCCTTATTTTGGCATTAGCCATGTTATCCAAATCAGGCATGGTCATCTACATCCGTCCACCCTAACGTCAGAACGAGTTCTTAGAAACCAGACCCTTAAGCTCTTGGGAGTTCCCCTAGCACAGGATTATTGATTTCTCCAAGAACTCATTTATTATGCATGAACCGCTATTCCTTAAGGGTTCATTCCTGACGTCTTCCTCTGCCCGACTTTACGTCAATGCTAACATTCCAAGGCACCTACCGGGTATAAATATACCTTCCCTTGCCCAAGCAAGTAGGAGGAGACCTCGACTTTAGAGGAGCCCGTGTCCCGGCCTGACACACTGACAAGAGACGCTGTCATCCCTGCTCGCAGAGAATCCAGCTTCCAGTGTTCTGACTACCTTCGCTTGGTGTTAGAGTTCGAGACCCGGAAGGAGATTCCCACCTCTCTCATTCTCAAGGTATGGAGCTGACTAGAACCTAGAGGGACTCTTGGCATACTAGACTTGGCATACTAGAGTATAGCATACCATACTATAGAATACATCACCTACTTCTTACCTTGCACCACACTTAGGTTAGGTACACTGGGGTAGAACTAGTTAGAGAAGCATCTTATGAGTACTCGCATTTTTAGCTTTTGTTATTTATGTATATGAATATATGTGTCATAGCTAAAAGATAATGCTAGCGCAGTATTATTTCTTTGTACTGCTTACGCTGTACATTATATATCTTGCATACTGTCTTACGATTGTAACAGCTCATATCTCTTACACGAGAAACAAGACTGTTCAATAAATCCTTTTATTGAAACGCCCGTCTATTCTTTCTGTGTAACTCTGAAGAAACTAAGCATGCACGATTAGCTGAGTGAAACTGTTATCTGTTGTTTCCACGATTCTGAGAGTGTTCCGATTCTAAAGGGAAACAAAGTTGTCATGTTTATGCGGTTGCCAGAAACTACTCCCTTCTTGTTTACAAGGAGTTTCTAGTGGCCTCTGAGTTAGCTGGTACAAAGTAATTAAGTTTAATATACTCGATAGGGACATACTGACCTTAGTCCTATGTCAAACCTATAGGGTATATTATTCCAATGCGCAGAGCCTATTAGGGAAATAGGAACTACACTACATGGCGCCCAACGTTTGATAAGGCACTAATTTAATGCTAGATACTGAGTAACTCAGTCGTGCTTTTCTCTCAGAGACCCCTACTCACATATTCCATAAGACGTCTGGAGTGGGTAGGGTTAAGTATCCGCCAAAGCTGAATAGGACAAAAATCCTACATATTAGCTGTATGGTTTGATCAACGTTGAAGGATACAGTGTTCCAAAATATTGTGCACCTTATCTTTGTTTCCTTGAAACTTGTTCTACATTTTTCAAAAAAAAAAAAAAAAAACAATGTCCCTGAACCGGGATACTAACACCAAGAACGGTGTAGCTTCGGCTGATCCAGTCGTAACAGTTTTTAATTTTACAGGTTTAAATGAAACCGATGAGGGTGTTATAAACATCCCTCCAAACTTAAGGAGAGCCATCACTCTAAAACTTATAAAACACGGCCTAACACCAAGAGGTGGTAGAGCAGTTTTCGTGATAGAGGCACACGAATCCTTTCAGACAGAGGTATTCTATTCATGGATAGTATTCCCAGAATCAAATCCAGTAACAAAAATGTTTCACTTCTTTAAAGAAGATGAACCACCAGAGGAATATATTCCTTTCGAGGATATTGAAATTCCACTCACATACCAGGAGCATAATCTCTGGTTTAAAGGCGCCCTAAAACATCACAAAAACATTACCAGGCTCGGTCCACTAGGTAGACCAGGAGCAACATGGCCGATTCTAGCCGGCTACACACCTCATCCTGACATCGAAGAAATGTCAGATGATGAATTACTTACTCAACTACAAGAGTTAATAAAAATTTACAGACAATTAGTCCAATATGTCATGCGGACTTTCACAGTCCAACCACCAATGACCATTCCAAATCAAACCCCTCAACAGGGGAATACATTAAAAATTACTCCACAGACTTTACATGCAGTCATGGGTAAAATGCCCACAAAACGTGAACAAATTCCATTCTGGATAGCTCAAAAAATTACTCAAATCGAAGCAGTATTTCCAAATACTAGCCCTTATGAGAAACACAGAAAACTAACAATCTGTTTACCAATGGGGATCATACCACAACTGGAAGACTGCACCACTTGGGGCACAGTCTTTGCTGCCATCTATACTAAAACACATGGTGTTCCGTCAATTGCAGTAATACCAGATGTCCTGAAACAAATTCAAAACGAATACGGGGCAGAACCTGTTTTGAATTTAGGTATGAAATTACTGAAAAACTTCGACCAGGTCTCAACAATAATATTATCTAATATTAAAGGAGAGGCAGCGTCAGTGGTGATCCGCCAACGCTTAAGGGAATTTGATGTTACAGAACATCAACATGAACCACCCAGAATAATAGAACAATCTTATGCAAAATTAGGCAGAGATAGTTTGGGTGGAAAACCTTTGAAGCCAAAACTATCTGAAAGTCCTGAGAAGGACTCTATTAAACAAAATCCTACATCTTCTAAAAAGAAGTGGGAAACTAATAAACAAAATTCAAAAGAGAGACGTTCTCAATCCCGAGGTAGGTCTCCTCAAAAGGAGCCCTCTGAAAGGAGGTATAACCTCAGGAATAGGGATAATTTAAGAAAACCTGACAGGTATCAAGATACTGATACACGTTCCTCTCGTACCTTTCAGATATCGTCACAGACATCGGAAAGAAGAGGACGGTCAGATCACAAGGAAGAACGCGTAAAATCCAAAGACGATAAACACGTTCAGAAAAATAAATCCAAACCTCAATTCTCAAAAAAGAAGGTAGCAGGTCTGAAGATCAGACATGCTGAGAATACTGAGAACACAGCTCAAGAACGGAGAATGGGCTCGGACAATGCTGGACAGTGCAGCAGAAGTAACAATAGCTCGCCAGAACCTGAAGGAATTTCTGGAGATAGTGGACTTGAATGAGTACATCACAGTAGAGACTGTAGACACCAGGGTTAGTACTCCACAAACGTTATATGAAATAACACTCCGAATGGAGGGAGACATACCAAGAAAAGTGAAAACACTCTTTTGGGAGAAACTTTCAAGGGGTTATGATATACTTCTAGCAGAAAAGGACTGGCCACCAAACTTTGTCAGGGAGTGCCCACATGGCGAGGACATAATTATGCCAGCCTTCTCCAACCATATTCCAATTCACCTAAAATATACTTATGCCAGGAAATGGGCAGTAGCCCAGGCCCCAGCATTATACAAAAATCATGTAGGATGGGATGAGGACTCACCTCACCACAAAAACATCTAAAAATCAACCTACTGCACAAAGGCAGTACCCAATAAAGCAAGAAGCTAAAAAACAGGTCAGGGAGATCTTAGATCAACTTGAATACCAAGGGGTGATTGAAACATGCACCTCCTCAATGAACAATCCTTTGTTTCCTGTATCCAAACCAGACAATACATATCGTCTAGTTTTGGATTACAGACACTTGAACACTTGTTCCAAAACATTTGCAGTGCAAAATGCACATAGTACAGCATTAATGAATAACATTGTGCGCAAAAAATATAAAACCACATTGGACATTTCAAATGGTTTCTTTTGTCAAAACATAGCACTTGAAAGCAGGTACTTAACAGCTTTCTCAATAATGGGGACCCAGCGTCAATTTTGTAGACTCCCACAAGGGTTCAAAAACAGCCCGGGGTTATTCTCAGCAAGAGTAACAGAGTTACTACAAATTTATGATCATGAGGCATTGTCATATGTCGATGACATCTATCTGACAGACGATGACATAGATAGGCACTTGAACAGGGTGAGTACCATTATATTGGGCTTCGCCTCTGAGGGCTATAAATTCAACTTTAAAAAATCCAGAATTGCCCATCTCAATGTCCTTTTCCTAGGATATGAGCTTTCAAGTGAAGGCAAGAGCTTGGCAGCTAACTTTTTAGAAAAGTGCGCGCTGCTCCAACCTCCAAAAACGCTGAAAAATTTACAATCCATCTTGGGTTTCCTAAATTTTGGAAGAACTTACATTCTAAATTACGCAGAAAGGGTTAAACCTCTCTACGAATTAATCAAACCTGATTTTTCAACAAAACATTGGACACAGGAACACACAGAAATCCTGCGTTCACTCCAAGCTAACATGTTAGCAACAAATCACTTACAAACACGCGTAAATAAACGCAATTTTGTGATCCGAATAATTTCGGGTCAATGCGGATTCACCTATTTAACATTTAATGAGGGTGAAAAAGTACCAATAGCATACAAATCACATTTGTATACACAAGCAGAAATGCGCTTCACTTCAACAGAAAAAATACTGACAGCAGTTCAAACCGCTGTAGCAAAAGAAAGAGCTCTAGCACAAGGGAACCGCATTATTGTCGTCACTCCAGTACCAGCCTTAGAGGCGGTCACAAAAGCGAGCATTCCAAATGCAAAAGCTTTACATCCTAGATGGATATAATGGGTTAATTCTCTTGCTGCAACAGATGTTGAATATGTTTTTGATCCTGATTTAAAAACACAAGCGTTCCTGCAATATGAACATGAATGTCCTCTGCCCACTGAAATTTTGCCTCTCGATCAGTACGAATTTATAATTTATACTGACGGATCAGCACAACCCGCTACAGGGAGTAAGCAAGCTTACAGTGCAGCGTGCGCAATCGTTAAAGGTCGCATGCGCAATGGTAACTTTAGACCAATGGTCACTAAAACTCAGTCTCTCGGAGATTGCACAGCTCAGCGAGCTGAGCTACAAGCATTCAAACTGGCACTTGAAAATACAGATCGCGAATTCCCCACACTCATAGTGTGCGATTCTTTTTACTGTGTTCAGTCATATAATGAATATATACAGAGTTGGCTTCAAAACGGGTTCAAAGTTGCAAAAGGTGGCACAATAAAGCATAAAACGCTTTGGGAACAAGTAGTTCAGTTAAGAAACAAAATAACAAAAGCTCACGTGATACACACGCTGAGTCATCAACGTGATGGCGTTCACGTTGCAGGGAATTCATTGGCTGATGAAGCCGCAAAGGGGGCTGTTCAGACGGCTTCCGTAGCTGCGATCACGCGTTCAAAAATGAGAATAGACAGTGAGATATTGTTGGCTGTCAATGCTTCAAGCAAAGGCAGTGGTGCAGCGTTACCAAAGAAATTTCCACTCAAGTACTCTTATGTAATTGATGCAAACAACGTTCCTTTTGCTCGAATCCCTGGAGTGGGGGATAGGGTAATACTAAACATGGAACGTAGATTAGGTCTGATCCTAGCAACACATGAAGGGATAGCCTCTGCCCATGCAGGTGTTTCTGCAACAGTATCTTTACTTAAACAAAGATATTGGTGGCCTGGCATTAGGAAACAGACCAAGAACTATGTTTTGGAATGTGAAATATGCCAACAGATGAAAGTCTCCACAGTGAAACGTCCTGCGCAGACACCCCTGTTGATTTCAGACAAACCATTAGCTTGTGTTTACCTGGACCACTGCGGTCCCTTGCAAAGGGACGGTAACTATAAATATATAATGGTCGCAGTGGATTCGTGCTCAAGGTTCCTATGGATATGGCCTCAGCGCTCGGCTGACGCTCGAACTGTTATAAAAGATTTGCGAGTCTTTATCGGCACATACGCAATTGGCACACTACATTCTGACGAGGGCCCTGCGTTTAGCTCTCGGGCTTACAAAGAAGCCATGGCCAGTTTGGGCGTAGCATTGCGGTACTCCTCTCCATTTCATCCTGAGGGAAATTCTGTTGTGGAAAGGAAAAACCGGGACATAAAGCAGTCTATAACAGCTAGCGTATTAGGTTCGGGTGATGGGTGGGTCAAACATCTTTATGGGGTCCAACGCTCAAGAAGTTCTCTGGGGGGGTCACTCCATATGAGGTCCTATTTGGGACAAGAATGTGGGTTCCTGATCTCGAATGTAAAGGCACAGTGGTGGAAAATAAACCCTTTGATATCAAAGATCGTTTGGCTGTTTTACAGGATCTAAATGAACTAAGATCGAAACAAAGCAACGTGTTCCTGAAGCCAACCACCACTGGGGAAAAACCGGCAGTCCCAGCAAGGCCTGTCTGGATCCCAAAAGTTGGGGATCTAGTCAGAGAGAAGATTGAGGACAAGAAGGAATTTGGACCTTCTTACAGACAACCAGTAACTGTTCTAGCCGTCCACGGAACAAGAACAATACTTCTGCCGCCCCTTGCTGGAAAAAAGGAGAAAAGATTTGTGTCAATCGACCTCATAAAACCACAGTATGTGGCCAATACTAAATAGTAGGCCTCGTGGACTCCGACCTAGTAGCAGACACACTCCTCTCGCTACTATCCAAGAGGTTCAGACTGAAAGACTCATAACCATCGAGAATTCAGCAGTAAGAGATGAAGGACTGAGCAACAATGCTATGGAACTCATCCCTCTTGAAACTCAAGTAACAGTTCGTCCAGATACACCTGTCTACACCAACGTAACAAGTGATCAACTGGTTCCAGCGATTTCGACAAATCCTGATGCAATTCCAACAATTGACCGAACTGCTTCTGGCTACTTCATCAACTTTGATATGTTTTCTGAAGATCCAATTGAGCCTGAAACGACGCCAGCCCTAAAAACTTTCAAACAACAAGTACAAGACCTTTTTCATTTCCTGAAAGAGACTTATCTGGTTTCACCATGGATTGAACTATGGATTATTTCTGGAATATTTTTCTTTCTGCTTTGGCTAGCTTTGGTTATGACTCTTAGCGTGCTTATAAATGGCAGATACATCCATATGGACACTGAAAGTAAAAATGTGAACTTACTTTTAAAACCACACAAATCATCCCATCGTGAAGCAAGAGACTTGTCAGCAGTGAACATCACAGCCGTTCCTATACAGGATGGTATAGTGTGGGACAAAACGGATTTTGATATATTCGGCCCAACGGAACTTTTGAACATGCCACATTTATTTAAAATTTCATTAAGTGACTTTATTACCTCCAGTACCTATTCTGATGATTGGGACTTTGAGACTGGTAATGACATGATGTCTGATCTAGAAAGGTCTGCTGCATTCTCTAACAATGAATACTTAGAGGGTTCATCAGACTACGAACAGCTTTATTGTTACAACCACTATGGTCATCATTTCTTGCATAAATCTGCAACACCTAGAAATGTGTTTATGTTTAACCAATGGGAACATTGTCCTACACCACCAAGGGGTAGTTCAAAAACATTTGCAAATAAGTTTCCATATTTTTCAGGGTACAATACATCTGATCCAGAAACATTTTACTATAAGAATGTAAACAAAACAGGACAGAAAATTATGTTAACTAATACAAAACAGATTTATTCTGCAGCCTTTATTACCCAACTGTCTAGACAAGGATTTGACTTTTGGAAAGACACAATCGACACAAAATCTGTCTGGGGTTCTAAAGATTGGCAAGTGCAGGGGATAGAAGCTTTGTTTAGAGCATGTATCATCCCACAGCAAATAATGTTTTTGAATGACACTGTGCAACAAACGTCTTGCCTTGGTTTAGCCAAGATCAAAGACATGAACACACCTTCTGTACCACCACCTGAAAGTAATAGCACTACACAGGGAGCGGTCACAGTAGACTTAATACTACAAAACAACAGAACAGATCCTGATTGGAAAAAATGGTTGCTCTGGCCCACAGACACAAACATCTGTCAAGAAAGATTCCTGAATAGAACACAGGGCTTTACTATCCATAGGCCAGACCCACGTTATGTTCAACGACAACATCCGGGGGTAGTAACAACATACAGTGTAGGAAAATTGTGCCTCGACTGGTTACAAAAATCTACACTCGAGGATGTGAAACAACACTTATCTTTACTTAAAGAAGACGCAGACCGTAGGGATTTCTTGCTAGGAACGAGAAAACCGCGTCAAAAACGTTTCATATATGCCGGCATTTATGCTGCTTATAATGAAATATGGAAGGTTTCACAGGCAGAGGCCGCAGAAAGAATACGTGAGCTTGATCGTATTAACTTAGAGAAATCTCTCACTGTGGTCGACAATGGGTTAACAACTTTGTCATCCAGAATTTATTCACTGGACAACATTGTATACTCTGCTATTGACATACTGGAACAAGATTTAGCCATGTTACAACAAGGCCAATCTCAGTTACGTTCTATTATGTTATTAGGCTGGACGCTGAAATCCTTGCGTGCAGGCTATGTGCCTTGGCGCTTTATCAACACGTCGTCTCTGTTTTCAGTATACAATCTAACGGAAAAACAGATCGAACTGGCACAAAGGGGAGCAAAGTATACAGTGCTGAGCATTGAAAAACTGGAAAAATTACCATTTACGGTAGCAGAAAAAACAGCTACAGAATGGCTTATCCATGGCAAAATAACCCTGCCTGTCACTACTTTTCATTTTCAGTATTGCCTCAAACAAATGCAAGCAGGCAAATATGAAAGGTTAGGTAAAGAATACATTAAGACATCCTGGGATTTACCTTACGACTACAGATGTTAGAGTGGGGATCGTGAAGTGTTTCTAAGCGGTACACACTGTGAAAATGCACTAAGCGGTTCACTCATATGTCAGGACATTTCTTTACACAGGGCTTGTAATGGTTCTGTGGCAAACTTGTCCTGCCACCAGCAGGGTACACCAGCTACTGTGATTAATCCAACGTTTGGCCAACTTTCTAACGGGAGTTACCTCATGTTGAATGATCAGAGTTGCTGTGGCATGTTGCCAGGCATCCCATATCTGGTAACGGTTGGCTCCAGAGTTACTTGTTGTATGCAAGTATTGTTCCCACCAATAGACACAGTCAGGGAGTCGCCTCTATGGCCTTCATTGAATGTTTCTTTTATACGTTTTGATACCTTAAGCAGAATGAAAGCCATGCTTTTGCAACAAACCGTGCCTTTGACCTCGGCCAAAGAAATCTATGATTTACAAATTGCAAGGACTTCGGCTGAGATACAGGCTCTAATTCGTACAAACTGCCCTATACATTTCGTAGAAATGATGGGACGTATCTTAAACATGTCTGATACGAGCGGGATTGTACATGTATTTAAGACCATCTGTTCAGGACTGTTAACACCTTTTCAGGCAGTCTTCGGAATCATTCCAAACTTCGCACATTCGGTGTTTGGTGGTGTGCCATTAATTCTAGCACTAGTTGCAGGAATCCTGTTTTTATTCCTACTACTACGCTATGGCAAGCCTATCAACCAGTGTCACTCCCAGCAATTTGGAGAAAGCTCTCCTAGAACGGAAGTGCCGTGAGCACATAGTGCAACTTTTGGGCATACCTCGTCTACGGGAACTTAATACAACATGGTTTCTGTCATTTAGACCAATCTGGCAAGATTGCATCTTACCTGTTCTACGCTGCCTCTTTGCGGTGAAGAATGCGTGCTAGACATCTGTCTAACACTCCCATCAGTCGTGCCAACGGATATCGATACTCTGCTGGACCCGATAACGGCCCATGCTCTGTGTTGTCCCCAGAGGCTACCAATCCTGATGACGGCATTCGTTGAGATCTCACAGACGCTTCCTGCTGCTGCTGAGGTACGAGATGGATCAACAGGCACACAGGTAACAATGGACGCGAACATTGCTGCAGCATCCTATGCTGAAGGCGATGCTTCACATCTCTGTGCAGTTAACCTTCTAAACGAGGTGTTTCAACTGTCACCGACATCGTTAGATGATCTTTTGTCTACAGGAATAGATGATTTCATGTTTACACCAGACCCATACACTGACTTTGATTCGGCTCACAGTGTACCGGGGAAGCAATGAATTTGGCCTCCATATTTTCAAAACAAAACAAAACTTGGAACTCTTCCTAAAAATTGAATTTTTTCTCTCTCTATGTTTGAAAATACATGGCAATTCAGTCTGCTTACAGTAGAACTATTCATATAGAACGGACTTCTTTGAAAACTTCCAGGGACACATTGTCACCTTATTTTACTACAATTTCATTTAGTACCATGTTATGAAATGGCTTTGATTTTTGAAAACTTGTCAACCATTTCGTCATATGTATATATTTCTGTTTATTCATTCATGTTGCATTTATTTCCAATATATGCTTAGAATGAAAAAATGCTTTAAAATGTACAGTACCTATTGTATTACATGTTTAGCAACAGTTTTTTTTTTTTAAACTTCTTTTAATATGCTTTTAGAAATGTTTTTAGTAACATGTGGTACTCAGTTTAATGTTTAGCATTTAATGTTTAGCATTTAGTACTATCGTTCATTCGAAAGTGGAGTGGGTGTTGTATTCCGCTTTAGGTGTCCGTATATAGGTTTTCCTGAAACATGTCCTTATATTGGCACAATTCACATTGCCCTTATATAGGCATAAGATCCCAGTCCTTATTTAGGCATTAGCCATGCTATCCAAATACAGGCATGGTCATCTACATCCGTCCACCCTAACGTCACAACGAGTTCTTAGAAACCAGACCCTTAAGCTCGTGGGAGTTCCCCTAGCACAGGATTATTGATTTCTCCAAGAACTCATTTATTATGCATGAACCGCTATTCCTTAAGGGTTCATTCCTGACGTCTTCCTCTGCCAGACTTTACGTCAATGCTAACATTCCAAGGCACCTACCGGGTATAAATAGACCTTCCTTTGCCCAAGCAAGTAGGAGGAGACCTCGACTTTAGAGGAGCCCGTGTCCCGGCCTGACACACTGACAAGAGACGCTGTCATCCCTGCTCGCAGAGAATCCAGCTTCCAGTGTTCTGACTCCCTTCGCGGGGTGTTAGAGTTCGAGACCCGGAAGGAGATTCCCACCTCTCTCATTCTCAAGGTATGGAGCTGACTAGAACCTAGAGGGACTCTTGGCATACTAGACTTGGCATACTAGACTATAGCATACCATACTATAGAATACATCACCTACTTCTTACCTTGCACCACACTTAGGTTAGGTACACTGGGGTAGAACGAGTTAGAGAAGCATCTTATGAGTACTCGCATTTTTAGCTTTTGTTATTTATGTATATGAATATATGTGTCATAGCTAAAAGATAATGCTAGCGCAGTATTATTTCTTTCTACTGCTTACGCTGTACATTATATATCTCGCATACTGTCTTACGATTGTAACAGCTCATATCTCTTACACGAGAAACAAGACTGTTCAATAAATCCTTTTATTGAAACGCCCGTCTATTCTTTCTGTGTAACTCTGAAGAAACTAAGCATGCACGATTAGCTGAGTGAAACTGTTATCTGTTGTTTCCACGATTCTGAGAGTGTTCCGATTCTAAAGGAAAACAAAGTTGTCATGTTCATGCGGTTGCCAGAAACTACTCCCTTCTTGCTTACAAGGAGTTTCTAGTGGCCTCTGAGTTAGCGGGTACAAAGTAATTAAGTTTAATATACTCGATAGGGACATACTGACCTTAGTCCTATGTCAAACCTATAGGGTATATTATTCCAATGCGCAGAGCCTATTAGGGAAATAGGAACTACACTACATGGCGCCCAACGTTTGGTAAGGCACTAATTTAACGCTAGATACTGAGTAACTCAGTCGTGCTTTTCTCTCAGAGACCCCTACTCACATACTCCATAAGACGTATGGAGTGGGTAGGGTTAAGTATCCGCCAAAGCTGAATAGGACAACAATCCTATATATTAGCTGTATGGTTTGATCAACGTTGAAGGATACAGTGTTCCAAAATATTGTGCACCCTATCTTTGTTTCCTTGAAACTTGTTTTACATTTTTAAAAAAAAACAATGTCCCTGAACGGGGATACTAACACCGAGAACGGTGTAGCTGCGGCTGATCCAGTCGTAACAGTTTTTAATTTTACAGGTTTAAATGAAACCGATGAGGGTGTTATAAACATCCCTCCAAACTTAAGGAGAGCCATCACTCTAAAACTTATAAAACACGGCCTAACACCAAGAGGTGGTAGAGCAGTTTTCGTGATAGAGGCACACGAATCCTTTCAGACAGAGGTATTCTATTCATGGATAGTATTCCCAGAATCAAATCCAGTAACAAAAATGTTTCACTTCTTTAAAGAAGATGAACCACCAGAGGAATATATTCCTTTCGACATGTAGGGACCAATGGGTTCCTTACCTCAGGTGTCTATACCCACTATTATACCACCCTCCAGTGGGAGGGGGGCATAACACTAGCCCTGATTGGAATAAGTCTCACCATATTCAAGATGGAAGGCACTGGAAATGTGCTTTACTTCGCCTCCAGCACCTATGGGGTAGAGTTGGCGAAAGGGGGCACATCTCCTATTCTACCTAAGTTTTCCTGCCGGTTCTTTTGCCAAAAGTGGGGGTTTGAACCTCAGGCAGCCATCTGCTGCTAGCAGCAGAGGCTGGGGTTGTATTACGAAGGCGGCAGGCCTTTGAAGCTTCCCTCCCTAGCACTGTGCCCATCCTGGGGGAGGAGGTGGGACACCTCCGCCCAGGATGTGCTTTGTTTCTGGCCACTGAGAGCAGAGGCTCTTGACCCAGGGGTCCAGAAACTTGTCTGGTGGTGGCAGGCTGCCTACAGCCAGACAGAGACCACACCAGGATAGGTAGGTTTTAAAGGGGTACCTCTATGGTGCCCTCTGGGTACATGACTTAATAAATCCCACAATGGCATCAGTGTGGGTTTATTAAGAGGAGTTGTTTGGTACCAAACACTCCTGGGTTCAGTGAAGCCATCATGGTGCTGGGCAACTCGAGTTGTCGGGTTTCCAGCCCATGTAATCTCTATGGCTTCCCAGGCACTTTCAATATTAAGGAATAGACTTAAATATTGTAGGGGCATATATGCTCATACAGATATGCCCACACCTGAGATATAGTGCACCTTGCCTTTAGGGTTTGTAAGGGCCGCTAGAGGGGTGACTTACCTATACCTTAGGCAGTGCTGGGTGGCATGGCACACAGGCAGTGTGGCATCTCGACTTTGTTATTTTCACTCCACCAAGACATGCAAGCTGCAGGGGAAGTGGCATGGCCTTGGTGAGGGGTCCCTAAGGGACCCTCTTCAGTTTCCATGCCCTAGGTACCATGGGTACCATTTACTAGGGACTTACGGGGGCTGAAGTTGCCAATCGTGGTACAGTTTTAGGGAAGAAGCACTGTCACAGGGAACCGTGTTGGCAGGGACGCTGTGCACTACAATTGAAACCACGTCATTTTCCAGGCAAAAAGTGGAGGGCTAACCATGTCAAAAGAGGCACTTTCTCGCAACTACTAATTCTTCTCTGATTACCACCCATTTGGTATAAATGCACACAGCACTCTGGTGTCCCTCGGGCTTGGTTGGAGCTATGGAGCTGCCTATATATTTTAGTGCCCGATACCAACAACTGGCCTGCCGATAGCCTAGGTGCCTAATGGTGTCCAGTGGTTCTTCCTTTATTTTATTCTGTGTTGAACCCTGCATGGTGTATATACTTTGATGTTTAACTGTGCCTCCAGGTGCGGCAACTCTGATACTTCCAAATATATTCCATATAATATACTCCCTGATGCACTGCCCCTAGCCACATTTGCACTCAGCTACTGTATATACCTTTAGTAAAAAGAATCACTACTAAAATAATAGACATGCAGAACTGAGTCTGTTTCACACATTCGCTCACTCCCTTCAATAATTCTTGCTTATGGGCAGCAGTGCTCTCTGGACCATGACTAGAGCACTTCACTATGCTTCAAGCACCTGACACAGCACCTCCCTTATACGCCAAACTATGTGTACCAACCTATCACTAAAGTTCCGAAAGGGTGCCAGTCATCCCCAAACAATCTGCGCATTCTGACCTTGTAAGTAGTATGAAGGGCTAAGTAAATGTTAAAGTATAATACAGTCTATATACATGGTATACACCAATTTGCCCTAAATAGCAAACATTGCAACTCTACTTTGACTGTAAAATGGACCCATTCTCTTAAGGGGGGGGAGGATTACTGGAGTATTGCATCAATTCCTGTGACAAGTTTTCCTTTGATGTCACTTCTTGTGATGTCAATCCACATACTGCTATTGTGCATTGATTGTGCTAATTAGTCACCCAACTATTTTCTAAGACTTATGCCATGAGTGTAAACTGGATGATAGCTCTGCTGTTTAAGGTCTCAGACCTAAATGACTGTTCTGCTGTGCGTGGTCTGACCTTGTAAGGTAAGTCCCACCTCTGGCATAAGTGTGTGATCTAACTAGTGCTTATGGGTCTGTGTAACCTGTGGGATAACCCGGCTATGTGAAGCCTCCTCACGGCATGAGGTAAGGACAAGGAAGGGTTGTTTTGGGGACACCTGTGCAGGAAGGCTCAAGAGTCATGTTACGCCAACACTGCATCAGAAAATAGAAACCAGACTTAGGGCCTGATTTAGATCTTGGCGTACAGGTTACTCTGTCACAGTGGTGATGGATATCCCATCCGCCAAAAAATAAATCCCATTATATCCTATGAAGTTCCCATTATATCTTAGTAACCCGTCCGCCAAGTTCTGAATCAGGCATTTAGTGTCAATAAAAATATACATTAGGATTCAGAAAGCTGCTTTTCTGATTTCAGGTGTCCGTGTTCTGCTGTGGGCTGTTAATAGTGATCTACTTATGTTAGGTGATGTGTTGTTACCAGCGACTCTAATAAAAGATGACATTGTTCTAGGCTGCACTTGTGTAGTTGTTTCATTCCTTGCCGCCACAAGGTGTCATCATTGTACTTCATCTGCAACGTCACAGAGCTGTTTTTAGGTTTCCCTGCACAGAAAAATCTCTTGTATTTAATATATCTTAAAAGGAGGGTCTTTTCAGTTCCCATTGCCGAATTACTGTGTTCACTCCCTTTTGTGTGGAACTAATTTTTTTGTTAACTTCCCCTGGCTACACACATTTACGATACTTCTACTAACACCGTTTAAGACCTATTCACTATCAAGATAAGATCTCTACCCACGGAAAAGGCAGACAGCTTCTAATAGTATGTTGGAATGGTTGCTTTTTATTACTTAATTGTGTAAAGCCTCAATACCTTTCTTTGCACTTTGTTGGCATTATCGGATTGATTTTTTCAACTTAATCTATTTGGTCAATATGATCAAATTCTAAATGTTGTAATAAACATTGCACGTTAAAAATAAAGTTAATATGCAAGAGCTATGCTATATTTTACTACTAAACAGGCAGCCACAAGTGCAGTTACCTTGCAGACAACAGGGTCATGATTTGAATGGTGCAGCAGGTGCAGCAGCACACGGCTCAAAAGTTGTCAGACCTCCTCTAAACACATAATATTGCTATATTTGACTACTAAACAGGCAGTCACAATTGCAGTTACCTTGCAGTTAAAAGGGACTAGATTTGAATGGTGCAGCAGGTGCAGTGGCACCAGGGCCAAAAGCCCTAGGGACCCGACTAAACGCAGAATATTGCTAAACTTTACTACTAAACAGGTAGTCCCAAGCGCAGTTATCTAGCAGGCACTGGGGTCATGATTTTAATGGTGCTGCAGGTGCAGTGGCACCGGGGCCTAAAGTTGTCAGAACTACTCTAAACACCAAATATTGCTATATTTAAATACTAAATAAGCAGTCACAAGTGTAGTTACCCTGCAGAAAATAGGGGCATGATTTCAAAGGCGCAGTACCACCGGTGCCCAAAACTCCAGGAACCTCTCTAAACACCAAATATTGCAATATTTTACAACTAAACAGGCAGTCACAAGTGCAGTTAACTTGCAGGCAAGAGGGTCATGATTTGAATGGTGCAGCAGGTGTGGTGACACTGGGCCCAAACGTTGTCAGAACTCTTCTAAACACATAATATTGCTATTACATCAATTAATTTTAATATTTCCCTCTTTCATTTTATTTTTCAAACGTTTGCTATTACTTACCTGCACTATACCGCTAGTAATAGCACAATATATTGCCTTTTTGTACATAAACAAGTCATAACACTTTAACAGACTTTCTGTAACTTATACTGTACAACTACTCAGCAAGCTACAACTTACAACAAAAAACTGCGTATTATTAATCACATAAGCGAAACCTAATGCATTTACGAATGCTTGTTTCAATAGGATGGCTGTATGAATATCTATTAAATGGCTCAGGGAGGTCAGAGCCAGCCTAGTAAGTATGGGTTTGGAAACGCTCTGGGAGAATCCCTCAGTGGTGCCTTTTCCGACAAAGGAGACCCTAAAAGAGAAATACTGGGCCACCATTGCTTTTAATACTTACAGAAATGTGGATACGTCCTCTCTTACGGGCTGTTTTATGGACTTTAAACCATTCCCACGCCTGGAGCAATACTGGGACATAATAACTAAACCTCAGGAACAGAAATTGTATTTCCAGTTTAGGGTAGGCTCACTTCCCATTAGATCCTATACAGCTGGATGGAGCGCAGAGGGCGATAGAGTTTGTCCCACGTGCATGGCCCAGACAGAGTCAACGGCCCATTTGCTGTTCACATGCCCCGCGTATGTAGGGCCACGCCGTGCATGGCTGGCACCAATTTGTAGGACATTGGGGACCAGAGTGAGTGGGGAGGCACTAAGAATACGGCGTACGAACACGTCAGCTCCCATCGTTATTGCAGTGGCAAAATTGTTTGGATGATCTTGGACCATCAGACTGAAGGCACTACAGGCAGTTTGAAGGGTTCGTTAAGTCATTGGCATATGGTCTGAATAACATCCAATAGTATGAAATGTATTTTAACGATCGTAATTCTTTCATATATCTCAGGCCTTAATGTTTGATATGTACTCTTACTGATTTTACGCCATAGTACCTTATAGTAATTTTAAAATGTCTTTTACCCGTATATGGAATCATCGTTGTCATGAAGTACCAAGCTTGGGTTTTAATAATGTATATATATTTTATCATGGAGTTTTATTCTGTATATATGTATTGTGCTTTTATGACTTGACGTCGAATAAAGCTTGATGGTATGGTATGGAATATCTAGTGTCCTCACTGCTATCGCTTTCACTGTACATCTCTCCTATTGTAAGCAAACAGAAATAATAGGGCCAGATTATTTTTTTGTCTCAGAAGTCCACGACTACCAACCAACAAATTCTAGACCCCAATTCATAGATATAAAAAGTTTCCATTTTGAAATGACTGAAATGGATAGCAAGTTGTGACACTGCAACAATAAAAGAACAATAATTTTACAACTCCTCGATACATAGTACTCCGTTTGTTGCTATCATTAAACATGTGGCCAGTTAACGTGGCACTGAATGGGAATTTGTGAATCCCTTCATAAGTATGGATTCTCGGAGTTGGAAAGGATTGCGTCTTATGAAGCCAAGTGATTTAGCAGCCTGGACTGTAAATGCGCTACTGCTGATTAGACAGGAGATACAGTTAGGGAAAAGGCGATCAGAAAGTGGATCGTGTTGATGAAAATTTCGTTTTTTGATCGTAAAAGGCGGGAAGGTACCAAGAACAGGGCGGTGTACATTACACCTAGTTAAGCAGGCAGTCAATGCCATGTGCACGCATTCATCAATGCTAAGTAAGTGATGTGTAGCTGCGCGTTGAAGACGATGTAACTCTATGTTGGAGTAAACCACTTTTCAAGTTCTATGATTACAAATTACACCATTTTCTTCTCTGAAACCCCTTCTCTTAGGGCTGATTTTTGGATTCCACTCCTCCCATCGCACCAGATTTGAAACTGTGCATGACAACAGGAGGTTCGGGGGGGGCACTGGTTAAACATACACCCCGGATATCTTAAGGTTCAATTGATGCCAATAGCTGCTGCCCCGTATGGAGATTTGTATCGCTGGCAATGAAAGGCTTTGCTGACTGAAAGTAATCGCTCTGGCTAATAACCAGCAAGTTTTTAGTCAATATCTTGCAGTACATCGATACTGGTGTGCACACAAAGTCTTAATCTCCCCAACATGATGACGCAGGAGAGTGAGGGACAGCCACAGACCTTTTAAGGTGATGCCTCCATAGAAGTTGGTCATGTGCACAAGACACAGTACAGGAGAAGAGAAAGGCTGTGTCCAAGCAAAAACAAGACGGCCACTGAGTGTTGAGAGAGGATACAACCTTACACAGACCGAAATGCAAGGTGTGGCATGGAGATAGCAATTCTCAATTATTCAATATAATTTTATTTATAAGATACAAATGTACAATGAGATCAACTTTACATAGAATACAAATTGCATAATCAATACATACCTAAAAAGCATTAAAAAAGGGAAACATTTTAAAACACATCATTTCATTTATTGGATCAAAATAAAATTGCACAGCTTTTTCGTTGAGCGCACTCTATATTTCAGAAACAATGGTTTCAACAAATAACGGAGATTATTATGCAAAGCGGGTCACACAAAAACAACATACTTTAAGGTTTGTATGAAAACCCTGCAGAGATTACACAATCTAAGCTCCGGAGCCACACCCAACCACGCACCTCCAATAATAATATTAAATGGTAAAATATGCAGTATGCAATGGAAACAGTAAGAAAAACCAACGTTCCACTTTAAATATGGCTGCGGGTGAACCCCGGAACATGTGGAAACTATTACCTGAATCTTTTTTTACATGAGAGCATATCTTGATCCCCTGATGCCATGTTTTAAGAGCAAAGCGGGACATTGCCATAAGCTCAGCCTTATTCAAACTAAAGTGCTGTGGTGCATTGTTAACATTCTTAAACAAGGAACAAAAGCCGGTGGCCCCATTGAAGGACAGCCCCTTAATATAATTGCTCAGGAGTCCCATTTCTAAGCGCAAGACTTCAACCGGAGCAAGGGTATTTACATTGCAAATTAAACCAATTATTTTTCTTTTTTTGTTTTCTTTTTTTTTAACTCTTTTTCTTTATTTGACGATTAGCACATGTCATGACAAGCACCTTATACAGAAATACAGCAAGAAAAGAAGAAAAAAAGTAATAAAGAACAAATAAAATGCAATAACCAAAAAAAAAAAAAAGCCATAATACAAAAATCTAAGCAGAATAAGCAAAATATACACTTATAAATCAATTGTATAACCTTATAGACAAGGCGAGGACATCGGTAACAGACAATGTATAGCACGCATCTATAAAACTATGCAGGCTACAATTAATCCAGCTGAGCTGTATCCGTCAGACCTTAGACCACTCCTTAATAGGAGCCCATATTCTAGTGCACAAATCCCGCCTCTTCTCCCCCTTAAAGAATAAACAGAGGACTCCAAATTATACAGTGCGAGTATCCTAGCTCTCCAATTAAAAAATGTAGGAGCTTCTGGACTAATCCATTGAGACGTGATACACAACCGAATCATTGCCATCGCTACGAACAGGAAGGCTACAGTATATCTAGATCGACCAGCCGTCCCGATAGACTCACATCCCATTAGCACCAACTCTGGGGAAATTGTAACCGGAATTTTTAACACTATGTTAATAAAATACTCAACTTCATGAAGAAATTCCCCCAGGCTTGGGCACAAATAGAACATATGTGCTGCATCAGCAGCTTGCAGGCCGCACCTACCACACCTATCACCCTTCCGCCCTCCCCACTTTGCGATCTTTGCAGGTGTGTAATATAAATCAAACATTGCCATATAACATTGCGTCTGTAGACTACCGGAGACTAAAATCTGACTTGCCAATTCTAAAGCAAACCTAATATCTAACCCCGTCTTGCCAAGTTTTCCTTCCCACTTAATATTCTGCACCTCAACATCATCCGGAAAGCAGGATAGCAGATACTGATATACTATTCCTATCCTTGCTTTCCTCTGGGCTAACTCAATTATAGTAACCTTTTCAAACACCACGGCCGCCTCATTTTGATATTTATCAAGAGAGCTTCTAATCTGAAGATTTTTGAAAAAATCATGAGAATATAAGTTAAACTTCTCCCTAAGAGAGGAAAAAGAGACCATTTGCCCCTCCGAACACAAGTCACCAATAACCTTCAAACCCCGCAGCTGCCATCTAACGATAACCTGGTCCTGAAAAATCAATGGCAAAATTCCAGCAGCCGTAAAAGGCGTATAAATGTTAATATTTGAGATTTGACACTTATGGCGAATCTTCCGCCAAATCGAGAACACAGCCCCGATTACTTTGAACCTTGTTTTTTTAAAATAGCTCGGTTCGAGTATCCTCACTAAGATGCCCTTAGCCGAGTCTCCCAAGCCTATTTCATAGATAGTCGGTCTATTGGCTAGCGGGACCTCAGCCCTATCTCCTACTAAAAGTATTCCAAAGTTTTGCAGCATAGCTGACCAATAATACAATAAAATATTAGGAACCGCCCAACCCCCACGATCTCTAGGGAGACACATCCATTTAGCCGCCCTACGTGACCGACGATACCCCCAGAGAAATCTAGAACAGATCCTCTCGGCCCTACTCAAAGATACCTGAGAAAATTCTAACGGAATAGTTCTAAACAAATACAATAATCTAGGAAGGATCAGCATTTTAAGTATGTTACAGCGGCCATACAGCGACAAATGCAGGTGATCCAATCTTTCAAGTTTGGTATTAATGGAATCGATAACTGGCAGAATGTTCCGATCAGGAATGCTAGCCACTGAGGCAGTGATTTTAACCCCCAGATATGTTGCTTCAGTGACAAGAGGCACATCGGAGGGACACGAAAAAGCTGAGTGTAAAATCTGTGTCTTATCGACATTCAATTTGTAGCCTGACGGTACACCGAATTGCTCTGCAAGCATCTTTAAAGTCGCAAAAGCCGGAACAACATCCCTGGTTAAGACCACAATGTCGTCCGCATAGGCCAGCGTCTTATAATCTGTACCATTGACCCTGACCGGCAGAATATTTTGATCTCCTTCAATTTTACTAAGGAAAGGGTCAATGTACAGAGCAAAGAGCAAAGGTGAGCACGGACAGCCTTGCCTAGTGCCCCTACCAATGTTAATCAGCCCGGTTTCCTGTCCTGAGATACGAATTGTAGCTACTGGAGAGATGTACAATGCTTGCAAAGCCCGTATAAACTCCATACTAAATCCTTTCCAACGAAGCACCGCCCACAAAAAGCCCCAGGAGACCCTGTCGAACGCCTTCTCGGCGTCCAACAGGATCACCCCAAGGGAAGACTCTGTGATCTGCGCCCAATCCAACAAGGCAATGACCCGCCTGACAAGATCGGCCGTATCTCGTCCGGGTATAAACCCATGTTGCCGAATAGACACTAATGGGGTAATAACTTCGGCCAGTCTAGAAGCTAAAATTTTTGAATATATTTTACTATCCGTATTAATTAATGAAATGGGCCGATAGGATGAGGGGTTTAAATCAGGCTTATCTTTCTTCTTAAAAAGAACAATAGTTGTTTGCCTCCAGGATTCCGGTATAACACCCCTCTGTACATCCCTAAAAACAGATAAGACATCCTGTCGAATTTCTTGCGCAAAAGCCCTATAAAATTCCAAAGGGATGGCATCCGGGCCAGCAGCTTTTCCATTGGCCAAAGATTTTATGGCCAATTCGACCTCTTCCCATACAATTGGGGCTGAGAGGACCTCATTCTGATCTATTGTAACTTTAGAGGTATCTATATCCTGCAGAACCCCCTCTGCCGCAGACTCAATAAATGACATGGACCTCTCTTCCTTGTACAGCAGAGTATATTACTTACCAAAGACATCCATAACCCCCTCCTGCGTGTCCTGAATCTGGCCCAACTGATCTTGAACTCTAGAAATTCGATTGGCCATACTTCTTTGCTGTAGTCGTTTGGCAAGAACTATACCCGAGTTTTCCCCAAATTCGTACATTGTCGTACGATATTGAATATATTTTGTAGCCAGATCCGCCCCAAAAAATTCTAATAATTTAGATTTAACGATAGCCACCCTCTGTTGGCTATGCTCAGTATTAAGGCCATCCCTGATATTCTGCGTCAGCTCCATCTCTGCAACCCGCAGCTGCTCAACACGCCCCTTGATCTGCTCCTGAACAGCCTTCCATCGATAAGCTGCAAAGCTCTTAGTCTCACCCCGCACTGCAGCTTTAAAAGTATCCCATACTATACAATCAGACGCGGTTTTTCTATTTATACTTAAAAATTCCGATATCCATTTAGTCATGTGGTCCCGATACGCTTGATCCAATAATAGTTTTCTTTCAAATGTCCATGATCTAGGAGCTCTATCCATGTTCCCCCAAGGACACTCCACGATCAACGCATTATGGTCAGATATAATTCTCGGGGGAACTTCGACCGAGGCCTCCCCCACCAACTGATCAGACATAAAAAGATAATCCAAACGCACCATTTTATTATGGGGGGCGGAGTGATACGTAAAGCCATTGTTACCCTTTTTATGCCTATACCAGACATCAACCAATCTGTGCTCGGAGACTAGAGTCTGAAGAGCCTTAAAAACCCTTGGCTTCCTCCCCAAATACTTTTGATCACTAAAAAGATTGAAGTTGCCTGCCAGATGGATATTGAAGTCCCCACAGACAATCATTGGATGCGGCCACATTGCTAATTCAACATTTAAGCATTTAAAAATTTCTGGATCATCCAAGTTTGAGCCATAAAGTGCAGATAGACATAGATCTATTATTAATGGTAATTTCAGCTACTGCCCATCTTCCTGCTCTGTCCTCTTTCACTCTATTACAGCTCCCTACTCCGCGCCTTAACAATATGGCCACGCCTCTGATCATTGATGACTGTCTTGTACAGGCTACTAGATCAAAGCCTAAGACTTTCAGACATTCCCGCTTCCCCCATGGTATATGCGTTTCTTGTAAACACAAGATATCCACTTGCATGGTTTGTAAAACTTTGGATAGAAGCGCCCGCTTTTTACCATCATTTAGGCCACAGATATTCCATGAACTTATGCGAAGCCTACCCCGCCTCATTTGAGCAAAACATAAATCCCAATCTCAACTCAACAAAATATACTGCTATGAAAACACTACCATTTTTATTCATAAAATCTGTCAAACCACCACCACTGTTATTATGGTTGCCATGACTACATTTGAAAACCAAAACCCCACATACCCCCCACACCCCTCCCAACTTAAACCCCAACCTGTCCCCCCCGATCCCTCCCCAACCCCTCCCCCACCCCTGCACTACACCCCCCTTGCGAAGCAACAGGACCTAAGTCCTAGTGATGGGATAAGCTGGGTGCCCCCGCTCTCCCCTGGATCTTTCCACCCCTATTTAGCCAAAAAGAAGGGGGGAAGATCTGAAATAGTACACACCAATAAAAAACAGAACAAGAAATCAACCCCCACATCTATATCCAAAGTAAAGTGACCCCTATGATACAGAGCTGCGAAAAAGCTAGAATTTATCTACATAGAATTCAGAAATTCCTTTTCCTGGATTTCAGATAAAAAAAATCTTGTCTGACCCTGATAAATTATTTTCAGCTTCGAAGGAAAAAGCAAAAAGGCTTGCGCCCCCTTTGCTTGAAATGCCACTAATAGCTGACGGAGCTGCCACCTCCGCTCAACTGTTGCCTGACAGAAGTCTGGTCTAACAAAGAACTCACAATCTTTCCCGACTCTCTTCCTGTCTGGCCTCGCTAGATCAAACTCCCTCCCTAGCTAAAAAATGATTTAAACAAATCAATATTGCCCGAGGCTTGTCCATAACTGAGCCAGACTTCTGCCTTAACTTGAAAGGAAAGCGATGCGCTCGTTGGACCTCCGATTGCCAGCCCCATTGTTTTAAATCCGGAAATGCTTCAGAAAAAAGCTCCACAACGAATTGCCTGACATCAGCCCCCTCTCTGCCTTCCGGAATTCCTAAAATTCTTAAGTTATTTCTCCTAGCTCTGTTTTCCAAGTCCGTCAGCTTCCAAATCATATCGTCCCTTTGTGCTTTGATCGTATCGGTAAGGCCCTTTTGTATTGCCAGGTCATCCTCCAACGTAGAGATCCTTTCTTCAGCCTCTCCAATTCTAGCAGCTATGTCCGAGCATGTTTTAGCCACTCTCCGGATCGAATTCTGCATCTTGCGGCACGCCCCTGTATTCGAGAGCTCTCCTGACGCGTCTCTTCACGATGAACCATAATGATCTGATAGATAGTTGACAATGTTATTTCCGCAGGAGGTCCCTGAGTAGCTTCAGTGATAGTAGAGGCAGCAGTGCTCCCACTAAATCTGGGCTGAGTAGAGAAAGAATAATCCCATGCCATTGGACCCATTAATCCCATTAGCCCAGAAGACTTATTTACCAGAAGCCCCCCTTGGTTTTTTGGTTTTGAAAATTTGCGAACTGTGCCCTCCACTCGGGAAGAGACTTCGTCTTTTTGCGCTCCACCGAACTGCCAATCAGCGAGATCGCTATTGTTGTCCGTCCACTCCTTGCCCGGACCTTCATCCTCTGATGATCCTGTATGGTCTGACATAGAATAAAATTTATCTGCCCCTTCAATTTCCTTGCCAGATCCACTGCCTTCGACAAAGTCCCATGATCTACCCCCTTGAACTTCTATTCTTGCCGAATCAGCACCTTTGCTACATATTTCCAAATTTTGTTGGTCTTTCATAGGGACTACTGGAGAATGCAGAACTACAATTCCCATAGTTCCACTGCCCGGGAGAAGTGCCATAGTTTGGAGTTCGCTTTCCCCGAGATCAACTGCAGAGATAGTTTCACTGCCCCCAGCAGAAATCCCGTTACTGGTTAAACAGACCCCAATCCGAGCTGGTAAGTCACCCCCTAACTGTTCTGGATGCAAAGATCCATTGCATTCGGGGGTAGAGGCACAAAAATCATTAGGCACCCCCACACTAGAAGGTACATCTGCCTTCGACTCTGCCGCTTTCGAGTCAGCATTATTTACCACTTTGCCCGCAGCCGCCTGCTCCCGCTTACCGGTGCTCACAGGAGTTTCAGCTTTCTTTGTCCTTCCCGCTTGCATCTTGAAGAGCGAGGGGAGTGTCTGCTTTGATTTGCCGGCAGCAGCGACGGGGGTCTGAGTATGTCCAGCGGCTCCTGCCGCCATCTCTTCTGTCCCGCGGGTGACTTGCGGCTCTTTCCCCCCGCTGAGCCCTTTCCCGGGGCTCGCTGTTTGCGCTGTCAACACGCGGGTCTTCAAATTCTTCGCCAGAGCTTTCGGAGCCATTACACCGTACGATCGCCAAAATGACCCAGGGAGACCAAACCAGCTCGGCAGAAATCCCATCCAAGGTATTCTATTGGGCACTTCTCCCTTTAGCTGAATCAGATACCAGAGCATAATCTTGATTTATGCCGTTTTCTTTTTCTTTTCCGCTCGCTCCGTCACAGCGGGATCCCTACATAGGTGGAATTGCCCAGGAGAGCCCGGAACGCCAGCCTACACAGCCTAGTGACCGGCCGCCATCTTTGCTCGTGATCTCTTAAACCAATTATTTTTCACTCCATTTTATGCAAACAATTCCAATAATTTAAGTCCATGATTTCATTTTTTTAATTTATTTTTTTAAATTTTTTATTTAAAATGTTTTTATAATCTCAGTATTACAGTTACAAGTGATGGCAATTTCATATTTCAAACAAAAAGAAAAAAAAATCAGAATAGTAAATAACAAAGCAGAAAACAAAGTTAATGAATAAGCAAGAATAAACAACATAAATTAGTCTAACCATTCGGAAATAGGAGCCCAAGTTTTTTGCCCGAGTTCCCTTCTCTTACGTCCTTTCAGTCTATTTACAGAGGACTCCATATTGTAGATAGAGAGAATCCTAGATCTCCAAATTATAAATGTAGGGGAGTCAGGACTAATCCATTGAGCAGTGATACACGATCGGATACAGGCCTTAGCGATAAATACAAATCTAACCTCGTGTCTTGCCCTAATATTCTCTCCCCCATTACAATCAATGCCCAAGATTACCAATTCTGGCGTTATTGCAAGCGGGATCCTCAAAACTGAATTAAAGAAAGATTCAATATCTTGAAAGAGTGGAGCTAAGTTAGGGCATGAGTAAAACATATGTACAGTATCCGAGGCCACTAAACCACATCTGTTACACTTACTTCCTAGAGTACCTCGTGTACCTCCCCATTTCGCAACCTTTCGTGGAGTATAGTAAAGGTCAAAAATGGACATATAATGTTGGGTTCTTAGGCTACCTGTTGTTAAGGTCTCACTTATTAGAGTAATTGAGTCTTCTATATTTATCCCCTCCTTTCCAAATTTCTCCTCCCATTTAGTATTCTGGCTGCAGAGATCGTCGGGGAAAGCTTGCAATAGTATTTGATAAATTGTCCCGATCCGGGACTTTCTACTTATTGTCTCCACCAGAGATATTTTTTCTAAGTTAGCTGTAGTCCCTTGTATATTTGTCCCCATGAAGCTCCGAACCTGCAAGTATTTAAAGAAATCTCTTCTATCTAACCCAAATTTTTCTTGTAAAGAGGCAAACGTTGCTATTTGACCTTTGTCATAAATATCCCCTAAGACATTAATCCCAGCATTGCCCCATCGGAAGGTTATTTGATCTTGAAAAATTGGCGGTAGAGCACCACACGCCAGGAAGGGAGTATACACATTTATATTAGAGACCTTAAACCTCCGTCGAATCTTTCTCCAGACCCCATAGGCTGCCTTAAGGGTTTTGAATCTGTTTTTTTTATAGTAGCTAGGTTCTAGGTTTTTGACTAAGCATTGATTAGCTTCATTGTCCAATGCAATTTCGTAAATAGTTGGTCTTACCGCCATAGATCTCTCGGCTTTGGCCCCAGTCACCAAAATCCCCATATATTGTAACAGTGAGGCCCAATGGTACATTAGAAAGTTAGGAACCCCCCAACCTCCTCGGTCTCTAGGGAGAGTCATCCATCTGGTCGCCCTTCTAACCCTATGATATCCCCATAGAAACCTGGAGCAACTTCTTTCAATTTTGGCTAAAGATGCCGTTGAAAACTCTAAGGGGATAGTCCTAAATAAATATAAAAATTTGGGAAGAATTAACATTTTTAAGACATTATTTCTTCCAAACATAGAGAGATATAGGTGATCTAACCTCTCTAGTGTCCTGTTGACATTGGCAATCATAGGAATGATATTAAGATCCGGTATTAGATCGACTGACTGCGAGATCTTGATACCCAAGTATGTTACTTCAGTCGAGACAGGGAGGTCAGGAGTAGGGATAAAATTAGAATGAATAATCTGCGTTTTATCGACATTTAGTTTGTATCCCGATAAGGCCCCAAATTGCTCCGCCTGATCCCTCACTGCTGAGAGAGCCACTGTGATATCGCTAGTAAGTATCGCGATATCATCTGCGTAGGCCAATGTTTTATACTCAGTATTGTTGATCATCACTGGTTTTATATTCACATTTTTCTCTAACTTATTAAGAAATGGGTCGATGTAAAGTGCAAAGAGCAGGGGGGAGCATGGACACCCCTGCCTTGTACCTCTATTGATCCTGAATGGTTTTGATTCCTGCCCTGATATCCGGATCTCTGCTACAGGCGAGATATAGAGTGTCTGCACTGCTTGGATAAATTCGGGGCAAAACCCCTTCCACTGCAATACATACCACATAAATCGCCAGGAGACCCTGTCGAACGCTTTCTCTGCATCCAACAGGGCCACACCCAGCGAAGAGCCCGTAGCTTCAGCCCAGTCAAGAAGAGCGATCACACGTCTCACGTGATCGGTTGAATCTCTCCCGGGAATGAACCCGTGCTGGCGAATGGACACAAGAGGGGTGATGATTCTAGCTAATCTAGAGGCTATTATTTTAGAGTAGACCTTACTATCTGAATTAATAAGGGAAATTGGCCTGTATGACGATGGATTAAGTTCCGGCTTATTCTTCTTCTTAAAAATTATTATAGTGTTCTTACACCAAGATTCAGGTATTTGCCCTTTTTGAGCCTGCTGAAATAATGAGACCATATCCTGTCGGAGTTCTGATCTAAATGTCCTAAAGAACTCTAAAGGGATACAGTCTGGACCAGCCGCCTTACCGGCTGAAAGAGAAGTTATGGCATTTTCTATCTCTTCCCATGAAATTGGGGCAGCAAGGATCTTATTTTGTTCCGGCGTAACCTTCTTTGTTTCAAGATCTTCAAAGAACTCAAGAAATACTTCTGGGCCCGCTGCCTCTCCTGTACCTATCTCTTCAGTATATAATTGCTGATAGAAATTCTGAAATACCTCTAAAATTTTACTGGGAGAGTCTTGAATCTGACCAAGATGATCTTTGATCTTGCATATCCCACTAGCCACTTCCCTCTCTCTGAGCCGCTTTGCCAGGACCCTTCCAACATTTTCCCCGAATTCGTATATTTCTGCCCTAAACTGTATATACTTAGTGGCTACTTCTTCCCCAAAATGCTGCTGAATTTTGGATTTAATCAAAGCTATTAGCTGAAGACACTCGTCATTGTCCAGGCCATTCCTTATTTTATTTATCAGCTCAATTTCAGCTATCCTCAGCTGATCAACCCATCCACTAATCTTTTTCTGTTTGATCTTCTGCTGATATATAGAAAAACTAAGAGTTTCTCCATGGAGGGCTGCTTTGAACGTATCCCAAACGATAGTTTCAGCAGAAGTGTCTCTATTGATGCTAAAAAACTCCATTATCCAATTGGACATATGCTCACAATATGCCTGTTCAAGGAGCAATTTCCTTTCAAAAGACCATTTCCTCTGGACCCGAGGGATACCACTTAATGACAGCTCAGCGACCAGTGGGTTGTGATCCGACATGATCTTAGGGGAGATATCAATACTGGCCTTTTCAGCGATCTGTTGGGATATAAAAAAATAGTCCAAGCGGACAAATTTGTTATGAGGGGCTGAGTAAAAAGTATACCCTGGGATTCCTGGTCTGTGTCTAAACCAAAGATCAACTAATCCATGTTCCCTAAGTACTCTCTGCAGAGCTTTGAACACCCTAGCTTTCCTTCCTTGATATGGAGCATTGCCAAGAACATTGAACTGACTGTCCAAATGGATGTTAAAATCTCCACAGAGAACTACTGGATACTTCCATAAAGCCAACTCGATATTAAGAACATCTAAGATCTCTGGATCGTCCAAATTAGATCCATACAATGAGCAGATTGTCAATGGGGTTCCATTAATTATAAACTCTATGATCACCCATCGTCCCCATTTATCCTCTTTGCTTCTTTGACACAAGCCAATACCTTTCTTGGCCAAGATAGACACCCCTCTAGTAGTAGTACATTGGTGAGAGCAAGCCAATAAGTCTAGACCCAGGCCTCTCAGATACCCCCGTTTACCCCACGGAATATGGGTCTCTTGTAAACAAAGAATATCTATTTGCATGAATTGTGTAATTTTAGCCAAAACACCTCTTTTTTTCTATCATTTAGACCACATATGTTTAAAGAGCAGATACGTATTTTATCCTTTCCACCCATCATTTTTAACAGTTGATTCCCCTCTTGACCTATAAGAATAATTCAAACATTTAGAATAGGCTCCATAAATCTTCTCAACAATGCTCGTATTTACACAAAAAAAATTGCCATGACTACAAGTAACAAGCCCTGATTGTACGACCGTCCTAGCCGTCCTAACCCCGCCACCCCCACCCCCAACCCTCTCCATCTCCCCCCTCCACCCTGCCTCCCCCCCCTTCCCTCCCCCTACAACCTATCCTATGAGGCATAGGGACCTGCAGTCCCTGGTGATGGATGGCTGGATCATTACCCCCTCCTCAAAATCGCCCCCCTCCATTGCAATATCAGCAAAAATCAGAAAAAACACAAAACACACACAAAAAAAAAAAAAAAAAGGGGGATCCCTAGAGAAGCCAGTCCTGAAAGTAAACCCCTATCTATCACAACATTACTAAATTACAATGTGTCTAAGCATTTTTAATCCCCTGGTGCATTTTTATTCTTTTTAGATCTTTTGTAGATATTCTTTTGCCAACATCTCAGTTAGAAAAAATTGTGTCTGCCCCTGAAAAATTACTTTCAGCTTTGCAGGATTGTGCAAAAAGACCTGTGCCCCTTTGCTTGAAATAATGGAATTAGTTGGCGAAATTGCCATCTTTTCTCAACTGTTGCAGGGCAGAAGTCTGGCCTTACAAAGAAGTTGCATCCCTTCCCCCTTCTTTTCCTATCTGGTCTAGCCAGATCATACAGGGCCTCTCGAGCTAAAAAGTTATTCAAGCAAATAAGGATAGCCCGTGGTCTTTCAGTATCCTGGCCCCGTTTCCTCTGTTGGAACGGAAACCGATGAGCTCTTTGTACTTCCGTTTTCCAATCCCAGGATAGATCTGGGAAGGCCTCCTCAAAAAGTGCAATCACAAATTGACGAACATCCCCCCCCCTCCATGCCCTCTGGAACCCCCAAAATCCGAAGGTTATTCCTCCTTGAGCGATTTTCGAGGTCCGTCAGTTTCCAAAGAGTGTCTTCCTTTAGGGATTTCAGGGACTCAGTGATAGTTCTTTGACTAGCCAATTCGTCCTCTAAGGTGGATATTCTTGTCTCTGTTTCGCCAATCCTTGCTGCAAATTCCGAGCAGGTCTTTGAAACCCTTCGAATAGAGTTCTGTAGTTTCCGACAAGCACCCTGATTGCGGAGATTATCAAGCCGAGTTTCTTCACGGTGGGCCATTATTGACTGATATATAGTTGCCAGTGTGATTTCTTCAGGAGGCCCTGGGTTAGACCTTAACGTATCTGTCACCCCATCTACATTCCTTACTCCCCTCCAACTTTGGGGAAAATGAGTAGTCCCAGGTCATAGATCTAGTTAACCCCGAGTTTTTATCTAACAAATGGTCCCTCTGCTTACGCACCGTTCCGGGAGTATGAGCGGGCTTGTCTTCAGATTCTTCCTCTTCCCAGTACAAACTGCCGGTATCACTCTCTCCCCCGGCCCAGTCTTTACCAGGACTCTCATCCGCCGAGGAATTCGATTGGTCGGATAAAGAATAGAATTTGTCCCCCGAGTCTCCATCTTTCAAGGCACTGTGAGATTCTAGTGTTATCCTTTGCGTATCGACTACACTCACGGCAGTACAGCTCTTGCCTGCCTGATTAGTTGTGCCTACTTCTAGACTACTGCACTGGGGGACTACATCTCCCATAAGGCCGTTTCCTGGATTCTCCAATTCAGTGCTCAGCGATTCGTCAATGCCCTCAATATTTTCGTGGTTATATTTATCTTTATGTTCATTCGGGTCACTGACTTTAGTTCCTCCCTTGTTATTTAATTCGGGACACAGATCATTAGCCCCTCCCTGAGGAGAGGGATCAATATCTCGGATGATCCCTTGTGTAGACCCCTCCAGGGTTACTGCAGCTTTCTCAGTTATCGGTACTGCTACAATGTTGCAATCACCATTATTGCCCACCGCACAACCACCAGGCATCTTACTTCTCGCCGATTGCGCCTTGAATAATGCGGGAACAGTTTGTCGGCCCCTTCCAGCAGAGCCAGTAGGTCCACTCTTACCAGAAAGTGAGCGACGTGTGGCATCCATCGGAGCATCATCTGAGACCGACCTCCGGGGATTTGCGGTGTTCGTAATATTTGCTGCGCTCCCGACACCAGCGGGAGGACCGCGAGTCTTTGCTCCCTTAGCGGCAGTCCTAGGCGGCATTGCAGCAAAAACAGAAGGGAACTGGGCGTCTACTGCCGCCGGATGCAGAGAGTGTATACAGGCCAATCTTGCAGGGAGAGGTAAACCACAAAGCCAGAGTCTTAGCCGCCAAATCATCCCGGGAATCTGCAAACTTCGTTCTTGTCGTCTTCATAAAGACTAGTTATTTAATCGATATCCAGCAGGTCCGACACACCGCACATAACCAGGAGGGGAGGGAGGTCCGTCAGGAGGAGAGAGTGCGTCCAGCTCACACAGCCGACAGCGCGGCCGCCATCTTGCCCCTAAGTCCATGATTTCAATGGCATAAAGTAGAGTTGAGGGGATTTTTACATTATGCACAGATAGCATGTGGGTAAAGTGTCTCTAGCCCACAGCCCGATAAAATGATAAGAGTGCGTTGGTATGTGCCACCACTTTACCTGATAAGTGTGAAATGTGTTCTTTCACAGATAGATTGGTGGAGAATATGTTATCCAAATAAGGATATGAATTAGCACATTACAACTCCTGGGAACCAAATCGTCACTTAAAATGTCTCGATTTTCTACTTCCTTTAGCACTTTACTCTTATTGATGTTAATCTTTAAATGATATCTATCAGCGAACCTCGGCAGACAATCCAAACAACTCTGTATCCCCCTAAGAGTTATGTCTAAAATCACAATATCATTCGCATAAAGCAATTAAGCTATATTGCCGTGACCTAGCTTCGGTTTCCACTCTCAATTCAGTCAATGCCTTTAGTAAATCATAGATATAGAGGAAAAATAATAAAGGAGCTAACAGGCAACCTTGTTTAAGACCGTTATTCGCCGATATTTTTGGAGATAACCACAGTCGCCCTCAAGTATTACGTGGCACCAGGTAAAATGCAGTTACAAGATTAAACAGATAATCAGGGATTTTTAGATTTCTGAGACTTTGCCAAAAAGTAGGTCGATTTACATGGTCAAAAGCCATGGAAAAAACAATATAAGTGGCATAAAACAGCATATTATGTGACACCACATGTTTCTCCAAGATCAATTGGAGGGCTGTGATGTTATCTAAGGTTGAACTGTTAGATTTAAAACCAGCCTGCTCCAACTGTATGATATTATTAACATCCACCCCATCTTGCAAATGATCTAAAAGGCTATTAGCAAAAATGTTCTCTATATAATCAAGGAGCGTTATTTGCCTAAAATTATTAGGAAGGGCAGTAGAGCCCTTCTTAAGTAATGGTAAAATAATGCTACCTCTCCATGAAGATATAATTGATCTATACGGATAACAACAATTAAAAGGAGCTGACAAATAACCTGACCAATGGTCTACTTTCGATTTTATAATAGTAATTGGGATTTGGTTCGGTCCCCTGGCTCCCGACGCTCTCAAATGCAGAATAATCTCCTTAATCTGAGCCATCGAGGGGCCCTCTATATCTCCTGCTTCAGAGGAGGTGATCACCAGGGAAAGTGCATCCTCATCAACTGGATGGTTAGCAGAGTAGAGGTTCGAAATATATAAAAAAAACACTCACCATTTGAAATTAGAATAATTTTGGGTCTAATACTACTCCCTGATGATGTGTTAATTATGTATCAAAACCTCCTGTAATCTTTATTTATGGCAACTTCCAGTAGATCTATCTAGATCTTTTCAGTCTGCTGTTTTTTATAGTGGCTTTCCA
Source organism: Calotriton arnoldi (assembly GCA_963921515.1). Taxonomy (NCBI): domain Eukaryota; kingdom Metazoa; phylum Chordata; class Amphibia; order Caudata; family Salamandridae; genus Calotriton; species Calotriton arnoldi. The sequence goes on from CAWUFW010007592.1 coordinate 725,239, forward strand.
TCTTGTACGCCATCTTTTTAGTAGTTTTATCATTTTCCTTCTTCCCCTTGAGAAAGATAAAAATTGCTGCTTTTGTAATTTATTGATTAATTAAGGCTAAATTCCTTATAGGAGACTACTAAAGATTGGTTCTTTAACCGAGGGGCCCCTTGAGGAAGAGAGTTCTTTACCAACATGGCCTGCATATGCTTCTCAAAAGTAGCCACAGAGATGAAATCTCTGTCACCATTAAAATGTAGAGAATTTTTTAGTATGGCTTTTAACTTTTCTTTTTTTGACGTATTCCAGTGCACTTTCCCATTCACTGCATTAAAGTGCATTTTATTGCCCTTAAGATTCCAGGGTGGGGACTCTTCTAGAGCAAACGTGATATTAACAGAGATTATTTTATGATCGCTCCAGGAATAGTCTAATATCTCAAGGTCAGTTAAGAAACAGAACTTGGGGAAAGAAGAATATAATAAATGAATGAAGTGTTATTCCTGCTCTTGTATGTGCAATGGGCAGGAATTTCATTGGGCAACCTCCCAATTACAATTAAATAGCCATTATGCTTGCATGCACCTAAGAGAAGTTCACCTCTCTTATCTGCTCTACAGAATGGCGAGAGGATAAGACTTGGTATATTTAGACCTTCCACCCTAGCCATATCACAAAATAGCCTAATGGTGTAATTGGAGAATTTTACATTAAAATACCCCACAATAATCAAATTAACAATATTCTCTCTTTCTACAATTTGAAAAATAAAATGAAAGAAAGAACTAATGAGGGAGTTGAAATTTTGACCGGTTATGGAGACAAAGGTTAACAAGTAAACACTGACTGAACTTCGCACCCTCTATACCCTGCAACTAAATAGTAAACATTGTAAGACGTTTAAAGCATGACTAAACGATTTATATGAACAGATAAAATCCATGCTGAGGGGAGTAGCAATTCCCCCACTAGCGTGGCCTTTCCTTACTTTTTTAGCAGGGCAGCTAATTACAAAATAATTTTCACAGTCAAAAGGTCTCTCACACCAGGTTTCATGGAGACAAATGATATTCACACCCAGAGGTCCAAAGAGCTAAGCTTTTGAGAGCTGATGGAACATCCAGCTAGGTTCCAGGAAAGAACTTTAAAACCCTTGCTAAAACAATTTATTATGTTTGTGCTTATCACGATAATTTCAAGCGCTGGCCAACCAACTCCACTTAGAAAAATCATCGTTAGCACAGTTGCCAGAGGCATCAATACCAGATTCCTGGAAAGTAACAATTCTCCCTTTTGGCCCAACTGTAATATAAGTTGATTTAGCGTTAGTTAATAAGTCCTCTTTTTGGAGCCTACAATTCTCCAGCGGAGCACTGTCATCATTAGCCATAATTATGTCGGGGCTAATCTGACTCCTATCTGGAAAGAAGGGAAGAACGTCAATGCCCATACTGAAAAGGCAATTGCAATGTTCTAAATACAAATTTACAACAGACTTAGAGTTAAAAGTAATCCTAGATCTCTTCTCATTTACAGAGTTTAATTGACAAACATTTTAATAACACAGAGTGATTCAAAAAGGAAATTTCGTCATCAAAGAGTACAACAAAATCAAGGGTCAAGTGTGGGTCAATCATTTCAGAAACTGCATAAGGTGGATTTGAAGAAAACTGATCACTGTAACACCAAAGGGGCATATTCGGAATAAAAGCATCAACGTCGGGTCAAAGGGTTTAGTAACCTGAGTTTGCACTGGCGCACAAACTTCTCAGTCCGATGGTAAAAAGCAGTCGCTGTTGATGAAGGAGATTGAGATAATTTCAAGGCCTTAGTGACCTGTTTTTACACAGGCGCTCAAGCACCTATGCCCAATGGTAGGGTATGAAGATTGGTCGCCGTTGATGAAGGGGACTGAGATTGACCAATAGGACTTACAGGATCTGGAGGACCGCCTAAAGGAACAGCGTGTGAGAAATGGTCAAGATCAAATCTTACTTTCTTTGGTCGCTTTTTACAGATCCTGCAACATTTCCTCTTATTACTCATTTTGTTCCCCTTTATAGTCAAAGTAGAGCCAGTTTTTGTACTCTTTTTTTAATTAGAAATAGGACAAGAGGCTCGTGGGATACTTAGCGAGGTAACACTGGCCATCCCATGAAGGTCATCAGCAATCTTTAATAAATCCTCTAAGAAAAAAGAATCTACATCACTTTCAAAAATATTTACTTGGGACTTGCAGTCATTATTATGGAGCATAGATAGCAGGCAACCTACTTGAATTTCAATTTCCTTAAAGTCCCTTGAGTGAGCTTCAGAATTTTTCCCAGCAGACCCACTATCTACTTTAGTAGGAAGGTCTTTAAAAATTATAGGTAAAATATCAAGAATATGGTCAGAGTTATCTGTTGATTTTTCCAACAAGTTCAAAATAGAGGACACAATTTGTTCCAGAAAACGTAACGCTTCGAAATATTGAATATAGTCCCCAGGGAAATGAGTAGAAACATTCAAATTAAGTTACGGAGAGCATGATAATTTAGGTACTGAAGACGAGAGTTTATGAAGAGTGCTGCAAAAAAAACATTGTTATTTTATTAACTGGGGAAACCATGGTATTCGGGGTTATAGGGGCTATAAGCGTATGATTGTCCAAGGAGGGCAAAACTGGAGTCCTAATATCCGGCAGAGTGTAGCAGGAATAACAAACAAGTCCAATTAATTCTTTGCCGAATCATCTTCCTGTAATTGCAAGGGGGAAGGGGTTTAGATCCAAGAGCCCAGTATTTCCTGGAGCACTATTTCTTTTGGACTATACCCTGGTATTAGACTCCAAAAATGTTTTTAAAAAAATAGCAGGAATAGAGGAGAGCCCCTTCAATCCTCTGATGTGATCTGATTAATTTCCAAGAGGATTTGATTCAGTTTTGTGGCAGGTTCTAGAGGAGATTAACCTCCCAGACGTCAAATTTTCTGCAGTCATTTTCAAAAAGAAAGATGCTGAAAATATTCACTAGCGCCACCTGAACCAGTAAGGGGCATTGGAAACTACAGAGCTCTTGCTGCTGGTGCCACCAGGCCACGTAAAATGCTCTTCCCTGATAGCGAGGTTTTAGGTTGCCCTACCCTGCGTCCCACCAATCCCTGAAAGGGCACCTTTCTGCCCACTAACAACTTTGGAGCCACAAACTAAGGAGATGCCCTAGAGTAGGGGATCTGTGGAGCTGGGTTCATCGCAACCGCCTCAAGCCAGAGAAGGATCCAGAAATATGGCCCCATGACAGATCCTTCAAACAACAGGAGACCAAGCACCTGAGTGGGTAACAGAGAGAGTAGAGCGATGAAGTCAGTAGGGGGAACGGGCGGGCAGCTAGTCATGCCGGCAGAGCCAGCTGCCCTCTACCTTGGGAGGCTAAAATCAGGAGGGAGTGGCTGCTGCGTCGTCGGCGGGTGTGCAGGCTCCTCAAATGGGTACAAGCGCACCAGCCTAATGCCAGCCGCCTCCGTGCTGCGCGAGAAGCCTGCAGCCTATTGCTTACTTAATTAATTAATTTTCCCTCTGCATCGTCCCTCGAAATCCCCCCCAACGCGGCCCCACCGCTGTTACCTGCACGGACCACGGCTGGTCTTTTGTACCCGCAATGGGTAACGGGACTGCAACTGTACCAACTGGAGGCAGCGGAAGCATGTCTGCAAGCTCCTCAATACTGCCTTGCTCTGCTTTGCTCCACTCACTGCCACCTTGCTGCACTCCGCTCACTGACGCCTTGCACTGTTCAGTGCAGCTTTGCTCCTCCTTCAGAATTCTCAACTTTGGTGATTTGTTTTGGTGCATTCAGTCAGCAAGAGGAACTGGAAAGCCTTTTGTTGCACCAAAAGTTGCCTCAAAATAACCACACAAAAAGAGAAAGGAGTCCTCTTAGAGTTATCATGGTTCAGAATACGGTCAGAAAGCCAAGCACAGGGCTTCAATTCAGAAAGGCAAGTGACAGTAAAGAAAATAGAACACAAAATTCAAATTATAGAAAAAACGAATGATGGGATGCAAGGTATATGAATTTAATCCAAGCTCAATTAATTAATAATTTAATTGAATTAATCTAAAAAAAACTAACAAATAATAACATTTCTCTCTACAAAGTAAGCGGGACAAAGCAAATGCAGATAAAACCCTTCCTGTCTGTCTCCTTGAATGGTGCTTCCATGAGGCTCTGCCAACAGTATTCAAACACACCCACTTTATATTTCAGTTGCCTTGCATTTTTGCTGTGTAATTACACCTTCATGCTGTCTGTTTCAACTTGTGTGGGATACTGAACTGGCTCCCATTAAATTCCACACTTTAAGCATGCACAATGGCTTCAAATCAGACTGCTTTCTTACTAAACCTCCACATCCAAGCCTCATATGACAGTGTGACAATGAATGTTATGTCTTGCATGTAATTTTTATTTCCATTTGAGATCAGCAGGGTTATTGCCAGCTTATACTACTCTATTGAATTGGCAACAGGGATTTTCTCAAAAGCTATGAGAGGCCCTGGCTGGCTGGCAAATAAAGCAAGAGGGACAAGTTAAATACCACAATTCTACCACACACAACATGCCTGGCTGTGCAGTGAAACATAAAACAGGGTGTATGTGTGAGTGCACAGTGATGATTTCCATGCCATAAGTAAGATATAAAATACTAACATCTACTGTTTATATACTGCCATTAAAATCTACCTTAAAATTCTATATAGAGGTTTGATTGCGAATATTTAAATTCTAACTCACAAAGATTAACTGTGTGTGATGCACTCAAATATCTTGGATTATGAAATAAAAATACAAGTGTGCTTCTATGGGGTTGATATACAGGATATTGAGCCCAGGATAGAACAAAGAAAATATTTATAAGCACCTGCAAAGCATCCCATTATTTTTAAATACTGTCAATGGTCTAGGTATTACTACAAGTCTTATCTAGTTATAGAATGTCATATTATTTAGTAATGACAAATAACGAACAACCTATATTTCCCTATACTAATCCACCACTAATCCTTTTTGGATTCCGGATTAGCGCTTCAAAGTCTCGTCAGGGGTAGTAAGCACTATAAATTCAATACAATTTAGCAGTCAAAGGATTAAAAATATATTCACTTTTACTTACTTTAATGAAGGCTTCGAACACATTAAGCATAGTGAGATGGTCGCCTTCTTCCACAGCAAACTTCCTGTGCTCTCTACGCTGAAAAAGTGAGACAAGGAACCAAATGAAAACAGTGCAATGTTTAGCAACCAGTATGAAACATTGAGCAATATACGAGGAAATAGTCTATGAATATACAAGATAGAAAAAGTATATGTTTACGCTCATTTCACTTAAATAAAAGCTCTCGGAATTGAGTAATGAACATAGACTTCAGATAACTAAGGTGACTGTGATGTCACAGAGGACAGAGTGGGTCAATTGTCAGTTTACCGACGGAACAAAAACCCATACTTGGAAAAATGAGAAGTGAAAGAGTAACATGAACAAGTAACATTTAGAGAACGTCTTTAAAAGCTTCCCTTGGAGCTCTGCAATAATGTGTTTTTGTCAATGCGTAATTTATAAATAAGGCTCCCAGTTTTCCGTTTTTACTGATTTTTACAGATAAATACAGACAGAAAACTATTTACTTTCCGTTTGTATTTATTTTTAAATACAGAAAAATACGGAAAATAGGCCTTCTTTGGATAATTTTTTCTACTGTCCGCCATGATTGCCAGGTCAGTAGGTGTACAGATTGAGAGGTAGGGGAGATTAAAAAAAAGACAATAGAATTCCTAATTAAGCTTAATTAAATGCAGATCTACAGTTATTTATGCTATTCTACAATGCAAGTGTTTTCAGTTAATGCTATTGCACTGTATACTACTGAAACCTTTTGGACATTCAAATACTAGTATACATTTATCAATTAAATAAATGTGGAAAAATACCCATTGCAGCTTCATTTATACAGAACACACAAAATAAAAATGGATAAATACAGAAAAAATTATCAAAAAATAAATATGGATAAATACAGACGGAAATATCGAAAAAATAAATACCATAAAACTGGGAGCCCTGTTTATAAAACAGAAACTCACTGCATACGGAGGCCATATACTGAGCTTCTAGGTGGTTGCTAACTAGCAGAAGTTGAGCATAGTGAGTTAAATGTGTACAGTTAGATAAAATCTCCTTATGTGCATGAATACCCACTAAATAGACTGTGGTTCGATGTTTTTGAAAGTCATGGGATATTAACAATGAGGCCCACTGTAGGGAATACTATTCGGAGGAATTCTATATTTATTCAATATGTTTGATTATGGTAGAAGGTGTCTTGGAAATTTCAAAGAACGTATGAATCCTACAAAAAGGTCAGTCTAAAAATAAGGACATTTCCAAAAACTGCACCAATAATTTTTTGGAAGCTTGTGTTTTGCACATTCAAAGAACAAATAAGTCACTCTAGTTAAATTAGTACAATTAATACTGCCTATGCTTAGAATAGAACACCTATCGGTTAAAGGTTCGTCTTCAACAAAGAGTTTTTAATTGAAATTAAAACACTGAAAAAAGCAGTTGCATACACAGTATTAACTTTCAAATATAGTACACAGGACATGTAGCTCAGAAACTTACTGCCTTTGCCTTCTGGTTGGGAGGTAACACAAAGACACTCTGTATCTGCATCATGGCAGCAATGCTCAGAATTTCTGCCGAACAGCCAAAATTGCCTATAGAAGGAACCAGGGACAAAACATTATGTTAATCTGTATTTTAAACTGGGTGCAAAAAATGTTATTGAAAAATATAAATCAGCACACGAGTAATGCTTTTTTGACTTCTTAAGTTTACCAAAATGTATATATATCTATTCATATTTATATGAATCCAATGTCAGTGAAATTACACCCTGTGCATCTTGGTTGGCCGGTACGTAACCAATGGGGCTCTACCATGCCTCACCCAAACACAGCTAGCTCCAAGACTCTTGGCAATACCAGCAAGAAAGGTGGCAACGCCAAAATATTAAACAGAATGGTGGGATTAGTACAACCTGTGAAAACTATACAAATTAAACTGGGGTACATTCACCATATTCGGGCTCCAGTGCAGCACACGAAACAGCCCCCAACAAGGCTGACTTTCAAAAGTATGGCTATTTATCAAAAGTGCAACCAAAAACTCCAAATTCCACTGGGGATTATTACATATACTTGTTAAACACCTGACTCCAGCAGCATCTTGGCAAACATGGGGTTCAAAGGAAATTCCGCCATTCTAACGCCAAGGGGTTCCGTCAGCCGACAATGCTTGTCCAGACCTGCAGGAATAGAAAGGGATGAATTAAGAGGTTATTAAAAGTCATGTGACATCATGGTGTTTGTTAAAATACATCAATAAACCTCCACACTCATTAGAAATTGTGTCTATGTTTTCATTCTTGACGAGAGTTGGCAAGCATTATCTATTCTGCAGAGTCCTATGTGTTTTTACCAACATGCTTCTACTTTGCTTAGATCCGATATCGTACACTGGAGAGTGGCAATGTGAGTTATCGCTTAAGTTACTTACCCGCAACTACAGTTCTACAGCATTGGTATCTCTCAGACTCACAACCTTGAGTCATTTCCTGTCGTTAAATTGGGAGTTCCACGATGGACTAAAATGGTAGTAAATAACAAACATGCCTAAAAAGCTGTAAAAAGATGTAGCTATAGTAACACATGCATCTCATTCTAAAGCATCCACACTTCAGCAAATGAGGTGAATGAGCTCTGAACTGAACTACCCCCTAAAAATCAACATAGTGCAGATTTTGAAGTACAAGTAAAAAAGCATAATGTTTTCGCTGCATAAGAAGGATTCTGGAAGAAAGACCTAAACACCACCAATTTGTTTAGGTGACAGTCTGTTAGAAGCTTAGGTATAAACCTCGGATGAGTGTGTAAAATTACTCTGCCTTTACTTTGACCTTGATTTAGCAGACATCTGGGGAGAAGCTCCAGGGCTCCTTTCCAGTGCACAGCAAGGATATCAGCATGAAGTGGGGGAAGGCAATAATGGGTTTCTCTTGAAGGCGTTAATTGAGTGGATCGCTTAAGGAATTTCAGAGTGTGAATATGTTGAATAAGGTTGAGAAACCACTTGTCAGGCATGATAGACCACCATTTGTTGAGGTACGTCAGGAGCCACGAGAAAGGGAAAATAATAAGTGCTTCTGAAAAGTCAAAGTTATCAGGTAGTGTCCTGGGCTCTGGACTGTGCAAGTCCTCTTCAAGGGTAAGACATGTGGCTTCAAACCTCAGCACCAGGGCTGCACACAGCGAACCTGCAGGACACTGAAGGATCTAACCCTCTCCGTATCAGCCTTCATGTTCCCCAGGAACCGCACTCACATTCCATGCAAACAGAGCCTTCCCCTGAAGGGCATGCCAAGAATCCTGTTTTGCACCTCTGTTCTAAAGGATATGCTTCACACCTAGACCTACCTCCAGAGGACAGCTGTTCCTGTGATTTGGAGGAAACCAGTGTTCACCATGTTCACTGTTGAATCGATCTTAGCTGAGGTAGAATGTCTTATCAAGAATGGCCTTAGTTTACTCATGTTTGTCCTCCCATTTGGCAATAGTATGTCCCCAGAAGTAGCCATCATAGAAGAAACACACTTTTTAGGCGTGCCCTCCTCTTCCTGCCCCACCCTTGCGGAACGGGGAGCAGTAAAGGAGATATTGACTTGTGAGATCACCGCAGGGTTGCATTCATCACGATCGAATTTGGTGAGGGATGAGACAGTCAGACAGCACTTTGAGGCACTTTTGTTAAGGTAGGGAAAGATCATAGGGATGGTTCTGGTGCTTCCATTAGCTTTTTCCCAATTAACTAGATGTGGTCAATGATTGGTATAAACTGAATTTGCTTCTTAGGTTGGTCATGAAAGTCACACAGGATACAGTTTCTTTGGCAATGAGAAACAGTTTGAATGTTTCAATGCATTCTCTCATAGACACACTTGGGATCTTTTAGGGGATCTATTAGAGCCAGAGGGTACTGATCCCTTGAGAGTCCTATTCACATAGAAGTATGTCTGGCTGCGTATCAGGAAAAGAGAACAGAGGAAAAATGAAGATCCAGGACTATGTAGGAAGAAGGGGGGGAGGGAGGGAGAATTCCCTCAGGACAAAAACCCTCACTCACCGTTAGGTGACATGCTTCATCATATGGGTTCCCTCCTCACACCGTGGTGTGGGCTACGACTCCCCAAGGGGAGGAGCAGAGGTGTTTTCTCAGAAGATGAGTGTAAAGATATGGATGAATGAGGGGCAGAGTGCAGAAAAGAGTGGTAAAGTGTGGTTTAAAAATGTCTAGCTGTGTCCACTGAAAGTTTATTAGGTGGTCACAGTGACAGTTTAAAAGCAAGAGGATTAGGGATTCAACAGATATACCCTAGTTCATAAGGTCAACATGTTTCTGCCATCCGTGGGTCCCCTAAAGGGATCCAAAGGCATTCGTCAGGACCTATAATATCAAGTCACTCTGCAAGAAGTGGTAAAAGTGAAAAAGAGAAATATACAAGCCACCACTGGAGCTGTGTGGCCAGTTGTTCCACGTCCCTCTTCCTTTCAGAGGGATTCGTAAACTGTGAAAGAAATGGTCATGTTAGTGTAATCAGACCTTATTATAACTTCAAAACCATAGTACACCCAGTGCTCCATTTTAACATGAATTCATCATGTTTACCTAATGTGCAATATAGTCGTGTGCACTCCATGCTCTTGTACCATCTCGTGGTGCCCTGCTGTAAGTGCATACAACATAATGTTTTGTAAATGTACATGTTACTCTGAGTGAGACAGGCAGGGCAAATACTGCAGTTCTTTGTAGATAGGCATGAGTAATTGAGACGCTTTCCAAGATGGGGCGTCATATGCTAAGTTATCACCTCGATCGTGACAAACATCTTGGTGGACCTAGTGGTCTTGGTTATGTTGAACTATTCATTGAAAAACCAGTCAGGTGTCGCATGTCAAGGGTCCCTTAGGGGGGTCACCGTGCCTCACCCAGAGGGGCTGGAGAATCCAGCAAGGACTCCACCGTTCCCATAAGGCGCCCGCATTATATACACCACCATGGTGTGGTGTAGCATGCGACCGCCTTAAAAACGCGGTGGAGGGCAAGCAAATCTGGTGGGAGGACAGCCTCAATGTGAGAAAAATGCTGTGGGTGAAACAGCATACACCACCAAGGTGTGGTGTAGTATGCGTTCGCATTTAAGGGAGTGGTGGGAGGGCAACCAAATCTGTGGGGAGACCCTCTGTGCCAGAATCTGCTATGGGTGCATTACCCAAACAGCGGAAATCACGAACAAGCCAATCAACGAGCACGCCTGACAGGTGCTGCAAATGCTAGCAGTGATGTGCAGATCAGGCACTATCTAGAGTGTGTCTGCCAATAATCCTAGCCTAAGGTGGGGGTGACTGGAAGTCCCAAAAAGAAGGGGCCCAGCCAAAGGGCAGAGGGAGGTGGGGGTCTGAAGACTACAGTAGCGAGTGGTAAGCGCTGTGTGCAAGAAACCCATACAGGCTCGTGTTAGCCATCACACGGCTCTGGGGGAATTCCAGGCAGCGCAGGTGTAAACCCTGTTGGCTGTCTGGTAAGTGGGGAGAGCTGTAGATCGCAGTAGCGTGTAATACGCTCTGTATGAAAAAACTGAAACCGGTGCGTGCTGGGGCTAACGGTCACATGGCTCTGGCGGGGTGACGGACAGAGCGGGTCTGAACCATAACGATGGCCCAGTTGTGGGGAGGCTCTTACCTATGAGTCCTGGTGCCTCCTCCGATGAGATGTCAGGCGAGAGTGGCGAGCCGCTCTTCCTGACATCAAAAATACTCAGTCGTGATTGGGCGTGCGGCGTCATTGACGCGTGCGCCCGATCATGTGGGGCACGGCCTCCTGGGAATAGTAGTTTGTACCGCGGTGGCGGTCAAGCTAGGGAAAAACCCAGAGAGCGGCTCAAAAGAGCAGATCAAAAAGAACAGCCTGGGAGTTTAGGGCGAGGTATAACTCCCGGTTGCAAACGGTCCCAAGCACAATATATGCCAAACATAAGCCTGGAAAGCCGATAGTTAGTGCAAAGTTCAAACAGTACCCAAGTGGGGAGACGGTGGTTGCTGGGTCATGGGTATGTCTGTGGTCAAAGAGAGGCAGTGCTGGGCAATTGCTTAATGAATGGGAACGGGGGTGTGATGTGTGGTAGCCGCCCGATGGCGGACCACGTGAGGACGCACCCCGGACTCAAGTGGGGGACCTAGGTGCTTGTCTGTGTGATGTGGACTAGGCGCCAGCCGCAAGGGCCTATCCTGCCACCCGTATGGTCAGATGGTGGTGAGCCCTCCGGTTGAGCTGGATCTGACGTCTGGGGGTGCAAGAGGCCTGGAGGTCTGCCAGTTGGGCAGGCATCCAGAGGATGGCAGAAACATGTTGACCTTATGAACTAGGGAATATCTGTTGAATCCCTAATCCTTTTGCTTTTAAACTATGTCACTGTGACCACCTAATAAACTTTCAGTGGACTCAGCTAGACATTTTTAAACCACACTTTACCACTCTATTCTGCACTCTGCCCCTCATTCATCCGTATCTTTACGCTCATCTTCTGAGAAAACACCTCTGCTCCTCCCCTTGGGGAGTCGTAGCCCACACCACGGTGTGAGGAGGGAACCCATATGATGAAGCAGGTCACCTAACGGTGAGTGAGGGTTCTTGTCCTGAGGGAATTCTCCCTCCCTCCCCCCCTTCTTCCTACATAGTACTCGATCTTCATTTTTCTTCTGTTCTCAATGCATTCTCTACCAGGGACTGAAAGTTGTAGTTATCAATGGGCAGTGAGTGAGACAACAGCAAGATAGTGGCTTTGACTGTTGAAGTGACATATCCTCCAATTCAACTTCATCACGGCCAGTTTTCCATTCCGGCACCTCTCCATTTCCTTCTTCCTCTTCTTACTCAGTCTCACTGTCCTCCCTGGTATTGGCCTCTGTTTGTGGGGGATGGGCCTGCAGACAATAGTGATAATTGATGAGGCAGTAGAACTGCTGTTGAGTTGGTGGTGCAGCAGGGGGCATTGGCTGTGCATGCACCAGTGTGCCAAGGAACATTGGGTAAAAGTCTTGTATCATTTTCTGTGGGTCTCCTGTGAGGTTTACAGGGACCTGAAAATAAGAATGCTGTAAGTCGTCAGTTAGCCTGTTTGTGCATGTCTTGTATGCACCCCATGACAGGAGGATCTAATTATTTATCATAGTGAAGTGACAAGAACATTGCACAGCAAACTTTGGAACAGGGGTGAGACTCTAAGTGTGTTCACTGTTTGGAGATAGCACTGCAAGACCTGCTGCTGCTGGTGTCACACCCAGAAAGTTTACAGGTATGGAGATTAGGTATCAAACATCAGGACTTGCTAAAGTCATAAACTGAATTAGGTTTGACGTAAATATGACACAAGAAAGAAAGGATAGGTACGAGGAAACGGGCAAGGAAATTAAATGAATTATGCCAGACCAACACTAACGGCTTACTTAAGTTTAGTCAAGAACACATAAGCCAGTTGACTGTCTATACTCAGTCTGAACTTTTAAACAATGAACACTGCAATCTCTCATACAGCAATAACCTAGGGCCAGATGTACGACCCTATTTTGCATGCGCAAACAGGTTTGCGACCCGTTTGCGCATGCAAAATGGCCCAGGGCCATGTACATTTCCTAAATAGCGAGTCGCAATTAGGAAGGGGCGTTCCCTTCCTAATTGCGTCCGCAAATCAATGTACAAATGTTTTGTGACCGCAATTGCGGTCGCAAAACACTCACAAATTACCACCCTCTTCAAGAGGGTGGTAATGCAGTCGCAAGTTTGGAAGAGGTCCCCAGGGGACCCCTTCCACTTTGTGACTGTCTCTAAAAATATTTTTAGGGCAGGCAGTGGTCCCAGGGACCACTACCTGCCCTTATAAAATGAAACAAAAACGTTTCATTTTTTTTAAATGCATCCCGCTTTCCTTTAAGGAAAACGGGCTGCATTTAATAAAAAGAAAAACTGCTTTATTTAAAAGCAGTCCCAGACATGGTGGTCTGCTGAGCCCAGCAGGCCACCATACCTAGGAGGGCCTGTCATTCCCAATGGGGTCGCAAATTGCGAGAGGCTCTTTATTATTAATGAGCCTCGCAATTTGCGACCCCATTGGGTATCGTAAACAGTGTTAAACACACTGTTGTACATGGCAAATTGCACCTCGCAAATTGCAACTGGCAAATGAGTCGCAATTTGCGAGGCGCAATTCTGCCGGTCGTATATCTGGCCCATAAGGATTATATCAACTCTGTGAGTTTTGGGCATGGTCCCGCAGTTGCAGGAAGCCATTGGGGTAGGTTAAGAGGGAAGATTAGAAAAAGTAAGTAATGTTCGACACTCTTCACACATCTACTTCCAGAAGTTGCACTGGACTGATCCTAGAGTGTAGTTATGAAACCAGGTCTTTAAAGCCAACTGAAAGAAAGCAAAGAAGGCATTTAAGCAGTCTGGGAGACAATTCTCTCTCTGTTTCTATGCTATCACTGTAGCAACAGTTACCTATTTCTATTGTGAAATGATTTTCTGCCTCACCTTTAGTGACACAGGCAGCAGCCTGTTCTATTGTAGAGCTGCAGAAATTAGTGTGTAAAACACATTATTCACAGGCAAAGATTTTTTGTCATTAACTATGTTCTGCAAAGTGAAGTCATTCCTTCCAGAAAATTACTTCAGAAGAGAAGTCCGAGAGTTGGCAATCTCCCATTGATGGCAGCAATGGTCTACTAACAGGTCTCCCCAAGAACAAACCAGAAATGCCTTCTCCATGCAGCAGCCTGCCGCATCAAAGATCTTTGGAAATTCGATTGGATAACCTCACTGCCTCCTTTTACTCAACTCATCACATTCAACATCTTTTGCTCATCAGTAGTCAACATCGGCACTCATCCCTATACCTGACAACTAAGATTAAGATGTATGGAGGGTTGTGTAGGAGATGCAGCAGAAGCATCTGCAGAGTGAAACCCAAGAAGTGCAGAACATCATAAAACAGGCCTTCCCATGCCGTGCATCAAATGACTGAGTTCCAGTTCTGTTAAGGCCAACTCAGCCCTTCCCCCTTCCAATAGTGGTAAATTAGGTACCAAAAATGTAGTTATTTACAGTGCTTAGAAATAGATGTGCTATGTGAAGTGCTCCATTAATAAATTATTTCATTTATTCTGATCCAAGGATATGGAACTCCATCTTAGGTCAATATCTGCCAAGCACCATCACACCTATTCTTTCGAAAAGATTTCTAGAACTTACTATTCGAGCTATACCTCATCACAGAATCATCCAGGTTACCAACTTTTGGTTCGAGCACGAGAATGTATGGAATATGAATGGATAACATCCTGCTCAACCACAAGAGGGAATACTAAATTACATGGGGCTCTGCAACATAAAAATTAGAACCAAACCTCGAATGACAGAAACAGGGACGCAATGTTCATAACAGGCTTTTTATATGTTTTTTTCCTTTATGATTATCTGCTAGGTGAAGGTTTGTTCTGATATTCTGCCAGTAACCCTTCGCTTTTGCATAATAGAGCCATTTTAAGGGTCCAAGTCCTTCTGCTGTTGTAGATAATCTAAAAAATAAACACTCCGAAGAAAACATAACACACAAGAATATGACGCAACAACAAGTGCAAGCAGACAATAAGCAACTGTTTGTGGTTAAAAAACAGTTTAGGCCCAAATCTTACCCCGACACGAGTAAGGTGAAAAGTTCACTTGAGGACACAATGGAATGGGAAACTTGCAGGGGTTTCATTTAAAGCCGAACTCGTGTTTAGTCAGCTTGAAAGCATTTATGACTTTGATACACAAATACCCTGGCACGCACTTCATGCCTCCAAACAGATCGTGGCCTGATTAGACAATGGGTGCAGGAAATCAAACTAGTCCAGAGCACACAGTGATCTACGATGGGTGCAGGGAAGTAAATTAGTTCGGAGCACACAAAGGTTGTAGGTGCACAATGCTGAAAGCACACACTTCACTAAAATTACATTTACCATGAATGCACATGCATTCATGTGCAGAAGTGTGCTTTGTTTATCAAGCATTGTTGGGAGTGCAATAAAGAATGTGTAATGGATTAGGCCAGAATCTGGGGTTATGGGGGCACATGACTGAGTGTTTTTTCTGTCTTAGATCTGTAACTTGCAAGTCAATTATTATTTACTGTTTGTAATAAACCATTGTACATTCATGTATAAAAAGAGCTGCCTGCGAGCAGCAATTTTAGAAAGACTGAGGTGCAATCCGTGTTGTGTGTGTTGAAGGTGTTTCTCCCTGTCACAAAAGTGAATAGCTGTCTTTGCATTGCCAAAAGGAGTCTGTCACCTCGCTGCAATTGGCAAGCCAGATAGCGGATTTCTTTTTTGCCTCCACCTGACTGCGGGCACCAGATGACCACCGACCCCCCACTGCAGAGACAAGTGCGCACTTTTTGATGAGGTAAGCAGACATCGTGTTCAATTGAAGTTCTGCCTGTGCACGAGGGTTGGGGAGGATCTTTTAAAGATATTTTGAAGGTGAGGGCAGAGCGGATCACACTACTAGTTTATGTATTATCGTGTTTTTCTTGGCAATTCTAAACACATATGTAAATATGATGTAAATATGAGGTTATAAGAACATAAGGGTACCGCATGCAAGATTGTGAATTATGCACATGTGTTGCACAATAGTCAAGGCGCCTACATAACCGGTTAACTTGATATCTCCAATATAACGTTGGAAGTGGTCGGTTTGGGGAAATTGGAGGGCACCAATATGTGTTCCATTTAACACCGAGGGACAGCAGAAAAGCTGGTGTCACTAAACTTTACCTCTAGATAAGACCTAAACACTAAAATTACTGCCTTGGACCGAATGTCCAGAAAGTCAATCCATGGTCTGAAAGGAATCCCCTCTCAGACACAGAGGTATGTGGCCATGGGTTGCCCATTGCATTTACTCCAAAGTAGAATACAGATGTGAGTATTGCACTATAACAAGTAGAAGTTTTTATATTTTTTGCCTGAGTGGTGAGTGCGTGCGTGGTTGAATCAAACATGGCCACTGTATGATGTTGCGTAATATTGTATAATATGCAAATTGTTGTTTGAATATACGTTGCATAAACGAAAACATTTGCATTGTAATGTGCCCCGTTCAATTGGTGAAACAAAATGTAAGAGTTTAATGCTATTCACATAAGATATAAGTCAGAAAAGTAGATACATTTTCCTGCTTGTAAGATTCATGCAAGCTTGTTGAAAGAAGTGATTTTGATCTGGTAGAAAAATGTAAAATTCGCAAAATATTAAAAATACACTTCATCATGGAGACTCCCTTAGTGCATGTGCAGAAGGTTTTTCCAAATGATACGAAAAAATTACAAAATTATAGCCTAGAGTGATTTAAAGCCACCGAAAAACAACATATCCATGGCCAAAAGATGGAACATTCAATGATAAAATAATTGAGCATGTTATAAGAAGTAAATATGCAGGAGCTAAATTACAGAAAAGGGAAGCTGCTGTAGCTTTATGTCAAGTCTTTTGCGAAAAGTCAAAGGACTCCTCAAAAGAGGATTCCCCTAGTACCCCGTCTGTCCCCCCACCCCCATATGATACTATGAGCCCCTCTCCCAAGGTACCTAATATCTACCGACTGGTGCAGCTACAAGAAGCCGCTGTGGGGTTTGAGAACCCTTAAATTGAAACCCACTCTATCCAAAAGCTACCCCAATGTCACACCACGAACGCCAAAACATGCAAGTACACCGAGGCAGGAAACAAGGGTAGATGACTCCCAATTTTCAGGACAACTAGAAGCGCACTTCGTACTGCATCTAGATCCCGCCCCTCTCCAGCAGGGTAAAAGCAAGAGCGAAAGCCAGGAGATAGTGATGACCAGTCACATATACCGTCAGCAACATTGCGTTTGCTACAGAAAAGGGACACCACAGGAAGGGTAATTAGAGAGCGAGTGTCTATCCCACAGTGAAGCGATGTGGAGGATGCAAGATGGGATGAACATGTGGATAGGGCTGTAGGTATGGCACGATGGCAAGTATCTCAAGGAAGAGAGAAGGAGCATAGAAAGTCTGAAGACAGTTTACCCCTTGGATAAATGAGAAGGGGAGCATAATAGTCTCACCAGTAATTGTGCAAGAATGGCTATCACGTAGTGAGAGTAGGAGAAATGCAAGTGAAGTGAGGAGAGGGTGGTAACACAATGACTTTCCAGGACAAACTTAGGGACGTTTTGGGAGATTAACAGCTAGAATAGAATCTATACACCAGCGTGTGGAGAGCGTGGGTGAAATGCTTCAAACCCCAGAGGAGAGGCGCCCTACTTGTGATGTTGATATCCAAAAGAGACCACTTATTGATTTGGACTACACAAATGGGGCAAGGAGACTGTCTAAACCTACAGACATGAGGGAAAGACAGCAGGATATGCTTTCCAGAGTTAGGAAAACTTGAGTGACGGCGCTTGAGTGATTGCAATTTCAAGGTGCCCATGGCCAGCCAGACCCCAGGATGGGATCCAGCGAGGCTAGGGGAAGGCTGACACTCCACAACATACCCGTTCAGCAAATGAGTGCTCAATCAATTGCAGTGCAGTTCTCACTCCTAGTGAAATTGTCGCTGACGGAGAGAATAACTGGTACAGTGTGGTACCTTATGGAGATAATCTAATAGACTGGACTGAGCGGTTAGCTCCACAAATGAGTCCATGGCCACAAGAAGGGTCCTTTGACCCACGTAATATGGCGAATGCTGTAGACTGCATTCTATATGGTGAGGAAGATCCAGACTGGGATTACCCCTACGTGAGAAAATGTCTGCGTGTATGGCAGAAATACGCCAGACAGCACAATCCTCAGCATTCTACCACACCCTTACATCAGATGCCACTGATATACAAGGGACCAGGGGCACCACATTATATTCCTGGGCCACAGATAGACAAGGGAAACCTCAGCAAATTATTGCCACTGCTTACAGACGGAGCAGGGAAATGTATTAGGGTGTTTGAAAAACAAACCGTAGGTATCAGCCTAGCAGTAGGGGACATAAAGAGTCTGCTTAGTTCCCTCATATGGGATGAAACAGACACATGTTAGAATATAAAAAATGTCTTTGCTGTGTTGTTACATCTTGTTCTACATAAGTTAGCATTCGCGGCACCATTTAATGTTTAGCCATCATTTTAACCCATGGGCGAAACTGATCTCTCTGTGTCTCTGCGAGAAGCAGCTTTGGTAATTTTCCTATTCTCCAAGGTTGGGCCCTGCTGTACTAATGAATACAATGTGCTGTACTAATGAATACACTGTTCTTATTAGCTCATACCTTTCCCACTAGATAGAGGCCTGCTCCCATTAGTCCAGCGCTGGGCGCAGGCAGAACAACCTTGGCATGAAGATAGTGTGTGCCCGGTCTCAGGATCGAAGCTTATCCTTCTGTACCTCCTTTGTGTAGCTGCCTCCATCTGGAAATTTCCAGTCTGTGCGGGTCTTCTGGGGTTCTAAATCGTACATAATGTATCACCATGTTTTCTGATGTCAGTCCTCTCTGCAGCACCCCTAAGCGACTGGGCAGACGGGGCTTCGCTTGAGTGTATCTGAATAAACATATACTTGGTTTGTATTCTCTACTGTCTGACCGACTCTTCATTTGTATGGAAGGCTGAGAGGTGGTCGCGAGTGACCCGGGTGGCCCTAATCGGGTCACTTCCTTCAGTTGCCGCCCGAACAGGGAGCCCATTGCGGTGACCCATCTCCTCCCGCGGACGGGTGGGGAGGTTGGGCCATGGTCGGGTCGGACGGGAGGACCAGGGATCCCTGCATTAGAGAGTTCCTGAACTCGCAGCTGCCCCGTTTGTCTGACCGGACGGTGCCTCGGCCAGCGGTTATCCCGACTGGGGTCCTGAACAGCGAAACACTTGGTCCGAAGAGTCAGCACTGGAGAATAAATTTGTTTGACCAGTGTGCACCAGGTGAGTTTGTTTTGGCTTCTTTGTGGATATGGTACCATTTTGGTTTGTATTTGGTACGGTCTGAAGACTGATTTTGGTACAAGGTGTTTGTGAACACTTCGCCAGGCAGCATAACGAATTTGGCTCACTTTTGAAAATGCCTGGGATCAGTAGGTTTTTTGTTTCTTGTTGTCGTTGTTGCTCTGCAGATGCTCGATTGGAAGAAAGTCAGCCGGTGCCTCCAGAAGGCACTGTGAACTTTGATATGTATGTGAAGCATGGCCTTGGCCCTATTATGTTTAGTACGCTATGGCACAAATATACGATGGACAATGCCGAGTTGCAGTGGCCGTTGACGGGCACTTATGATGAACAAAAAATTGTTTTTTTACAGGAGAAGTTGTTTGCAAGAAGAAGTAGACAGACTATGTTTGATTCTCTTCGAACTTGGCAAAAGGAGGCTAAACAGAGGCGAATGAAAGCAGAGAAAGAGGCGCAAAAGATGAGAATGCAAACATTGACTCAGAAGGCTGTAGCACATGATAGAGAGAAACAAGAGATAGGAATTGAACGTGAAGATAGGAGGTTTCGATTGAATACTGATAAGTCTTAGGTAGCCTGAGAGGAAAATGATACTTTTGTGGAAGAATTGCTAGATACTAGACCTCCACCCCCATATGCCCCGCAGAGGATATATCCCCCTCTTTCCTTACAGGCCCAGCTTCCTGGTTCTTCTGTCTCTGCTGTTTCTGCTCCTGTTACTGTTGATCAGACTGCCCTGGCCACGGCACCTCCTGTCCTTTCTTTGCCCTCGCCGTCTGTGGCAACTATGACTGTTAGTACCCCTGCAACACCTATTGCATCGGCGTCTCTTTCACCAGCTCTTACACCTACGACGCAGCTGGTAGCGACGTTATTGCCTGCTACTTCTGTTGCTACCCCCACTGTGTTCTTTCATCCCTCGACATTACTGAGTAGTGGGACACCAGTACGTGGATTTAATGACAGAGATTGCACTAAATTTAAGGAACGTATGGGGCAGACGTTAGTCCAATCTGATATGGGACATGAGGAGAAAAAGGTGGTGGCTAATCAGGCTGCGCAGTGGGCCCGTAACCCCATTTACAGTGTGGAGGATGTGTGGAGTGTGATGAAAGATTATGAGCCTTTTGTACAACAGCATGCCCTCAAGCATATGTCTGCTACTCTGATTGATCTTTGGGAGCAGTGTTTCAAAGATGTAGCATCGCAGATTTTATATGATATTAAAGATCATGTATATGTCACTAATATGGAGCCTGGTCAAGTGTTTAGCAATGTTGCGACATTGGTTGCTTATCGGGGTAGACTGCTTGAAAGGAGCCCCACCCCAGTATCTCAGTTTCTGATGCGGGAGGTTCATCCTATATATCACCCTGAAATACCTGAGCAAAGGGATCAGCACGATAATGTTATTAGACAAGGTGTAGCGGCCCGTTTCCAAGAACAATGGGTTTATACTCCGTGGAAAAGGAGTGAGGTTTTGTCCCTTAAGACTCAGTTACCTGACCCTAGGAAAAATCCTACTGCTTATTATAAAGAATTGGCTGAAGCTGCCTCTTCTACAGTGATGACACTTGCTGATATTGAAATGTTTTTTGGTTTACTAGTTCCGGTTGATATTTGGAGACAAGTACACACACAGGATCACGTTGCGGTTTTAGGTGGTACCTGGAACCAAATTAAGGTATGGGATCAGGAACGGAAGCCAGGTGATAAGCCCAGACCAGAGATACTTGCTTTGCCCGGCCGTATCATTACATATATGCATTCTCTCATTCTTACGAGAAAAGTTGATTGGGACAAGTTATCGGCTTGCCGTCAAAAGAAAGATGAGAGTGTGTCTGATTTTTTCACTCGGTTTGAAGGTGTATTTCTAGATTATAGTGAACAGGATTTGCCGATAGAAGGTGGAGTGCGACTGTTTGTTAATAGATTTGTTTCCAATTTGCTTCCTGAGATTGCGACTCGATTGCAGGCTTCCGAGAGCACCTGGTCCACCTCTTCTCCTTCTGTTATTTTGAATATGGCGCAGTATTATGAGCACAGGGAAAACGAGGATAATGAAAAGACGGAGAAGAAGCACAAGGATTTGAAGACGAAGGTGTTGTTGCAGCAGGTTTCTAGAGGGAATGGTATAGGACGTGTATTTGGCCCGGCAGCTTCCATGTACTAGCAGGAATACTACACCAGTAGGGCCGAATCAGTGCGCATATTGTAAAAAGGAGGGACACTGGCTTAGTGAGTGTCCTGTGCTTTTGCAGAAGGTGGCGGTCCTGAGAGGACGAGGTTCTCTTGGACGGGGTCGTGGAGCTGGTGGCCAGGACAGGGCCCAAAATGCTGTGGCCCGCAGGGTCGTACTGATCAAAATTATTTTGATGACCCTTGGGGAGGTCAGTATTATCATGATGATTACGACACAGATGAGGTGACAGGAATGTCCTACAGCTAGTACAGCCAGGGACAGAGTGAGCGACCAGTTCCGATACCTGTAGATCAACGTGGTCTGTACGTTAGTGCGGATGTGCATGGTTCGACTAAGGAGTTTTTGGTGGATACAGGTGCGATGAACAGTTCTATTTCTCGTTCCTTGGTCCCTGGGGTGGCTCTGTCTGGCCATAATAATGTTTCAGTAGGTTTTTCTGGTGTACCGGTTGTGAGCCCCATTTCAAAACCCCTTGCGTTGACTATTGGTCCCTTTACTGTAGATTCGCCATTCTTGTTGACATCTAACTGTGGAGAAAATTTGATGGGTTTGGACTTGTTGAATAAATTGCATGCTACCATTCATTGCTTCCCGGCAGGTGTTTACATGACAATAGGTCCGGATGTAGTGCGTGCTACGCAGTGCTTGTCGTAAGATGCGCCTCTTCCTGCAGATTTTATAGATGTACCCCCAACTCTTTGGGCGACAGGTGACACAGATGTGGGATTGTTACAGATACCGGCAGTTTCGATTCGAGTTAAAGACAATGCTATTTTACCTCGCATCCCTCAGTATAAAATACTGCAGACCGGTGAGCGAGCTTTATTGCAAATTGTGCAGGACTAGATTGAGAAAGGAGTGGTTGAGGAGACGAATGCTAATGTTTGCAATAGCCCCATTCTTCCCATCCTAAAAAGGGCACCCTCAGGTTCCTCTGACGATCATGCATATGTTTATCGCTTTGTGATTGACTTGCGAGAAGTTAATAAAATAGTGATTCCCCAGTTTCCGGTGGTCCCTGACATTACGACTCTTTTGACAATGATTCCTTCTTCTGCTACATACTTTTCTGTCATTGACTTGAAAAACGCATTCTTCAGTATTCCCATTCATCCTGACAGCAGGTATCTGTTTCGGTTCACCTTAGCTGTTAGAAGCTTTAGATTCTGTCGCGCTCCTCAAGGCTATACAGAGAGTTCAAGTATCTATAGTCAGGCACTGAAAAGTCAGCTGGATTCCTTGTCACTCCCCACAGGTATAGTATTGCTTCAGTATCTCAATGACTTGCTCATCGCCTCGGATATGGAACAAGGTTGCAGAGACAGTACGGTTAAATTGTTGTTACATTTAGCTCAACATGGCCATAAAGTATCCCAAATTTCAGTATTGTCGACAGGAGGTCACCTACTGTTGAAGGAGGGTAGGAGATTGACCCCTGAGCCCCTGAGCACATCAGTAGCATTGTTAAAATGCCCATTCCTCAAACTCAAAAAGATGTGCGCGCTTTTATTGGCATTACTTCCTACTGTCGCCAATGGATTCCAAATTATTCCCTATTAACCAAACCCCTGCTCGCTTTGACTACTAAAGATGTGCATGAACCCCTGCCTTGGACGCCTGAATGTCAGCAGTCTTTTGAGCAACTAAAAACTGCGCTTTGTTCGGCTCCAGTGCTTGGCACGCCTACTATAGCAAGCCATTTATATTATATGTCCATGAGACGGCAGGTTGTGCGCTTTCTGTTCTCACACAAAAATTTGGAGAAAAACAACGGCCGTGTGCTTATTTCTCTGCCGTGCTTGACCCTGTCGCACGAGCCCTCCCGAGCTGTCTAAGAGCGGTCGCGGCTGTGGCTGTCTCGATAAGACAATCGGCTGGACTCGCCCTTGATACTGATCTCACGGTAAAGGTACCCCATGCTGTAGATACACGTTTGAACAAAGACGCTATGTTGTTACATGTTGTTCTGCATAAGTTAGCATTCGCTGCACCATTTTATGTTTAGCCGCCATTTTGACCATGGGCGAAACTGATTTCTCTGTGTCTCTGCGAGAAGCAGCTTTGGTAATTTTCCTATTCTCCAAGGTTGGGCCCTGCTGTACTAATGAATACACTGTTCTTATTAGCGCATACCTTTCCCACTAAATAGAGGCCTGCTCCCACTAGTCCAGCGATGGGCGCAGGCAGAACGACCTTGGCATGAAGATAGTGTGTGCCCGGTCTCAGGATCGAAACTTATCTTTCTGTACCTCCTTTGTGTAGCTGCCTCCATCTGGAAATTTCCAGTCTGGGCATGTCTTCTGGGGTTCTGAATCATACATAATGTATCACCATGTTTTCTGATGTCAGTCCTCTCTGCAGCACCCCTAAGCGACTGGGCAGACGGGGCTCCGCTCGAGTGTATCTGAATAAACATATACTTGGTTTGTATTCTCTACTGTCTGACCGACTCTTCATTTGTATGGAAGGCTGAGAGGTGGTCACGAGTGACCCGGGTGGCCCTAATCGGGTCACTTCCTTCACACAGTATTTCAAAAGGCTGGAGTACGGAATGTTATCCTCACTGAGACTAGACGTAATGGGTCTCCATTTAATTTGGTTAGAACTGTAGAGTGGGATCAGCTGAGGAAAATGTACCCTGATAGGCCAGACACTGGACCTCTCATGGCTCAGTTTATGCAGCCAAATGAGGATCCTGTCAAGTTCCTTAATTGGGTGAAAGAAAAGGGGACCCAAAAGTAGGTCAGGGCTGGAAAGTGACAGAAGGCAATGCTGTATCATTTTGCAATGTAGTTAGGAAAGGATTGCCTTCTAACGTGCAGGACAGCCCAGAAAACATAGTGACAGAGGTGCAAAAGCAGGTGGGATGTTCCCAGTTAGGACACCAATGCAAGTAGTGGATTCCCAGGGCAACTTGTGCCACCTAGTGCCAAGTATAGACCAAGGTCTAGATGGAGCAGTTGAAATATCAACTAGAGAGGGGAATGTTGTAGGAAATGTAAAAATTAAACACACCATTGAAAATATACACAAGAATATGACGCAACAACAAGCGCAAGCAGAAAATACACAGCTATTCATGGTCAAAAACCAATTTAGGCCCAAATCTTGCACTGACACGAGTAAGGTGAAAAGTTCACTTGGGGACACAATGGAACAGGAAACTTGAAACTGTTTCAGTTAAAGGCCAAATCATGTTTTGTAAGCTTGAAAGCATTTATGATTTTGACACACGAGTCCACCAGCACACACTTCGTGCCTCCAAACAGATCATAGCATGATTAGACAATGGGTGTAGGAAATCAAACTAGTCCAGAGCACACAGAGATCTAAGGTCCCTGATTAGACAATGGGTGCCGGGAAGTAAATTAGTTCAGAGCACACAAAAGTCTTAGCTGCCCAACGCTGAAAGCACACACTTCACTTAAATTACTTTTACAATGAACGCACATGCATTCACGTGCAGAACAATGCTTTGTTTATCAAGCATTGTTGAGAGTGCAATAAAGAATGTGTAATGGATTAGGTCACAATCTGGGGTTATGGGTCACGTCTTTGAGTGTTTGTTCTTCTTAAATCTGTAAATGCAAGTCAACTATTATTTACTGTTTGTAATAAACCATTGTACAATCATGTACATAAAGAGCTGCCTGCGAGCAGCAATTTGAGAAAGACTGAGATGCGGTCCGTGTTGAAAGTCTTTCTCCCTGTCGCGATAGTAAATAGCTGTCTTTGCACTGCCAAGGGAATATTGTGTCTTCATTTATTTTTGAAGGTCTTTGTCACTCCGCAACACTATGATGTATAAATTTTGGAAATCAGCTGGGGAAAATTAAACCCAGGGATCACAAAACGACCTAAGCTCTCCAAGTTTGCTTAAGACACTCACTTCAGATAATGGAAAGATGTGGTGAAATCCATAAACATACGCTCTAGCATTGTCCCCTATTGAATCTGTCATCATCCTGGGAAGTAATGTTTAAGTCTGCAGGGCTTTCAAAGCATTTTTATGGACAAGCTGGTAGAAATGGCCTTCATGTAGGTTACTAGCAAAATATTGCTTCTGGCTAAGGCAGTGATGAGTCTAGTTACACTTGTAGAATGTCTGCTGATCTGATCAGGAACACGTTTTCTTAAGGTTCTTAATAATACTGCCAATGTACAAAACAAATTATCTTTCGGCGGAAAACATGAGAAAGTATCCACCTTAATGGCATTCATGCATTGGTCATGAACGTCTGCATCAACCCCAGGAAACTTAACATATGGCACCTGACATCTGTGCCAACCTCGATATGTCAGAAAAGTGCAGACCCACTGATTACTAATATTGCTTACAAAAAAATATACAAAGTACAAGGCATTTCTTTACAAAAACGACTTATTACAAACAATAAGCAGAAGCATTTCTGCCAGAGATAACATGCTTAATTACAAAGACAGTAAGTGGACAAGAACCAATGTATGTGGCTAGATTTGGGAGTGCTGATGGTACTTGAGAGGGAATAATGACAGCCATACATAATACAGAATATAGTCAATAACAAAGCACAAAGTAAGCTTAATATCTAAAATAAAGGGTACAGTTTAAATGTTGGTTTGGTATGCTCTGTCTAGAGATGATTCTGTGGTCATCGCTATTGGGTTTCACTGTCAAAAGAAGGTGACGGTGATACTTTGGTGATCACAAGGATGAGAATACAGCACAGTAGAGATTGGAGGGTGAATGCCTGAAATCCGGAAGAGGTGCAGAGCAATTATGGCACTGTTAGTTTGTTGTGGTTGGCCGAGCACAAGTTGCATTCAAGTGTTTTGTGAGAGTGTGCAGATGTGGTATATTAGAGCATTTCCATATACGAGGTTGGTTACAAGAAATAGGAGTGTGAATAGAGGCGTAATTCTGATAGAGCTTGAGCCAGAGCATGGAGTTGGAAATGGATGATGGAAGTTTGTCTAAGAAAATACAATAGAGTAAAGGTAGAACAACTGGTGACCATCTCAAATGATGTAAATGTAAACTAACGTAAGCAAACTGATAGGTTATTAGAGGAGTCAATTTTGCTCATTACTTGAGAACTGGTTAGCAGGAGTAAATAGGATGGGGCCACTACAATAAAAAAAATCAGGAAGTAGGTAGGAAGACAGTGCAAGACTGGAGGAAGCAATGCTGCGGTATGCAGTGAGAAAGTGTTGCAGAAGCTAGCAGTGGGAAAACAAAAAGAATGGCCTGT
Source organism: Calotriton arnoldi (assembly GCA_963921515.1). Classification (NCBI taxonomy): domain Eukaryota; kingdom Metazoa; phylum Chordata; class Amphibia; order Caudata; family Salamandridae; genus Calotriton; species Calotriton arnoldi. The sequence goes on from CAWUFW010007592.1 coordinate 751,813, forward strand.
TCCTAAAGACTAATGCCCCAGTATAACCCCCAACGTGCAGTGTATTTGAATAAGCCTTTTTACCCGAAACATCAAGAGCATTCCACAAAATGTAATCCACACAAATATTAATGTTAGTTTGAAGACCACTCGATTATGGCCTTGTTAGTATGGATAGAAGACAAGGCCAGATTTTTTTTGTATTTTAAAAAACTGGTTTCTCATAGCTACAGCATAGTGATTAAGATTCCCAACCTCATATTAGGGATTAATATGACAAGGAGATGTTTTGCAAAAAAGGTGGATGTCAAGTGAGAGCCAGCACTTCTGCCATTTCTAAGCTAATGCGATCAGGAGCTATGGATCATGGATATATAGCTATCCAGGGGTGTAGTGAAGTTAAACAACCCAGAATGCAAGACCGAAGGGCAGCTTTGAAGGAAAGGAGAAGATCTGGAATGCGCAAAGAGTGGAAGGAGTATGTTAACATGGGAATATTGTCAGCTAAGGTATTTATGAAGAGGATGAAAAGAGGAGGTCCCAAAACTGAACACCAAAAGGTGGTGAGGCGAGTGGGGAGAAGGACAAGTATCCGACAACAGAAAGGGTTGGTCAGGCATGTAGAGGGGAAACAAGTTATCTACTAGGGCAAGCCCAGTGATGCCAAGTGAGGCAAGTGCTTTGAGAAGTGCTGGATAACCAACAGATTTAAACACTACAGAGAAGTCTGACATGATGAAAGTGGGTGATACACTGTTGTGAAAAAACAGAGGTATTATAATTAAATACATGAGACAGGGTTGTCTTGTGGCAGTGAAAGTCGTAGAAACAGAACTCTAGAATATTAATAGGGTGACATTTCAAAGGGTCATGTGTATAGTGGTTAAACATCAGTCTTCAAGGCATCCCATCGAAGAAGGTTATTTCTTAAATGGGTGGTGTAAGGACAAAAGACACTGACCCTATCTAGCACTGGCATCTGACATTTTTCCTTTTGATGCTAGAGCTCTGCAGTATGTTTCCTCTGGTAACAGTTTGTGTGGAACCTTGAAACTGAGGAATATCTTAAACTGCAAACTCTGGTGCTCTTCAGGGACACACTTTGGTGAGCTCGATATGGGGAGATACTACATTGCTCTCACCACTCTCTCGTCTTGTTGGGGTAATTATGGTACACTTTCATATAGGTTGGAATGCAGTAGCAGCACCAAGGGTTATGACTCCTTGCCTCCCCATCAAAATGAAGTCTAGTGGCCTGGAGAAGATGGGGGTCCCTCATCATTATTTTTATGATTGGAAATGTTCCACTACATTATGTGCATTAGCGTTGCAATGATGGTCGCAAACATAGAGGCAAGCGAATAAGGGAAATAGTTTTTGGACACTAGCTATGCACCTATCATAAGGTAACCTTATCTGATCACAAACATCTTTTTTTGTGACAATGGTATTTGCAAGGTGGAGCATGTATGCTGCTCACTGAGAGCAAGGATAGCCCATTCTCCATTTTGTCCAACTCTCCTGTTCTTTTGCCTCTTGTATAGAGGAGTCCACATGGCTCTTTATCAGGGCACGCCCCAAGAAGCTGTATTTGGCAAAATGCACGTAGTCTGTGTCAATCAAAATGCATTCAGGGAAGAGGGCAAACACTTCCCATCCCAGATGCCCTCTGTGGAGAGAAATACTGCCTCAACTTGATTAGTTAGTTGTCGGAAATGCAAAGGATTTACTACCTCTGACTGGTAGTGGGTTGTGGCTCCCCTCCAACTTAGTAAAGAACTTCTTCAATACAGATCTGAATCGACCCCATTGCTGGTGCTTCCATAATGTGGAGCTGAGTGCTACCTATTAACTGAGAACAAACCTGAAGGCGATGCTGAAGTTTTGCTGACCTGTCATGTGGGTGCCGAACTCGCCTGCGTTGAAACTTCGGCTAGTCCAAGGAGTCCACGAGATGAAGGTCTCTCTACACTGTACCATTGATCAGAAGAGGTTTGATTCAAGATGCTACAGTTACAACATCTGGTGATCTGAGGGATGACTATGCCTGGTAAGCACACTCCCTCCATGCACCAACATTGTTTTTGCTGAACTACGCTGCTTTTCATGAAGTGCTTCAGCACCTGATTATACCGCCCAATAGTCAAATCAGTAAGTGCCTGAGTGGTCCAGTGTGTGCTCTTTGTGGAGTTGGATTCTGGATATGCCCTGGTCACAAGATACCCCAATTCTCTGTGCTAACACTACCCCTAACATAGAAGATAAGTGTATCTTTCCCGCATGTTTTTCGGGATTTTACAAAAATGGTGAGATTTTCAAACCTGCAACCGGGTTATGGCTGGAGGGTTACAATCATTTCCATTTTAGAGTACACATTTCAGTATCAGGTACCACGCTCAAGCCGTACATGTTTCACCACACCGCAGAACCATTATCCCATTTTAGAGGGTCTGCATAGTGCTACTTTGTATTTCTTGTTTGACAGACGTCTTCTGGCATTTGGCGTCTACTAATGATTACAACCAGTATACTGGGTTATATACAGGGATCCATTTTTATTAGGTTTTGCGATTAGTTTGTTTTTTGACAGCTTCAATTTCATTTTACTGTATATGTTTAAACACTGAGATATTATTAAGGTGTTGTGTTTCTACAAAAACTCACAACTGCAGCTGGACTTTCACAGCTTAACGGCAATAATGACAAATTATTGAGGTATGCCTCGATGCAATCCTGTATGAGTTACAGGGGTGGACCGTAATAACAATATGGCTAGAGTCCTAATGCCATTTTAATCCACCCTCTAATTTTTAAGGGAAATAATGCGCTCCAACAATGACATTTATATTTTTTAATCCAAGAATGGGGGCCTTTATCATCAGCCTTCTTTTTATCTAAATAAACAAAGTGGCTAATCCCACAACCTGAAATGGCTGATCATTAATGCATTTTAACCACGATGAGATGTCAATAGCTATTTTTAAAGCATGTTGACGGTGTTTTAGTACTGGGAATGTCATTTTCTGTAATGCCCTATCCTAGGGACCAACTAAATAAAGGAGGTTGCCCAGCCTTAGAAAAACGGCTGTCTGTGCCTGAGCACTTAGCCTGGTTGGAGCACTTTCACTCTACCTTTGTAATCTCCATGAGTAGAAGAACAAAGAACAGCTATAATCAAGTCAGGCAGGCAGTAATTACCGTTATACTTAAGCTAAAGGCACAGATCAACAGACTATAAGCATAAATGAAAAATCACACTTTTTGTGCTCATTGGTATTCAAAAAGGAGAAACTATTTACCAGGGAGTTCTTATAAATATTGAATCAAAACATATTAGTAGTAAAAGACAGTTTATTTAGACCGCGGTCTGTAAAACCAAATAAATACATCAGTACACAATAGTTAAAACGGTATATACATCTGAAATTGCTCCGCCCAAGCGAGAATAGCCTTTAAAAACCTTCCCAGAGAACAGGTTACATCAAGGGACTCTATGTTTAAAAGGAGCAAGATTGCCACGCTACGTTGCTGAATGCTGAATCTTATACTTTAAAAGGATCAGTTTAAAAATCAGACTTCTGCTTCTAAAAAAATGTAAACAATCAAGTAGTAAATGCATATGTACATTTGCCGTACCCATCCAAAAGATTGCAATATTTTTCGTAATTTAAAAACTTTCAGCAACAGCAGGTGCAGGAGGGGGTTGGCTAAACGGGATAAATACGAGTATGCACAACTTTCCTGTCAAGGTTCAAACACAGAACTTGCTGATCTTTTCAGAGACAAATAACGTAAATCAGTAATCCTTGGCTCCCTCTCACACGCCTCCTTCCAACCTTTCTTCGAGAGTGGGGCGGTTCGGCAACCTTATAATTCACAATGTTTAACTTTGCTGCCATTTTTACTATTCTATTTCTAACCTCACCGGTCCATACTAAATAACTACTAGATATTTCTTTGGCACAGAAAAGTAAGATTTTTGATTCCTCCTCACCCCAGAGTTTATCGCAAAAGCGCAAAGTGGGTTTCCAAGCTAGGAAATTCCAGGACTGTAATTCTGCTTCGATTCTTATGGCGGACACATAGCGCCCTTGGGTAATCTCAAGAGTTTCTTCAAAGATTTACCTTCATATTTATCCCAATTTGAAGAGGAACTAAGATAAAGTACTGCCCCATACAAGCATTGTGGAGGCACCATGACCTTAAACACTGTAAGTACTGGAAGCAGCAAAGGCCCTTCATAGTCTTTTTTAAATTTAACTAGCCCCATAACTGTCGATAAACCCAGGCATCCCTACGTCCCTGTGCAGGGACCAATTTAATTTATCGTTGAATGTCATCCCCAGTACTTAGAGGAGGTGACAACCTCCACAGGTTTGTCGCTCAGTATCCACGTGTAAGGTTTAGATTTCTTGCCAAATGTAACAATTTTTGTTTTATCCATATCAATGGTTAGCTCAACTGCCACACAATATTTACTAAAGGACTCAAGATTTCTTTGGAGCCCCACCTGGGTCAAATTGTTGATTTCCAAGTCGTCGCCATATAAAAGGCATGATATACGTTTTCCCCAAATTTTTAGAGGGAATGCTTTCGCTTCCATCAGAGCTTGCGGCAGGTCTGCGAGGTACACGGAAATCCAAGAGGGGGCAATACACACCACTGCCTCAGACCATTTTCTAGAATAATCGAAACCTAAGCCACATGTCCAACATGTGGCATACCATAGGATGAAAGGAACTTACCTGTTTACAAGATATAACAAGCTCAATAGGCATAATCTATAATAGGGTGTCCCACTTCATGAAGTGCGTACGATTTACAGAGTGTCATTCTGCATAATCGCCATTTTTAGGTCACGCATTAGAGACCTTTGTAATTTCTCTAGTGGGCTTAACGCCATCCCCCTGCTTTTGATTTGTTTGTTTCAGTGTCCTTTAAAAATCCTTGCTTGCTAGTGGTCAGCCCTGCCTCTTTGCCCCTCCTTTTTCCTTTCTGTTCCTCCCACGCAGCAGGGACTAAGTACTGTCTCATTTCGCAATGCTTCTTCATGTGTTCTTTGGGGGACTATTTTTTCTTAATTTTCTGGTCTGTTACTATTTGCCTGTGTTCAACTTCAGAGGCATAGCTGCTTACATGTAAATATAGCATTCCTCCCTCCCACCTCGTCTTAATGCCAAAGTTGTGTTAGTGCTGCCTCCCTCGCCGTGCCTCCCGCTTTGTTGATCGTATTTATATAGCCTTTTTGTACTTTTCATATCCACCGCCAGTTGGGCTTCTTTTTGGTAGGATATTCATTTTGTTTTGGGCTTTCTTCTAAAGGGGATTGGCCTTGTTTATTCATGCCAGGAATACACAAAGGGATTCCAGCAGGCGTAAAGTCATTTACTGTGTGCAGACCTCCACCACGAGTGCAAAGCACCTTCAAAAAGCTCATCTGAGCCATAATTTTAGTATTTGTGTGTCTGTGTATGTATTCGAGCGTGTGTGTAAGTAAAAAACACAACTTACAAAAATTATATTTATCTATACTAAGGTGGTTTAGGCATCTGAGCTTCAAGCCTGTAGCACGTCAAGCTAACAGTTTCAGTGGCTTGGTTTATTCCACTCACAGCCACAACATATCACAACATATATTCTCAGAACAATCAAGAAAATTTTGCCTTTTCTGCCGAAAGATAGCCAGCTTACAGTGGTTACAGCATTAACTATGTCGAGGCTGGACAATTGTAATAGCTTATACCTGAATATGCAGGAGCGCTTTCTTCATAAACTACAAATGTTGCAGAATGCGGCCGCTAGACTGCTTACCGGTACCCCGAAATTTGCTCCAATCTCGAGTGAAATCAAAAGACTACACTGGTTGCCCGTTAGGAAACGGGTGCAGTTCAAATCCCTCTGTTTAGTCTTTAGAGCCCTACAAGGTACAGGTCCTGATCATCTGCAACAACTATTCCAGTGGTACGTGCCTAAAAGATCACTTCGCTCCTTAGGAGCAAAACTAGTGATAGTACCACCTACAAAAAAAGCTAGGTGGGGAGGCAGAAGTTTTACTGCTGGTGCGGCAAAGGCTTGGAATAACCTCCCCCTCCATCTGAGGAATTCTAATGATTTATTGGTCTTCAGGAAGGCCTTAAAAACATGGCTGTTTGATCTATAACTGGGTGCAAAGTATGAAGTATGTAGTATTAGGAGGACGGTAGCTAGCGCCAGGACGCCCTAGGGTAACCGTTGCGCTTTACAAATTTCCTAACATAACATAACACTGCAGGCTCTGGCTTATATTATTGCAACTGCTTTTCCACTAATGTAGCGTCTCTGCAGTTGGCGCTCTAAACAGCACCGACCTCCGAGACCCACCGTATCACTTGAATCAAGTTCGCCATTATAATAAACCACGAAAATCACTACGTGGAGTGAAAAATCGATGCACTGCAAACGAGCCACCCTGTCAGTAACTTCTGCTTTCAAATTGTCTTTGTGTTGTTGTTGCTCCTACTGTAAAGTGACGCACACAAGGTTCAGCAATGGAGAGCTGATCTCTTTCAGCCCAAAGAGCCTGCACGGATGCCTGTTGCCATAGCAACCCTTCTCTGTAATCCCTTACCAAACAGCCCCAAGAGCTGTGGTTCGCTTGGGGCGATGTCAGAATGTGACGTAGCAGGGGACAGGAATCATGACTTGCCCCTTGAGCACTTAGGTGGGGAGGGGGAGATCTGCAGGCTCGGCTGGGCGGGAGCAGCTATGGATGGGAGATATATATTTTTTTAAACGTCCTTTGCGGTGAAGGCCTGCGGACACATTACAAAACGACAAATAAAATCACGCACCATCCTTGAGTAGTTAGTGTATGATATGAAAATATGAGCTACAAGGAGAATTTGGTTGTATTTCCCTTCTAAGCATCGTAGCAATACTCAGAGCATTCTTAATACCACCCAGAATATTGTATACACAAAATAGCATGCCCTGTCACGGTAGCTGAGAAACCTTGAAGACTCCGTTTACATTTGTATCCAGCTGGCAAAAGTCTGTAATATATGTATTTGTCCTGCACTTTCCAATGAAACGTTCGCAGAGTAGGCTTGTGTCTGTTCTTTTAGATGAGGACCAGAGAAGATTGTAGGACCAAGAAGGATAGAGCAGGCAAACTGGAAAACAAGCATTTGCAATGCAACAGGTCCCGCATTTGCGGGAGTTTGAGCTATTGGCATTGTAAATTACAATGCCTTTTATTTATGTGCTTTGAAAACCTGCAAGCGGTGCGTAAACATGCACTTTGTACTTATAGTCCTTGCTTTCGAGAAGCAAGGCTGGCAGTAAAACAGGCGCAGTTAATGCCAGCCTTGCTTCTCATAAGAGGCAACTATAAGTACAAAGTGTGTGTTTATGCACAACTTGCAGGTTTTCAAAACACATAAATAAAAGGCATTGTCATTTACAATGCCAATAGCTCAAACTCTCGCAAATGGGAGACTGATTGCATTGCAAATGCTTGTTATATTTTTCTGAACATCCAGCAGTAGAAGCAGCACACTTTAGCACTTTTGAATATACACTTTAATCTGGTAATGACTGCTAAACTCTGAGAGATGCACAAGTATAAGTGCAAGAATGGGATGCAGCTTTCTCACCTCCTAGTGCATAGAGGAGTTCCAGTGCTTGAATCATTGACTGGGCCGGCGGAGGCTGCAAAGTAAACAGACAACATTCACAAGATCAGCAAACGGATTCAAAGTTACAATGAAATCAAGTGTAATCAATGTTCTTGAGAGACAGAAAAGAGAACACGGTAGTTAATGCATCAAAGTATGCTCATTTTAGTAGCATAAATAGGATAAATGTGAAAACAGTGAATTTATACACCACAACAGATAAAACAAGAATGCAACACGGAGTTTAGAAATGGGAGTGCACACCTTATGTAAAGCACAGCAAGGCTGCTCACCAGTCATGGAAGGAAAGAAAGACGTCTAGTGCACTCAATACCTCCAAAACAAGAGTCAGGTTAAAAGGGGAAATCAAAGATTATTGTATGTGTGGCAGACTAGATAGTGGAAAATCAATGTGACTTGGCACAGGGGACCAACTTGATCTTAACTTCTGGGATCGGAAGGGGGAAAACACTTTGAAAAAAGGGGGCGCAACCATCTTCAGAGGCCAAGTCTAAATTATTTGTGGTTACTCCCTTCAATGCTCTCATACAATGCATTACATGAGCTGTGTTTTTCTAGACAATATGTAGGGAATTGAATTTTAAAGTGCACTGGACCAGTAACATTGGTCTCAACATAAAAAGAATTAATAACTTTTACTATGGGCTTAGGGTACTTGATCAAGAAAGTTTCAAAGAATGAATTACAAATGTTACAAATGTTCCATTATTAGACACGTTGGGCCTGTAGGCCTGGTAGAAGGTGGACTTTGGATTATAGTTTTTGTGGGAGGCAGTGACTAATAGGGAACTCTGTAACATACTGGGGACTGTTGCTTTGGTCTCATCCTAATATAATAAATCTCTTAGAAGATATACGAGTAATTAGATTTTAGAAACATGGCAGAAAACGATGGTGTACTTACAATTCATTAGTTACTATCCTATTCATACTAAATTTGCCAACTTACAACACACCTTCATGATGATTGCAGAATAGAATGTTAGTATAGCAAAAATCGCTTAAAGTTAGGTGGGTGAGGTTATCATGTCCAGGCTACAAACATGGTGAATGTTGAATATGTACTGCCTGGTTCTACATGGTAACACTACATCTCATGTCTTGACATGTTCTTGGATGTGATCTGCTTGGGCACTAACATAGCAGGTAGGGAAGCCAACATTTGGAAAGACGCTGGCTGTATAAACCGAAATGGTGCACGAACATTCAGTATAGAGTGTGTTGTCACCCCACAACACAGACTAGCTACCTAAGCCAGCAGCATAGCCACAAAAACAAGTAACTGCAGAGTATCAAATAGAAATATCATTTTATTGAAATAGTTGGCAATACTGCATGAAGAAAACCTTAGCCACAACTTAAGTCTGTGGAATTGACATAATAAGAACATTCCAGTTGAATTCTTGTGTGAGGCGAAGTAGCAGCATAACAGGGTTCTATTTTAAAGAATTCCTGAAATCATGAATCTAACTACTAGTAGGAGTGGTGGAGCTAAACAGAAATATACCGTGAAAATGCTTTGGACAACAGGAGTAATTATGTGAGTCAAGAGTTTATTGAAAACATTCTACGGTGTACTGTGTTGTAGCAGGCAGTGAGGAAGACACAATGTATAGCCTTAGCAATCCTAATCCCAACCATATTTGATTTTCAGAACAGGGCGCATGGTCTTCTGAACAGGAAATAGATACTCCAAGAGACTAAAAACCTGCACTTCAATTCACTGTCCTTACTACTAACTGAACCATCCTAGTGGTTAAAGACCTGATATTTGTAAACTTGATGGTCACTGTCCACGTAGAAATTCCTGCACCATCTTCAGCAAGTGGTACACTGTTAACTGTTAATATCACCAGCAGGCTCATTAGAGGTCAGACTGTAGTCACTGTGGAGGGAAGGGTAGTTTTCTGCATCTGAGGGGCTCTATTTGGCATTCTTCAATATGTACTGAATAGTTAGAACCTTATTTCTAACTCCCTATCCCTATTGGTTCATCCAATTGTCTACTCTTAATCCTTCCCTGTCCTTCCTGCCCTCTTCTACTTCCCATTATTTCTCCTCTTCCACCTCACCCACTTGGCCAGATGCTTACGAGAAGCTTTTCATAAAGCACACATAATTGTACTCTCCAGTGAGGTATCAATCTCTTGAGGAAGACCATGCCACAGAAAATGATCTCGCCTCCTTCTTTCTGTCTTAATGTCTCATTTATTCTCATGTGGCCTGTAGGAGAGTAGGATCTGCTTCTTATAGTTACCCCCACTTTTTGCTGATGTTTAACTGTTTTTCGAATTAGCCAGACTGTGGCCCTGCTAATCAGGACCCCAGTCTATCTGCTTTCTACTCTAAATTGACTGAATGTACTTTAGGTACACTCCAGATTGGATTCTGGGGTACCCTTGTGAGTCCCTAGTATATGGTATACTATGTACCCAGGGCATAGGTACCCCAGAGGCCTACCAGGGGCTGCAGCATGTATTGTGCCACCCCTGGGAAGCCTTTTAAAATGACACAACAGGTCTGCTACAGCAGCCTGTGTAAGGTGGTGTATTCACCCCTTAATGAGATATAGGTTCCCTATATCTCTCCATAATACTGCACATGTAAAACCTATCAGTCACCCCTATGGCAGGCCTTAACAATCCTGAAGGCAGGGTGCTGGGTTTCATGTGAGAGGGTGTCCATGCATGAGCAGAGCCCCTCTGCAGCTTTCGGAATCTTCATTCTGGGGTTGTTTGTGATGCAGTGTAAAAGATTTAAGGCAACAATGATATCAAATCACAACAATTGTCTAATGAATTAAAGCAAATATATAGACAAAAAGAGAACCAACAATATCTGTTTGTTATATATAAAATGTAAAAGAATATATTTTATTAATAATCAATGAATTACTGGCAGAACCTTATAATATTAAAACAATACCCCATTTATACTAATTCATTCATACTATCATTCATACATTAAAAAATCACAATTTATTTGACAAAACAATAATAACACTTGATATCTGGTTTTCGTGATCATAAAAGTACAGTGTGGCAAAATGATAATAGACTGTTATGTTCTACGCGCGTTTCGGCACAAAACAGTGCCTTCGTCAGGAAAAGGGGCCACAAAGGATCAAGGATGATTTCTTGTCTCACTCCAATGAGATGGTACAATTGTATCATTGACTGCTACAAACTGAGAAACATGTCCAACATCTTTGAGCAATGAATATCCAATTTGAAAATGGGTTTAACCTAACATCACTGACCCAAGGTTTTATAAGACTGACGTCCACCTCGATTTGGATCGTCCTATTGATTTTAATTCCGATAGTTAACGACTAGATATAAAATATATTTCTTGGACAATTTAAAATTGCCGGATAGGGGTTTCCTCCACACGCTACGATATCCGCGTGGGAACGTTTGTGATGCAGCCAGACCATATACTCTTAAGTGCATTATAACCACATGGTAAATGCTAACTTTGGAGTGGCTGCATGAAAAACTGTCATGTTTGGTGTCAAACGCCTTGGAATCATACCCCCACACCAGTAACTGGTGTGGGAGTATGATCCCACCCTTCTAGAGGGAGAGACATGGCAGCACCGGTATACCCGGTACCAGCTAACAGAGCCCTGGCATCACAAAATGGATGCTGCAGCCACAGACACGAGTCTGCCCTCCTGCTGCTGGACGAAACTCCGGCAGGGGAGGCTTGGACAATAGGTTTCCTGTCACAGGGAGGTGAGACCACCTCCCAGACAGGCTCTAGTGTATTGGGGCTGGGTGGGTGCACTCTCAGAGAGCTTTGAAGTCTGCACTGGGGGCACATTTGGTGTCCCTGTGCATAGTCCAGCTCAAACCGGTTGCAGGGGCACACAGCCCCTGCTCTGGCGCGAAACTGGACAACGCAAATGGGTGTAGCCACCCCTCTTTCCTGACCCTCCCATAGGTGGGTCCCCAGAGTTTGTCCAACCCCTTCCTTGGGTATAAAGTAGGAAACCCTGACTACAGGACTTTAGATTACACCTGGACTAAACTCTGATCCCAGAAACCAAGTACTTCGACGATCTGTACGACGCTGGACGACTGAAGAATCTCCCTTGGAGTAAAGGAGTTACTCCCCTGCAAGGCAGGCACCTTTAACGCAACTGACCGGTTGGCATCTCCGAGCTCCGACGGACTCCGAAGAATATTGCCACACAGGAGGTGGGTTTTCCTAGGTCTCTGAGGTCGATCTGTGCCCACAGCAAGTCTGAGGCCCGTTTCCCTCGTGGAGACCGTGCAACCCGAACTCCTGGACACCGCGACCATTTGCAGAAGCATGAGCTTTCCGGCGACCCCTGAGGCTGAGCTTTGGGTTACTTGTAGCCCTGACCCCGAGCAGTAATTGCACCGAAGATTGTCGGCCTACACTCAACGATTGTTCCGTGGGCCGCCATTTTGTGATTCCTCTCGAGGTCCCTTCGCGATCCCTGGTCCGTTGACCTGTGGGTCCCCAAAAAGGCAACTCTAACTTTTATTGGGCTTCCCTGGTTGCTCCAGACGTGCCCTGACTCTCCATCGCTTGGTGAGTCCCCAGGACCTTGCTGGTCCGCACAGAAGCATCTTTCCTCTTCCTGCGTGGGTTGCTGTTGCCAAGGCTTGTTGTGGTCAATCCGATCACCGACACCCCAGCACTCGACATCCTTCGTGGGACAGCTCGAATCCGGCTCCTGGTCGTCGTCGACGTCTCCAGGACCCCGTGGCTGCAGAGTCAAGCTTCACCTCTTCGCACCTGAAGCACCCGACATCGGTGGGCATTCGATTGCTCCGCTCCTGGTCACTGGCTAGTGACCCAGACTCTGTCCCCTCTGCTTTCAGGTTCTTCACATCTTCTATCCAGGCTTGGATCACACTGGACACTTTTCTTCTTCACGGCAGCAGCACTTTGTAGCAGATCGCCATTGAAAACGACGACGATGCCCGACACCTTTTGACACCTATGCACCCGGCTTCCCTGGGTGAGGTAACTCGAGAACTCCGGTGCTCCCGTGGGTGTTGGCCCTAGAACCCCTTAAGTCTAAAGGGGTTTGCTCAAAGTCCTCTCCTAAGTGTCCTTTTGCTTTAAAATTCCAACCGCGACTTTCCGCATTGAATCCTACGGCGCTCGCGGCTGTGTTCTCACACTGCACACGTCCCCCGTGGGTCTCCTGTGTCACTACCTTGGGTGGTTCCTTGGGGTCCCAGCGATTCTACGTGCTCTAGGCACTGTGTCTAGTCAAGTCGTAGTTCTTATACCACTTTCTTAGTATATGGTTTGGTCTGCCCCTGGAGCCCACTGTGTATTGTGCTATATACTGTCGTTATAATACTGTGATACTGTGTATCTTGAACTCTAATCTCATAAAGAGATTAGTAGTTAGTGTTTAGAAATAAATAAATATATTTTATATATATCTTGTGTGGGTCTCCTTTCATTTAGTTATTCAAGAGGTTATAATCTGGTAAACCAAGCTGCTTTACACTCCTTCAAGACTTAGCCTGAAGGCTGCTCTCCATAGCTACCACTAGGATAGCTTTCAATAAAGGTTGTCTTTAAACCTATCATCAATAAGGGTCGTTTGGACTGGTGCAAGGTGCCCACTATAACTAGTGGACAGCATATGCCAGGCCAACTTCATACATTGGTGTGCAGCGGTTGGATTCAAGCTTGCTATTGCTTTACCAGATAATCTCTTTGAAGTGACTAACTGAAAACCACTATAGGTACATAAGTACATATAAATCAGGTTTAGAATACAGTAAGTTCTACTGAACTTAGAGTTGTGTGCCAAGGGTTTAGCACACCCTTTCTACAACTCAAGAGAGTTTCAGTACCCACTAGAGTAGGTAGGTGCATACACCACACCACACTAGAATGTCTGCAAGGCCTGAAGTAAGTGACTCCTTGCCCACTAGGTATGACCATCTCTCATTCCAGGAATTGAGAAACATGTGTACCTCTAGGAGACTGAAAACAGGGAGACATGCAAGCACTCAACGCCTCATAGAGGCTTTGCTGTTAGATGACCTCAGAAAGACACCAGGGTCTGATGAGGCAGGCAAGTTGGGTGGGGCAGTAGAAGAGGAAAGGCCAGGTAGTGAAAACTACTATGACCCAGACTCTGATGCTGGCCAGGGGGATCAACATGATTCCCCCTGGAAAATCTAATTCTTCCTGAAGGAGAGGAAGGCCTCAGTGGCCCCCTCTTCACTCCCCCAGGAAGGGTTAATAGTCTACCAAGAAGATCAAGATCTCCTTCTCAGGAGTCTAATCATTCTGGTACTTCTATAGGGTCCTCTGCTTCTCATAAAAGGGCATCCTCTTATGAGAAGAAGTGCCAACTGCTTGAGTTTGAGAGAGCTAAGCTTAGAATCAAGAGAGAGCAATTGGCCTTAGACAGGGCATCCCTGGAGCTTCAGGAAGCTTCACAAAAGTTGGGGCTAGAGCCCCATGGTGGCAACAACAGTGTCCCTAGAGGTAGAGATTATACTCATGACCATAGGAACCTGAACAAGATTGTCCCTCCCTACCAGAGTGGGGATGACATCCACAAATGGATAACTGCACTGGAAAGGGCCTGTAAGGTACAGTGGGCAGCAATCTTGTGGCTCTCCTTTGCAGACAAAGGTAGAGACAAGCTCCTCACTGTAAGAGAAGAGGATGCTGACAACTACAAAGTCCTGAAGAGTGCTCTGATTGAAGGGTTTGGCCTAACCACTGAACAATACAGGTTAAAGTTCAGAGATACCCAAAAGGCACAGACTCAGGACTGGGTTGACTTTGTTGATTGTGCTACTAAGGCTCTGGAAGGCTGGTTACTTGGCAGTAAGGTGTGTGATTTCAAAAGATTGTATAATTTGATCATGAGAGAGCAGATCCTTAACAACTGTCAAAATCAACTGTTGCATCAGTACCTGGTGGACTCTGATCTGACCTCTCCCCAAGAATTGGGTCAGAAGGCAGACAAGTGGGTCAGAACCAGGGTGAGGCAGAAGGTTCAGAACCAAGATGGTGACTCTAAGAAGCAAGATTCTAAGAACTCTGATAAGGGTGGGGAAAAGGGTAAAGACCAGAAGTCTTCTCAAGGGCCCCAAAAATCTGCATCTGGTGGGGAGTCCCAATCAAACAAAGGAAAAGGCCAAAAGAAACCATGGTGTAAAATATGTAAGCAGAAAACCCATTGGAGTAGTGACTGTACAAAGACCAAAGACTCAACTCCAGCCACCATTGCCCCTAAGGCAACTGTTCCCCCTAGTTCAGCTCCAAGTGGTGGTGTTCCTAATAAGGGTGTAGTAGGGTTAACCCTGGGATCTGAGATGGACTCTGGCCTAGTCAGAGTTCCAACTCAGGCTGTACTGATCTGTGATGGAGACATAGATATGTCCTCCTATGTGAGTCCCAGTAATCTGGGCAAATACAGACAGCAGCCCTTAATTAATGGAAGAGAGGCTTTGGCATTCAGGGACACAGGAGCAAGTGTCACAATGGTGACAAAAGATCTTGTAGCCCCTGACAAATCATACTTGGTGAAATGTACCAAGTGACCAATGCTAGCAATGTCAGGACAGACCATTCCCTGGCAGTTGTTAATTTCTCCTGGGGAGGGGTAACTGGCCCTAAGAAGGTTGTGGTAAGTGCAGACCTCCCTGTTGAATGCTTGCTTGGGAATGATTTGGAAAGTTCAGCTTGGGCTGAAGTTGAACTCAGGACCCATGCAGAAATGTTGGGCATCCCTGCAGATGTGTTTACTATGACCAGGTCACAGGCAAAAATGTCTAAAACTGAACAGGCCCTGGATTCTGGAATAATGGACCAGGTGCCTCCCAAGAGGAGGAGCAGTAGGGTTAAGGCAGTGTCTTCCCCCTGCCTCAGAATGCAGATCAGTCTCTTGAGGGAGATGATCTCAGTCCTGAAGAAGGAACTGTCCCAGAGGAGCTTGAGCCTGATCAGGTTGAGTTCTTGGGGACAGGGGCCCTTCCAGGGCAGATCTGAGCCAGGAGCAACTGAGCTGCCCCTCTCTTGAACCCCTCAGACAGCAAGCTGCTGCTGAGGCTGCTGGGAGTGCTAGTGGTACCCATAGGATCTATTGGGATGAAGGACTCCTTTACTCGGAGTGTAGAGACCCCAAGCCTGGAGCCACCAGGAGGTTGGTTATACCTCTGAAGTTTAGGAGCTTCCTATTGACCCTAGCACATGATATCCCATTGGCAGGTCACCTAGGCCAAAACAAGACTTGGGACAGAATTGTCCCTCACTTTCATTGGCCTCATATGTCTGGAGACACGAAGGAGTTTTGTCGCTCCTGTGTTACCTGTCAAGCCAGTGGTAAGGCAGGTAGCACCACAAAGGCCCCCCTGATACCACTACCTGTGGTGGGGGTTCCCTTTGAGAGGGTAGGGATTGACATTGTTGGTCCCCTAGACCCCCAAACAGCATCTGGGCACAGGTTTATCCTAGTGGTGGTGGACCATGCCACTAGGTACCCAGCAGCAATTCCCCTCAGGACCACCAAAGCTCCTGTGGTGGCAAGGGCCCTCCTGGGAATCTTTTCCAGGGTGGGTTTTCCTAAGGAGGTAGTATCAGACAGAGATGCAAACTTCATGTCTAGTTACTTGACTGCTATGTGGAAGGAGTGTGGAGTAAATTATAAATTTACCACCCCTTATCACCCACAATGCAATGGTTTAGTTGAAAGGTTCAACAAAACCTTGAAGGGCATGATTAAAGGTCTCCCAGAAAAGCTTAGGCGCAGATGGGACATACTTTTGCCCTGCCTTCTCTTTGCCTACAGAGAGGTTCCACAGAAGGGGGTTGGTTACAGCCCATTTGAGCTTCTGTTTGGACATCCAGTTAGGGGTCCATTGTGTCTAGTGAAGGAGGGATGGGAGTTACCTCTCAAACCCCTAAACAGGATATTGTGGACTATGTACTTGGTCTCCGCTCCCGGATGGCTGAGTACATGAAGAAAGCAACTAAAAACCTTGAGGCTAGCCAGGAATTACAAAAGGCCTCGCATGACCAAAAGGCTGTGTTGACTGTTTATCAGCCAGGACAGAAAGTATGGGTGTTGGAGCCTGTGGCCCCAGCAGCCCTCCAAGATAAGTGGAGTGGCCCCCATACCATTGTTGAACAGAAGGGAGAGGTTACCTATCTGGTGGACCTTGGAACTCCCAGGAGCCCCCACAGGGTGCTCCATGTCAACAGACTGAAACCATATGTTGACAGGGCAGACATGGGCTTGCTCATGGCTACTGATGAGGGACAGGAGGAAGAGAGTGATCCACTCCCTGACCTGCTCTCTCAGAACCCTGATGATGGATCAGTAGATGGTGTAGCCTTGGCAGGCAGCCTCACTGACCAGCAGCAAACTGATTGCAGAAGAGTTCTCAATCAGTTCAGACATATGTTCTCTCTGACTCCAAGTCAGACTACCTGGTGCACTCATGAAGTGGACACTGGGGACAGTCTGCCTGTTAAAAATAAGATTTACAGGCAACCTGACCATGTCAGGGACTGCATCAGGACTGAAGTTCAGAAGATGTTGGATTTGGGTGTGATTGAACCCTCAGATAGCCCTTGGGCTAGTCCAGTAGTCTTAGTGCCTAAACCTCACACCCAGGGTGGTAAGAGAGAGATGAGGTTTTGTGTAGACTACAGAGGTCTCAATGCAGTCACTAGGACTGATGCCCATCCCATACCAAGGGCAGATGAGCTCATAGACACTTTGGCCTCAGCCAAGTTTCTCAGCACATTTGACCTGACAGCTGGCTACTGGCAAATCAGACTAGCTGAGGATGCAAAAGCCAAAACAGCATTTTCTACCCCTAGTGGGCACTACCAATTTGTGGTGATGCCCTTTGGTTTGAAAAATGCACCTGCCACTTTTCAAAGGTTGGTGAACAAAGTCCTTACAGGCCTGGAAGCCTATAGTGCAGCATATCTAGATGATATTGCTGTCTTTAGCTCCACCTGGGAGGATCACCTGGTCCACCTCAGGAATGTTTTACAGGCCCTGCAAAAGGCAGGCCTGACTATCAAGGCCACTAAGTGCCAGATAGGGCAGAGTCAGGTTGTGTACCTGGGCCACCTTGTGGGTGGAGGCCAGGTTCAACCATTGCAGAGCACAATACAGACCATAATGGACTGGGTTGCTCCAACTACCCAGACTCAGGTCAGAGCTTTCTTGGGCCTGACTGGGTACTACAGAAGATTTGTCAAAGGGTATGGATCCATAGTGACCCCTTTGAATGACTTAACTTCTAAAAGAATGCCAAAGAAAGTTCAGTGGAAAGTTAGCTGTCAAAAGGCATTTGATGACCTGAAGCAGGCCATGTGCACTGCTCCCATTCTGCAAAGTCCTGATTACTCCAAGCAATTCATTGTCCAAACAGATGCATCTGAGTTGGGGGTAGGGGCTGTGTTATCAAATTTGAATGATGAAGGTCAGGATCAGCCAGTAGCTTTTATTAGCAGAAGGTTGACCCCCAGAGAGAAACGTTGGTCAGCCATTGAGAGGGAGGCCTTTGCTGTGGTTTGGGCCTTGAAGAAGCTGAGGCCATACTTGTTTGGCACTCACTTCATTGTTCAGACAGACCACAAGCCCCTCTTATGGCTAAAACAGATGAAGGGTGAAAACCCCAAACTTTTGAGCTGGTCAATTTCCCTACAGGGGATGGACTATACAGTGGAACATAGACCTGGGAGTAACCATGCCAATGCAGATGGACTCTCCAGATATTTCCACTTAGAACATGAAGACTCAACTGGTCAAGGTTAGTTTAATGTCCTGACGTTTGGGGGGTTGTGTAGAGAGTAGGATCTGCTTCTTATAGTTACCCCCACTTTTTGCTGATGTTTCACTGTTTTTCGACTTAGCCAGACTGTGGCCCTGCTAATCAGGACCCCAGTCTATCTGCTTTCTACTCTAAATTGACTGAATGTACTTTAGGTACACTCCAGATTGGATTCTGGGGTACCCTTGTGAGTCCCTAGTATATGGTATACTATGTACCCAGGGCATAGGTACCCCAGAGGCCTACCAGGGGCTGCAGCATGTATTGAGCCACCCCTGGGAAGCCTTTAAAATGACACAACAGGTCTGCTACAGCAGCCTGTGTAAGGTGGTGTATTCACCCTTACTGAGATATAGGTTCCCTATATCTCTCCATATCACTGCACATGTAAAACCTATCAGTCACCCCTATGGCAGGCCTTAACAATCCTGAAGGCAGGGTGCTGGGTTTCATGTGAGAGGGTGCCCATGCATGAGCAGAGCCCTCTGCAGCTTTCGGAATCTTCATTCAGGGGTTGTTTGTGATGCAGCCAGACCATATACTCTTAAGTGCATTATAACCACACGGTAAATGCTAACTTTGGAGTGGCTGCATGGAAAACTGTTGTGTTTGGTGTCAAACACCTTGGAATCATACCCCCACACCAGTAACTGGTGTGGGAGTATGATCCCACCCTTCTAGAGGGAGAGACATGGCAGCACCGGTATACCCGGTACCAGCTAACAGAGCCCTGGCATTACAAAATGGATGCTGCAGCCACAGACACGAGTCTGCCCTCCTGCTGCTGGACGAAAGTCCGGCAAGGGAGGCTTGGACAATAGGTTTCCTGTCACAGGGAGGTGAGACCACCTCCCAGACAGGCTCTAGTATATTGGGGCTGGGTGGGTGCACTCTCAGAGTGCTTTGAAGTCTGCACTGGGGGCACATTTGGTGTCCCTGTGCATAGTCCAGCTCAAACCGGTTGCAGGGGCACACAGCCCCTGCTCTGGCGCAAAACTGGACAAAGGAAATGGGTGTAGCCACCCCTCTTTCCTGACCCTCCCATAGGTGGGTCCCCAGAGTTTGTCCAACCCCTTCCTTGGGTATAAAGTAGGAAACCCTGACTACAGGACTTTAGATTACACCTGGACTAAACTCTGATCCCAGAAACCAAGTACTTCGACGATCTGCACGACGCTGGACGACTGAAGAATCTCCCTTGGAGTAAAGGAGTTACTCCCCTGCAAGGCAGGCACCTTTAACGCAACTGACCGGTTGGCATCTCTGAGCTCCGACGGACTCCGAAGAATATTGCCACACAGGAGGTGGGTTTTCCTAGGTCTCTGAGGTCGATCTGTGCCCACAGCAAGTCTGAGGCCCGTATCCCTCGTGGAGACCGTGCAACCCGAACCCCTGGACACCGCAACCATTTGCAGAAGCATCAGCTTTCCGGCGACCCCTGAGGCTGAGCTTTGGGTTACTTGTAGCCCTGACCCCGAGCAGTAATTGCACCGAAGATTGTTGGCCTACACTCAACAAGTGTTCCGTGGGCCGCCATTTTGTGATTCCTCTCGAGGTCCCTTCGCGATCCCTGGTCCGTTGACCTCTGGGTCCCCAAGAAGGCAACTCTAACTTTTATTGGGCTTCCCTGGTTGCTCCAGACGTGCCCTGACTCTCCATCGCTTGGTGAGTCCCCAGGACCTTTCTGGTCCGCACAGAAGCATCTTTCCTCTTCCTGCGTGGGTTGCTGTTGCCAAGGCTTGTTGTGGTCAATCCGATCACCGACACCCCAGCACTCTACATCCTTCGTGGGACAGCTCGAATCCGGCTCCTGGTCGTCGTCGACGTCTCCAGGACCACGTGGCTGCAGAGTCAAGCTTCACCTCTTCGCACCTGAAGCACCCGACATCGGTGGGCATTCGATTGCTCCGCTCCTGGTCACTGGCTAGTGACAAGGACTCTGTCCCCTCTGCTTTCAGGTTCTTCACATCTTCAATCCAGGCTTGGATCACACTGGACACTTTTCTTCCTCACGGCAGCAGCACTTTGTAGCAGAACGCCATTGAAAACGACGACGATTCCCGACACCTTTTGACACCTATGCACCCGGCTTCCCTGGGTGAGGTAACTCGAGTACTCCGGTGCTCCCGTGGGTGTTGGCCCTAGAACTCCTTAAGTCTAAAGGTGTTTGCTCAAAGTCCTCTCCTACGTGTCCTTTTGCTTTAAAATTCCAACCGCGACTTTCCGCATTGAATCCTACGGCGCTCGCGGCTGTGTTCTCACATTGCACACGTCCCCCGTGGGTCTCCTGTGTCACTACCTTGGGTGGTTCCTTGGGGTCCCAGCAATTCTACGTGCTCTAGGCACCGTGTCTAGTCAAGTCGTGGTTCTTATACCACTTTCTTAGTATATGGTTTGGTCTCCCCCTGGAGCCCACTGTGTATTGTGCTATTTACTGTCGTTTTAATACTGTGATACTGTGTATCTTGAACTCTAATCTCATAAAGAGATTAGTAGTTAGTGTTTAGAAATAAATACATATATTTTATATATATCTTGTGTGGTTCTCCTTTCATTTAGTTATTCAAGAGGTTATAATCTGGTAAACCAAGCTGCTTTACACTCCTTCAAGACTTAGCCTGAAGGTTGCTCTCCATAGCTACCACTAGGATAGCTCTCAATAAAGGTTGTCTTTGAACCTATCATCAATAAGGGTCGTTTGGACTGGTGCAAGGTGCCCACTATAACTAGTGGACAGCATATGCCAGGCCAACTTCTCACATGGCCCATCTTTACCATCTCTCCAGCCCTCAGTGTTTTGAGGTGACCTTGCCTCCCTTAGAGAGCTATAAAAACAAGCAATAAAACATCTTAGGGCAACATGTTTTTTTTTTTAAAGCACTATTGGGTATTTTTGTAAGGTGATTTATGTGCCCTCTCTTGTTCTTACGATGTCTCCCTGGGTTTCTCTCATCCTCGCTCTCATCTGCCTTACACTGGCATGTGCACAGCAACAAGATGGGGGAAAAAAAGAGTCGTTCATAGGAGAAATTTAAACCATTTTTTTCATTGTCTTCCACCAAACAGCTCTTGTGATGGTGCACTCTGATTTGCAGAATTCCATGAGGTTGTTATGAAACTTCTGCATAAGTGCATTTGGCCAAAAACATAAAGTTGGGATAGTGATATCTTTTTGCCTTCCTCGTGGATGGTTTGTAGGACCTGTTCAGTTGTTGGAGTCATGTTTTGTCAAGTTGGCTGCTGGATTTCTTTTTTTGGCATTGAAGTGCAGTCATTTCTATTTAAAATCTTCTGTATAACTTTGTTGAGCCAATGTGTCTTAGCTGGATGGTTTGGTTACATGAATAGGTCAATCTGATTGAGTCAGGGATGAGTACATGAAGTTCCAAAGGTGTCAATTATTTTATAGGGCAGGACAAAAGCTTGCTTATTTACAGCAGAAGGTAGGATTATCTGGAGTAGATTGGGAAAAAAAATGAGAAAGGAAAATAATCTCACCGGTTGATATAGGGATGGGTGAGTATTACACCATCCCATTCAGAGACATTATTTTTTTCCAGCTGGGGTGATATGGGTGCTAATAAGACTGTGGAGGCTTACAATGTTCTATAGTGCAGTGAATTATTTGCATATAGAATAGCCCCTAGCACTGTTGAAATTGTCTTATTTGCTAAAATGCTATTTTCAACCATATTAGGCAGAGGCATCTGTGATCTGGTCAGGGAATTTTGATTTGACTCGGGTGGGTGAGAGATTAAATGCAGGTCCACTGCGTAGGTTGGTGATCAACCAAGGGAGGTTGAGAGGCACTCAAAAGTGGAAGTAGCAGTTGTAGGTGAGTCTTTGTAGATGAGGGGGATACCGCCTGTTTCAGTAGTCTCTCTTTATGAATAATGGCATAACTTTTGGTACTAGGGATTCAATAATGGACTGGGCATAATAATTAAGTCCAGATTTCTTAATGACGTAATCATGGTTCTTTTTCAGCTAATTAGGACTTCACATACGCATTATAGGGAGCAAAATATACAATGATCAGTCATTTATTCGTTCAATATAGTCACATAAATATCATAGTTGCTTAATTGCTATGTGTTGAAATGTTGACTAAAGTTCACCAAATTTTGAATTGTGTCCTGAGATGCACATGTGCTTACTTACGTGAAGTATCCACAGATCTAAGGATTATTTCTATAAGACAGTGTTTAGTACTATTCTCACTTGTGGATAAAAAGAAATGCTTTTTCTCTACACTGGATGACCCCTTTAAATTGCATTTTTATAAAAACAAAATTTCTTCACATTTCACATGACCATATGCACATTTTATGGCCCACTTGTACAATAAAAATGGTAAATACTGCCTCATCTATTTAAGAAAAACATTAAATATATTCTAGACTTCTCTATAGTGTGGGTGTGAATAGAAAGAACTATATCATGTTGAGTCAGCATAGACAAAGTGACCTGCAGGACTCCAAAAAGCCATCACATGGGCAAGTTTTTTGACCATCTAATGAACATATCATTATCCAGTTAGCTGTCATGAGCATACAAACTACGGTTAATCAAATGCACATTTGCTCTAATAAATGTACATTCAGACAGGTTAATATAAGGTTTGAATATTTTTATTGAGTATCATAAAACCCACCCAGAGTTGCAGAAACTCAGTATGGTTAAATTCAAGAACAATTACTTTTTCCCGTTACAGCTCTATATTGTGATGTAACAAAATCGCGCCAATCTCAGTCAGAAACAAAAGGAAGGGTAGGAGACTGCAAGCTGGAGAGGCAAAAGAAAGCAACAATTGTGCAATTACTTTAAAAGACTCAGTGAAACCTCCTTCGCTCTCGTCAGTTTAAGGGGAGAAAATTACGCCAAGCCACATTGTCAGAATAAGTGGTACTATCAGGTGGTGTGATTTCCAGTGTCTGAGTCACTCCGGCTACCCTGTCTGAACTGTAGGAAGTTCTGCATGGACTCAATTGTGTAAAAACATAACCACACTCTTACCCTCCTCAATACGCAGCCGAGCAGATTACCACATGGAAGCAGAAACGTTCAAATGCAGAAGTGCTTTCTTGATACTATGCAACCCCTGCTGCCTTCTCTTGGTCATTCTACTGAGATCTTGGAAAAGCATTTTACAATTGCCTTGAGACTTAAGTTCGCCTTGTTTTGCCGCAGCACGGGTCAGCATCTCTCTTTGTGAAGCAGAACACAACTCTATAATGAAGGTTCCAGCCCCCATCAACTGCTGACTTGGACCTCTTGTAGGAAGTCTAGTGTCTAAGTACCACCAACTCAGCACCCCCTGTATTTTCAAAGACCTCAGATTAAATGTAGTTATACAGAGTGGTTGCAACATCTTTCCATTCCTTCAGAGATAGAATGCAGAGCACTATGATCCCGGTAGCTCTCAGTCATTTCTCAAGGCTTTCAATCGCAGGCTCTGCATTTGTCATGACCACCACAATGTTGTCTCAGGAAGTGACATTCAGTTGAGTTTCTTCCAGGCTTGCATGACCCAAGGACTCCACCACAGTCAATTTCTTTTCAAGGGTGCCAACTCTGGTACCTACAATCCTTAAGGCCATGTCCTCGAAGCGAGCTTCCATTTTCACTGTCCTTTTGGCTATTACTGGTCACTGACACATTCAAGATTTTCAAAGTGCCGCGAATAAGTGCCTCACCTTCAGTCAAATGGACAGCTCTGTGCTACCCTCATTGTAGGCCATTTCAAGTGAGGCCTTTGTGGAGGAGAATTTCTGCTTAAAGAAATCATGTTTGCTTCTCATATTTCTAGATGTTTGCTCATTGGGGAGCATAAAGTGTTGCTGCTCGGTACAACAACAGTTACACAAGTGGCCCCATAGGATGACTCCGGTCCAAGCAGACATCTAGTTGTGTACCTGAAGCACATTTGACCCCACTGTTTAGTATATATTAGTAGTCAAAAAGTCCCGGGATCTGCTTCTCTTCATTGTTTCAGGTGGTATATCCAACCTCTTCTCCTGGGAGCGGCACATAGCACTCTCCATTGCCACAACAGTCAATGGAAAGCAGGAACCCAGACAGGCTGGTACACTGAGGAGACTCAGGTCCACAGGGCCTGGAGATGGCCACCCTTGATCCCATCCATAATTGGGTCGGGAAGCTTCCCCATCCTCCTTTGGATCGGGTGTTCCACTTAGGCACCACCCTAGTGTGCCACTATTTACTGCACACTCGTCCTCGCCAACTTGAATGCACTTCAGTGAGCCGGTGCCTGACTCCTCCCAAGTCTGAAATATATTCTTCATCCATGCCAACAGGGTATATTTGAATCTATAAATGTACGATTGCAGCAATGAATGTACATTTTGACCAATGAAAATACATTTAGAGACTCAAATGAATATTTGTAGAGTGCATTTATTATATCAATCTACAGGGGTCAACTATAAAGATGTTGATGTGAACAGATCATAAAAAAGCCATATTCATTCAGGAAAAATGCAATATTGTTTGCATATTCACTCTGCTAAAAATCATAGAAAGGGAACATCTTCAAGCAGGAGAACTCCTTATGAAGCACCACATAACTCTGTCACTGTCATTGACATAATTTGAAATTTTCAATGGGACTCAAGGGTGCAATCGATGCAGATGGAAATGGTGCAAAGATTATCCAAAAGAACATGTTACCTTCAGTAACTCTCTTTCTGGTTGAATAATCTAACCCAAGACTCCTCACCAGAGACTATCCCCCAGGGGCCAGACTAGATCCTAAGGATAATTTAGTACCAGTGCACCTGCACGCCGATAGGTGGCGCTGTGTGACTGCACCCTGACTCCATATTACAACGGAACTGAAGCAGCGGAGGCTTATATAAGCACCAACCCTGCACACTGATGTCAGTTTTTTGTCTTTTTCCTTTTTTGTGCTCTCAAGCGCGGAACGTAGCAACTGTTGCTAACAGAATGCTTAGTACTAACTTTGGAACCTTTTTAGACGTTAACAATAGGCCACTCTACAGAATGGGGAGGTGGGAGGGCAGTGAGGAATCTGTGGTTAAATACAGTATTCAACAGTAACAGAGTGTTTACTAAGGCAAGTAACTTGCTCTTCTTATGAATATTTCTAACCGCAGATTCCTCACCTTAGAATAAATACCAAAGCAGAGTCTGTGGAGTGGGCTCAGGCCAAAAAGTCTTGCAGAACAGAGATGGCAAAAATGTCTTCCTGCTAGACCTGACTGTCAAGGCAGTAGTGGTTTGTTAATGTATGCACCGATGACCACATTACACCCTGGCAGATATCAAGGGCAGGTAATCGTTCCACCAAGCCAGTGCAGCTGTCTTAGACTTGCAGGAATGGACTCTGAGACATTCGGGGGCTTCTTTTTAATCAATGCATATCAGATCTTAATGCAGAGGACTAACCACCAATATAGGGCCCTCTTCTTCTCAGTCTTTCCTTTCTTTACTCAAAAAAACAAACAACAAAAAGCTCATCCTCTACTCAATGGCCTTTCGTGCGATCAGTGTAAAAACTTGCGCTGTATTTTGGGGTTTAACCGATAAAGACTCCCCTTCTTTTTCAAGAGCAACGAGCGAGTAATTTGATTGCCCAACATGGAAAGGAGTTATGACTTTTAGTAAAAAGGCCGCCCGAGTCCTCAGCACCATTTTCTCCAGAAAAAAGGTAGAGAAAGGCAGTTTCACTGAAAGTGTCCGTAGTTCACTCACACGATGAGCTGACATAATCACAATGGGGAAGCCAGTCTTCAAGGTTAGGAGAAGCAGCAAGCAACTAAGCATAGGCTCAAAACACGTACACATGAAGAATGTCTAGTCCAAGGTAACGTCTGACCGTGGCATCGCAAATGGTTTGGGAGGAAACCCTCATCACAACAGGTGATTTAAGCAATGACGGTTGATCCGGCAAACTGAGAAAGGTCGAAAGGGCCGACAAATGACCTTTTACATTGCCCAATGCAAGGTCTTGCTGGGCTAAAAACAAAAGAAACAAAAGGAAACCTGATAGCTTTGTCTGAAAGAGGTCAATCTCCTGGGCACCACACCAGGTTACAAATTAGTGCCAGCATGCGGATAAATAGATTTCTTGGAAGGGTGCCTGTCAACGAAGATGACATTCACCACTTCAGGCAGTAAATTGAAAGCAGTCAATTGTCACTGCTTTGACTCCACACATGGAGGTAAAAGTTGCAAAGATTCTGGTGCAGGGCCCTATTCTGACACAGGAGATCCTTCCTAAGTGGTGTCTTGATCTGACAACAGGTGCTCATGCTTAGGTGTTCTAGGCATCACACTCTCCTGGCCCAATCTGAGGCCACTATGACCATTAGGATGACCTGGGCCTGGTCGGTCCTGATCTTCTTCTGAACTCTGGGCAGGAGAGGTAGTGGCAGAGTAAAGGAGTCCCATTTTCCATTCCAGTTGGAATGTGTCTTCTAATGAGTGCCTTTGCGGAAACTCTAACACGCAAAACTGATGACACTATGCATCTCAACGGTGGCAAAAAAATCTTGCCCGGGCTCTCCCTAGTAGTGAAAGAAGTCCTGTGCCACCTCGGGATATAGACATCACTCATGATCTGTAAGACAATGTCTGCTCAGTTTGTCTATTCTGGCATTCAGGGCCTCTGCCAGCCCATAGCTCCAGATGGTTAATGTGGAGTCGGCCCTCTGCTGGAGACCGGAGGCTTCTGATCTTCACCTAGCCCACATAACACCCCCACCCCAGCACTGATGCATCTGTTACCACTGTCAGGGCGGGACTGGAAAGGGAGAGTGTCCTGCCGCAAGATAGTTTGTGCCCAGTCAGCCACCACTGCAGATTGTGGAACGTCTCCTCCGAGACCTGGATAGAGTAGGAAAGCCAGACCCGGTGCTGGGCCCACTGGGTCTTTAAGTGGTTGGCAGAGACTGCCAGTGGCGAGTTTGCTTTTTGCACTCAGTTATTGAGGTACAGCAAAACAGGTACTACCGACCTCTGAAAATGAGCAGCGAACACCAATATCACGTATGGCAAACTGGAATACTTTTCATCCACTCTGAATCGCAAGTAATGCCTTTGAGACTATGGGACAGGTATATCAAGTTCCAAGTTTAATTAAAGCCTTCGCACTGAAGTTATTAAACAAATATATTTATTACAACTTTAAAAAATAAAAAACAATTGTACAAAGTTGAAGTATATAAATGTGGGCAAAAACATTTGTGCAAAATAAAATCAATTTAAAGTGCATTATTCATGCTGGAGCAGTGCAGCATCAGTCAGAGACTTTCAATTTTCAATAAAGTGGCGGTGCAATCAGAGTTTTATGCGAGCAAGGTCGCAGTGCTCGTGCAGTCCCACGAATAGACAGCTGACTTTTTATGTACCATTTAAGATCATAATAAAGTGGCTGGACTAACATAAACTTGAGCAAGAAGCATATTCAGAGCACCTGATTCCTCTCAGATGTTATGCTGTCAGTTAGTTGATTAATTTTCTGGTCTAATCTAGTCAGATATTTTTGTAGTCTGCAATTAAGCTGAATATTTGAAGTTTTAAAACAAGCTATAATGGCCGGCCTGCCTCGGCATAACCCCCTCTGTTAAAATGCTGGTTTTTGTATAGTTCTTCGAGCATCTACGTTTGCTTCACATATGCAGATATGGTGGACCATGGTCTCAGGGGATTTTCCACAAAGTCAGCAGACCTCTGCGCCAGGGGTACATTTTCCACGGTGGTAGGTGTAAAAGTGATGGTAAGCAGCCCAGACAATACTTCAGAAAAAAGATGTTTGGTTTGGGCTTTGATGGCTGCGCCCAGATATGGTTGAGGTGCTAGTTTGACATAAGATGCTATTGTAAGCCATGCATGCCGTCTCAGCGCAAATACTCCCTTGTCTGCCAGCAGTGAGTAACGTTTAATTCTCTTATTTACGATGGTCTTGACTAGGGAGTAGTTGGAAATTAACGCCCACTCATCGTTTATGCCAAGGGTTGTTAGAGAGCAATAAAGATAACATCTGGCCGGAAAATGGTTCCTGCTACAAAGTTCTTCCCAAGATGGCAAATCAGGGTTCCGTTTTAGGCATTCTTTCACTTGCAGCAGAGTTTCCTTGCCTCGCTATAGATTATTTAACTAGGCCAAATTCTAGTTGCAACTGGGCTGGGAACGAGGATTGTGGCAGTGCAAAAACTGATAAAGAGCTGAA
This sequence comes from Calotriton arnoldi, assembly GCA_963921515.1. Taxonomy (NCBI): domain Eukaryota; kingdom Metazoa; phylum Chordata; class Amphibia; order Caudata; family Salamandridae; genus Calotriton; species Calotriton arnoldi. The sequence goes on from CAWUFW010007592.1 coordinate 780,492, forward strand.
AGAAAGATTTATCCAGTTGGATAGCGCCTCTTCCCCTTAATGCTTCGCTGCCATAAGGAATGGATGGGACTAGTTCGGCCTGAATTATTTTCAAAAGAGGTGTAAATGTTGATGTCGCTATGGCTGACCTTAGACATTTGAAGGCTGCGGTGAGAGTGATGGATTTTAGGCGCATGAGCTCCAGTTGCTGCTTGAAGGAGCCTTGCCTATCAAATACCATACAAAGATGCTACCACCTCTACATTATCTTTTTCCAAATGCCAATGGCGGCTTAATGATAAGTTTTCCAAGGATAATAACTTTGGACTTCTTCAAGTTAATTTCCATAGCATATGCGCTACAGTATGAGGCTGTAGCATTTAAAAGCCTCTGAAGACCTACTATGGTGCAAGTGAGCAGCACTAAGTTGTCTTCATACATCAGGCAGGGCATAAATATGTTACCCAATTTAGGGGCATGAGAATTTACCTAGCCAAGGATGATACAGAGATCAACCAAAAAAAAGTTTAAGAGTTTGGGGGCTAGTACACACCCTTGCCTTAACCCTTGATGGGCTGGGATCTTTCTGGATAGATGAGCGTCCTCACTTAACTTAATTCTGACCCAAGTATCAGTGTGGAGAGCAACCAGGGCTTTCAACAGTGGGTGCGGTATGTTCTAGCTGGCACCTTTGCTCCAGAGCTTTCCTCTATCCACTTGATCGAACGCTGCCTTATAGTCTATACAGCAGAGATAGAGGGGATAATTGATTTTCCTGTGTTGGTCAAACAGCAAGGATAATACCAGCAAATTTGATGTTGATCCCACGCCTTTAGCAAACCGTTTGGTTGAATGGAATCAAACGCCTTTCTGTTGGCCATGAGGAGACAGCCGGCAAAGTATTTTGACTCTGCATCCAGAAGCGCTATGAGTCAATAGTTAGCGGGGTTGGAGTCATTGCTGCCTTTGAAGACCGGAGAAATGGTTGAGCCTTTCCATGAGGAAGGGATGGTATTTAAAATAATTATGCTCTCGTATACTGGCTACTGATGGGATGCCCAAAACGATGTATCCTCCTTAAAGATGGCTGATGGAATGCCATTTGTACCTGGTGCTCCGCCTTGACGGCTTCTCAAAATTTGACGCTCAAATGAAGCTTCCCGGAGATACTGCGGGTTGGAGGCCAGTGTTTCACTTGTGATGTTTAGAGGCATTGTTAGGGCTGTTGCTTGATGTATTGCAATCTTATCCATGTGCTGTGTGCTCTCCGTTTGGCCGAAGTATTTTGAGAGGTACTCATACCAGCTCTCCTCATGGATGTTGACTATTGTTTTTGTTTTGGACAGGTCGTTTAGGTTATTCATAGTCTTCCAAAATTCCTCATGTTTGTTGGTGTTAAGGTCATGCAGAAGTTTGGCACGGAGATTATTATTAGCTTCCCTTTTTGCTTCCACCTTTGCTTTCAGCAGGCGGATTTTGCCTTTGTCAATTTCACTTTCAAAGAGTCATCGTTGGAGGCTTTATGGTAAGCATGAAGGGCTTGATTTACCCTACACTTTAGTTCTTTTATTTTTCTGTTAGCTTTTGACTGAGCAGCTCCAAGTTTGCTGCTGGTGCCTCTTACTGAAGCCCTCTGATTGGCATCAAATTGTGCTGAAAATTGCTCCCTGGCAGTGTAGGGGGCACTCATCTCCTCCAGAAGGGCTGTGAATGAGCCTTTAGCTAATTCAGACAAATCATGGATTGTATTGGATGACCATGTCAATCTCTTGTAATTTACCATGTAAATAGGACCTTGTGTTGCTCCCTCTGGTATATGGTTGTCTGGGGAGAAAGCAAAGCATAGTTCTTGCAGTAGATGATCAATTTCTTCCCTTGATGTTATTGGAAAACTGAAAACAAGGTGAATAAGTGGACAAGAGAGCACAGTGAAATCTATTCAGGAGCGAGTCTTGTGACTATGGTATGTAGAGGAAGGTGGGCTGGCAGTTTGGAAACGGCCATTAATTTTTCACAGGTTGAGAAATTCTAGTTCTTATATGCGATCATTGCCGCGTTTGACCCCCGCGGGGTCAAACAGGGGTGTTATACCCCACCTTCGAACGCCGTCGTGTTTTAAGGCAGTGTTTTGTATTTGGTCTCGAATTTATCTGTGCTGTCAGTAACTCTTCATTTGGTTGTGAACCGGGTAGATTCACATTGAAATTCCCAGAAGGGATTATTTCTGTAGACTGCGGTCTATCTTGGAGGCCATAAAATTCCTTTTTGAGAAGTTCAATGGCTATTTGCTTTATAGCCACTTTTGGGGATATATACATATATTCATGATTGCCAGGTTGAGCGTCTTTGGGGCTTGTTTTAAGATGACTTGAACAATTTGTGGGGTGGCGTAGTGGGCAAAAGAACGATGGATTTAACCCAGATCTTTTGACTGGGGGAGAATGTTTGCATTGTCAGCATTCCGTCCATCATTTGTTTGCTGTAACACTTTTCGCCCTAAGTGGGATGGGTATGCCCAGACGTGGGTCCCTTGCTCACTGTGCCACTGGATTCAAGCTAGCCTGGCTGAAGAAGGGTGACATACCCTGAAACCGGTCCCAGGATGCTTGTTTCCGGTCCAGGGAGGACCTGGCCTGGCAGTTCGGTCTGGACTGTTCCCATGGGGCACAGGGTCAAGACTGATTTGCATATGGCTGGGTCCAAACTGGGGTGGCGTAGTGGGCAAAAGAACGATGGATTTAACCCAGATCTTTTGACTGGGGAGAATGTTTGCATTGTCAGCATTCCGTCCATCATATGTTTGCTGTAACACTTTTCGCCCTAAGTGGAATGGGTATGCCCAGACGTGGGTCCCTTGCTCACTGTGCCACTGGATTCAAGCTAGCCTGGCTGAAGAAGGGTGACATACCCTGAAACCGGTCCCAGGATGCTTGTTCTCGGTCCAGGAGGACCTGGCCTGGCAGTTCTGGTCTGGACTGTTCCCATGGGGCACAGGGTCAAGACTGATTTGCATATGGCTGGGTCCAAACTGGGGTGGCGTAGTGGGCAAAAGAACGATGGATTTAACCCAGATCTTTTGGCTGGGGGAGAATGTTTGCATTGTCAGCATTCTGTCCATCATTTGTTTGCTGTAACACATTGCACAATTTGCAGGCCGCTCCATGCTGTCGATTTCATAAAGTGATTGCCTTTCAGGGCAGCCAGAATGTAGATTGCTAGGCCCCAACATTGACTAACACAGATGGCTTATTTTGTGGCAGAACCTGAGTTCCTGATATAACCTGGGATCATGGGCACCTTTTCTGCCCATATTTCTTGTAACAGGATGATATGAAGGGAGAGCAAAAATCTTAAAGTCTAACAATGGGCTAGTTTATCTGACAGACCACTGATATTCCATGAGCAGATTTTGAGCTTGCCTGCCTGTCCAAACCGTACTACTGCAATGGGGCCGATTCATGCTTTTAAAAGCTCCTGAAATCCAGCTCCAATAGTAGTCTTGTGTTAACATTCTGCTGGTAATCTGAACGGGTGGAAAGGCATGGGAGCTAAAGGGCATAGGCGATTTGCTCAGCTCGCTCCTTAGAACTGAACGTGGGTGTGTGTGGGAGCTGCTGGAAGTTTGGTAATGAGGTTTTGAGGTGGTTTTATATTGAAGATGTCTGAATTCGTGAGACTACCAAGGTAATCGCTGCCGGTATTTATCTGTGAGTCAGTTTTTTTAGTACACTTGACTGACTGGGGCTTGTTTCATTGCAAGTTATTGTCTTCCGAGCCAACAAAAGGGAATTTGTAGGAGTAGAAGATGAGTGTTGGATCATTTCACATTCCATGGCTTTAATTATGGGGGGAAAGAACACCATAGTCCTCACAATCCTCACCGTCGGATGATTGCAAAGAGAGAACTTTTTTGTCTGAGCCTGTGTGTACTTGCGCATTTACAGTAAGTGCTGGTTGATCTTTTCCACTTTGGGTTCTTATAGTGTCCTGGCTCTGGGTGATTAAGCTCAACATTTCATTGTCATTAATAGATGTGTGAGGTGCTTGTTGCGCATTGACTCCACTGGATGAAAGGTTCAAATTTAGTTGGGGGAATCAGGTCTGGCAAGTGCTCCCTGCGAAAGGCCATATAAGGCGCATTTGTTTGATAACAGTCGGTTCCAGGGGGGGATAGTAAACCTAGAATATTAACATTCAATGTAAAAAAATGACAGTTGCTTGATCTTTAAGAAAAAAGAATTTACTCTGAATTTTAGGTTGATGCTTTTTGATGATGAGATCCTTTTGAAGCGGAAAGGGCCCATATCACTAGGATGATGCTCCAGCTCCAGCCTTTCCACTGAGGGCTTAATGCTGACTTTGCCAAGGCTTACAAGCTCCGCGGGGCTAGTGATTGCACCCCACTCCTTTATCACCTCCAGTGCTTTAAATGGGCCAGTACTGTCCGGTACGGAGTACCAGCACTTTTTTATTTTGAGGAGGAGAGTACTGGCACTTTTCAAAAAAAATGCAATACCTTTAATTGGAGAGTACCGGCACTTCTCAGAAACAAGCACTCTTTCCATATCAAGCACTGATCACCTCGCTGACAGGGGTTGTTTTTTTTTTTTGTGCCACTGGGAGTGGACCTATTGTTCTCCTGGATCTTATGTCGGGTACAAGGAGGTATACTCTTACACCCTCCGCCTAATCGGGAAAGGCAGGAGGGGCCAGGCTGGCGGTGGGTAAGTTGACTGAATGTCGGCTACTACTGTGCCTGGAACTTTATGAGATCCAAAATCAGCACAGTATGAAAACCAAAGGCAGGAGTACTTTGCAATTTGGTTGGCAAATGATAGACTCAAATGAATGCTAGTAGGTGTTGGTATGAGGGTTTGCAGGAGGCACTGAGGCTGCACTGAAGGAGGAACCAGCTACAAGGTAAAGCAGGAGGGTGAATGGCTGGGTATAAGCAAGGAGAGTGCAAGCTACTCTGGCCTAATACTGGCTGCCTCTGCACTCTCCAGCGATAAAGCGCAGCCAACTAGAGACTCACCTTGGTACTGCATCCCTCTCTGCTCGCCGGTCAGGGCTCAGTAAATAGGTCACGGGGTTAGCAGGTGGGCTGGCTGACAGACAAGTATGCAAACGGCGAGTGAGGGGAATTGGTAAAACTTACTTCGCCGCTGCCGCCACCACTCGCTTTCCCCCATGGCCTCCCCGGCCTCTTTCCCCTGTATGGCCCCGCTTCACGCTCTCTGGATGGTCAGCCAGACAGTCAGCTGGGTGAGCAAACTGGGTACAGGTACCTCTCCTACGACCAGGTGAGGCATTCACAGGACCAGTTGCCAGGCACTGATAGTCGGGCCGCCTTCAAACCGCCGAACTGCTGAGCTCCAAGCACCGTGCTGCACCGTCGTGCCACAACAGCGTTCTCTGCCACCGCCAGAGTATGGTATATGAAAATACATGTCCTGGAAGTCCTAGGACACCATACAGTCACCACAGGCCAGAGCAGAAAGGATCTGAACTAGAGTGAGCACTTTGAATTTATCCTTCTGTAGGAAGGTGTTCAGGGGGTAGCGGCCCATTATATGCCTAAGGCCCCCATCATTTTGCAGGACAAGAAGGTAGTGGGAATAACTACCTTCACCCTTCTTTGAGTTCAGTATCATCTCTATGACACCTATGGAGAACAACAGGCAAACCTTCTGTAGCACGATGGATAGATGCACTTCTGAAATTCGCTCTGGTATGGGAGAGATATTGGGAGTGGAGGAGAGAAAAGATAGTAAATAACCTTTAAGAAAAATGTCCAAGCTCCATCTGTCAGACGTGCCAGATCGCCAACCCAGGAGGAAGTGCAGGATCCTACATCGCACTGGTTTGTTGGTGGTTGTAGCAGGGGGAAGAGGAGTTAGAGGGCTAATGCCCCTCCTGGCCTGCACGGTGTCTGCAGGTTTCGTGGCCCAAAAAGACTGGGCTGTCACTGCATCACTGGCTGGGAAGAGTGACTCTGCCTATATGCTAGCCAACTGGTGCAGAAATTGTTTAGCAAGGGTCACCAGCCCAAAGAAATGAGCAGTAGCTTTAAAGCTTTCCATCGCAGAGTCCACCTTCTCGTCAAAGAGGCAAGATCCATCAAAGAGCATACCCATTAATGCAGCCTGTACATCACCAGTGAAACTCATACAGGCATGTCTACGAAGGACCACACTGGTACAGACTGTCATGCCAATGCAGTCCCATATATAAATACTTGGACGTGTCCTACCCATCAAGGATCATCTGACACAATGGGGTCCTAAAGTCTTTTGGGACTGCTCGCAAGATCTCGCTGACCATGTCCTAATGGGCATGTGAGTATCGGCTCAATACAGACTGTGTTTACAGGTCACAGTGCCAGGCTTCCTGAGGAAAACACGCATTTACCAATAGCATCAACCCTTTTGGATTCTCTATACAGAGATTTTGTTGGGAATTAGTTAGGGTTCACCTTGCTGTTTGAGACCCGTACAATGAAATTCTCCAAAGCAGGGTGCTTAGTGAAAGAAATCTCGATGACTGGCCTCCAGTGTATGGCATCTGGTCCCCTGCTGGCTACTATGAGCAAGAACGTGGTAGCCATCAAAAAATCTGTGAAGGCACCACCATTAAATGGGAGCAAAGACTCAAATGTTGCTGGCCCAGGCTGCAGAATCGCTGTCAAAACATTTGTTTTAATCTCAATGGAGGGCAACTGTAATTCTAGTACCTTGAATGCCCTCTCAACCACCACTTCAAATGAGGCACTTTCTTCCATTGGTGACCCATGCGGCGAGTCAAGCTCAGTAGCAGGGGAGGATATCAACCCCACTAGAGTTTTGTAAATCGAAGTCATCATCAGTAAAATAGGGACAGGGCAAGCCGCACCCTCACTGTCATCATCATCAATATCCTGGGACACACTCTGCACTGGCACAGGATCAGCATCAGAACCAAAAAGATGATGGAGCCTATGCTCATAGCTGCAGAATGTCAGAAGCCCTGGATTGGAGTCAGGCTGCATGGGCATTTGTGGCGCATTTGTAAATCTGCAGCACGACATCCGTCAAGCTCGAGCCGGTATCAGTTCAGGATCCGATATGGGTGTCAGCACTAGATCATCCATGGGTGTCAGGGCGGTGGGACCAGCGTGGATCCTGGGCAGAGCAGAAGTCTGTACCGGAGTTGGTATGAGCCTGGAAACGGGTCCCAAGGGGACAGTCAGTGCTGGGAAAGGACCTGCCAGTGGTAACCCAACAGAAGGCCCCTGTGGTGCACAAAGGCATAAAATTTGATGCATGGCCACTTTGAAGACCTCCTTCTGCTATGGGATTGATGACAGTCCGGGGAACTTCGGCGCATCAGGACTAACTGAGAAATTGGTTCTGTGGCAGGAGACATCAATGGAACGCAACTTACATCTTGACACCCTTGTGCCTCCTCCTTCGAATCAGAGTGGCAGGATAGTGCCAAGTTCCACTACTCCTTCTTTTGCTAGCACCTTTGACTCACCCAAGGATTTCGAGCATGAAGTCGAGGAACCTCAATTCAGCCACTGACTAACTTCACTGTGAGTGACGGCCTTCTACTCTTTCACGAGAAGCACGTTCACACACAAAGTAGTTAAGCTAAAAGACTGGCAGCTAACACCAGCCCTGCTATCTTCGCGACTGCTTGCTTTCAAAGTATCAGTCTGTGTAAACTGTAATCTTAACTTTCATAAACACGTTTGCTTTTTCAGTTAACAAATATAAAATACCTTTTATTTTATGTAGCAGTTGCTAAAGTAGATTTCGGAGCACTGTAATTACCAAGTGCTCTAATTTCAACTCAGTGCTACTCATTTTGTCAATGTCAGATGGATGAAAGGATGAAATGCGCCTGATGGGATTCAAACGGTCCCCTCAACAGTGTGAGAAGTTGGCCTGGCATATGCTGTCCACTAATTATAGTGGGCACCTTGCACCAGTCCAAATCGACTCTTATGGTAGATAGGTTAAAGACAACCTTATTGAAAGCTATCCTAGTGGTAGCTATGGAGAGCAGCCTTCAGGCTAAGTCTTGAAGGAATGTAAAGCAGCTTGTTTTACCAGTCTATAATCTCTTGAGTGACCAAATGAAAGAGCACCACACCAGGTATATATTCAAAATATATGTATTTATTACTAAACACACCCCTCTAGTCTCTTTATGAGGCTAGAGTTCAAGTACATAGGTTATAAGATCTTAAATCACAGTAATAGCACAAATACACGTTTGGGCCCTAGGGGCGTACCAAACCATATACCAATAAAGTGGTATGCGAACCACGACTGAACTAGACACTAGGCCTAGAGCCTCTAGAAGTGCTTGGACCACAAGGAACCACCCAAGGTAGTGACACAGGGGACCCACGGGAGACGCGTGCAGTGTAAATACACAACCGCGATACGCCGTTAACTTCTATGGAGAAAGTCGGGATCGGGAAAATAGAGGAAAGGGACACTTAAAAGAGGACTAGGACAAAACCCTTTGAGATCTAGGACTTTGAAGAGTCTCTACCCACGGGAGCACCGGAGTACTCGTGTTACCTCACCCAGGGAAGCCGGGTGCATAGGTGCCTTTCGGGGTCGGGTTTCGTCGTCGATTCGAATGGCGATCTGCTGCAAAGTGCTGCTGGCGGCCAAGAGAAAAGTGTCCGGGTGGATCCAAGAGTGGATCGGAGTTCTGGTGAACCTGAAAGCAGAGGGGACAGAGTCTGGGTCACTAGCCAGTGACCAGGAAGGCGATGGACAGGTGCCCACCGATGTCGAGTGCTTCAGGTGCGTTGACGGTCGTCTTGACTCTTCAGCCACGAGGTCCGGGAGGCGTTGTCGGCGACCAGGAGCAGGATTCGGGCTGGTGCTCGATGTCTGTCGAGTGCTGAGGTGTCGGCGACCGGATTGGACCCAACAAGCCTTGGCAACGGCAAGTCTCGAGTAAGATGTAGATCGTCGATGGTGCAGACCAGCAAGGTCTGTGGAACTCACCCAGCGAGGGTAAGTGAGGGCAGGCCTGGAGCAACCAGGATGCCAAGTAAGGAAAAGATTGGCCTTCGTTAAGGGCTACTAGCCAACGGGCTAGCGACCGCGAAGGAGCCTCGTGACGCCGCACGTGGAGCTGGCTTACAGGACACTCGTGGAGTGGGGGCCAGTGATCTTCGGTGCAGGTGGTGCTGGAGGCTAGGGCTACTCGGAGCCCAAAGCACGACTTCTTAGGAGACCCAGAAGATGGTGCACTTGCAAATGTGCTCAGTGTCCAGGGGTCACGGTCTCAAGTCACCCACGATAGCCACGGGCCTCAGCTTTGCTGGGGACTCAGGGTAGCCTCGGGAAGTCTGAGAATCCACCTCTGGTGATGCGATGACTTCGGCGTCCGACGGGAGCTTCAGTAATGCGAACCGGACAGATGCTTCTTTGGTGCCTGCCAAGCAGGGGAGTCACTCCTTGACCCCAAGGGAGATTCTTCAGTCCTCTAATCGTGACGTAGAGCGTCGAAGGTCCAGGATTCAGTTTCAGAGTTTCGTCCAGGTATAATCTAAAGTCCTAAGGACTGGGTTCCTACCTTTATTCTAAAAATAGGGGTTGGACTACTCTGTGGCCCCACCTATGGGTGGGTCAGGGCAGAGGGGTGGCTACACCCCTTTCCTTTGTCCAGTTCGCGCCAAAGCAGGGGCTGCAAGCCCCTGATCCGGTTTGAACTGGGTATGCACAGGGACACCAAATGTGCCCCCAGTGCAGGACTTCAAAGCACCCGAAAGTGCTCCCGCCCAGCCCCAATACACATTATCCTGTCTGGGGAGGTGGTCACACCTCCCTGGGACAGGAAACCTATTGTCCAGGCCTCCCCTGCCGGAGTTTCGTCCAGCAGCAGGAGGCCAGACTCGTGTCTGTGGCAGCAGCATCCATTTTGTGATGCCAGGGCTCTGGAAAGAAGTTACCGGACTCGCCAGAGTTAACATGTCTTTCCCTCTAGAAGGGTGGAATGCTACCCCCGCCGCCAGGATTGGCGGGGGGTAGTATTCCAAGATGTTTGACACCAAACACGACATGTTTAGGTGCAGCCATTCCAAAGTTAGCATTTTACCGCGAGGATATAATGCGCTTAAGAGTATATGGTCAGGCTGCACTACAAACAGCATCAGAGATGGTCTCCGAACGCTGCAGAGGGGCCCTGCTCATGCAGGGGCACCCTCTCACATAGGAACCATGCACTCTGCCTTTAGGATTGATAAGGCCTGCCTTAGGAGTGACTTATAGGTTTATATGTGTGTATGTATTTCGTGATATAGGTAACCTATATCACAGTAAGGGGTGCATGCACCACCTTACCCAGGCTGCAGTAGCAGACCTGTGGTGTCAGTTTGGATGGCCTTCCAGGGGTGGCATAATACATGCTGCAGCCCCTGGCAGGCCTCTGAGGTACCTATGCCCTTGGTACATAGTATACCATATACTAGGGACTTATAAGGGCACTCCAGATCCCAATCAGAGATGTGCCTAAGGCACATGGAAACCATTTTACAGAGAAAGCAGATAGACTGGGGCCCTGAATAGCAGGATCCCAGTCCAACTAAGTCATAAACCAGCAAAACACCATAAAAAAGTGGGGGCAACCATATAGTCAGATTCCACCTTCCTACATAACCCCCCAAACGAAAGGAGATAAGGCTAACCTTGGCCAGTTGAGCCTATATTGACTAAGTGGCCATATAAGGAAGCACCTGCACTAGCATGGTTGCCCCCTATGTTATGGTCCACTAAGCAATCCCTCACCCTAAGGGTATGAGAGGGTCTCCACCATGGGGAATCACTACCTCTGGTGTGCTTAGGTAAAGTACAAGGCTGGTGAGGTGTCTGAGTAGGGAAGTGAGGCCCTAGGAATGTTGGCCTCAGCTTCCTCAGATCACTGGTCACCATGTATGCCTGTCTTTCCATGACTGAGTTGCACTTTGCTCTAAGGGTCAACCTTTGGCTGCCTACAGCTGGGGGTTGGGTCCCTTTGGATGGAACACTGGAGGGACATGGCAGGTTTGGAACCTTCTGGTCCCAGGTTTGCCCTTGCCTACCAGAGTCATTATGGGGAGGTCCCTACATAAAGGTATGGGGGATCCCTCAGTGTGTAGAGGAATTTTCACCTGGCTAGGGCTACTAGACTGGGTGCCCCTAATCTGCTGATGGGGGTTTCCTCTGGACAGGGGGCCCTGGGGGTCCACTGACCTCCCTGACCTCTGCAGCCCTGGGCTGACTGAGGCAGGGTAGAGAGGGGCAGGTTACCTGCTCCAGACTGGGTACCACCTTGAAGGGTCCTCTGCCATCAGGGGTGTGGCCAGGCCAGGCCTGACTACATCTGTGGCAGTTCCTTCACTAGGGGTAGGGTCAGTTCCCTGAGGAGGCTGACCCTTACCTACTGTCTGGGGGAAGAAGACTTTTCTTCAACCCTTGTGCTCTCTTTTGGGGGAGAGTGGGCCATTCTTTCAGGCTCCATCTCTCCAAATTCTTGGGCTGGGGCTGTGGCCATCACAGCCCCACTAACCTTTGCAGGGACGCCCAACATCCTAAGATGGGTTTGGTGTTCAACTTCAGCCCAGGCTGAAATTTCCAAATCATTGCCCATCAGGCAATCTACAGGTAGGGTTGGGGACACTGCCACTCTTTTGGGCCTGTGACCCCTCCCAGCTGAGATTGACTATGGCCATGGGGTGATCTGTTCTGACACCATCAATGTTGGTCACCTGGTATTTAAACTCAGGTAAAAGCTGGTGAGGGGGACTAGTTTCCCTGCCACCATGGTGACACTAGCCCCTGTGTCCCTAAATGCCACAGCTTTCTGACCATTAATCATTGGCTCCAGTCTGTACCTGCCCAATGCTATGGGACCCATGGTAAAGGTGGCAAATCCTATACCACCATCAGAGTCAGAGGAGTCTGTTGAGGGGTCCCTGTCTAAACTAGGGCCCACCTCTGTTCCTCTTGCAAAAGCACCTAACTTTTGGGTGCACTACTCCCAACTGGAGGATTACTACTGGTAGTACCAGGAGGGGTGGTAGTAGTTGTGGGAGGAACATTTTCTTTATTGCCAATCCTGGGGCAACTGGGATCAGTTTTCCAGTGCCCAGGCTTTTTACAGACATGGCAATAGGGTTTCTTTTCAGGAGAGGAAGGAGTTTGGGACCCACCCCCAGAAGAGGAATTTTGGGGCCCTGTAGGGGACTTATCCTTAGATTTATCCCCACCTTTCTCTTGGGACTTAGTAGAATCTTTCTTCTGGTCACCACCCTGATTTCTAGTTTTTACTCTGGTTCTGACCCATTTGTCTGCCTTCTTTCCCAATTCTTGGGGAGAGGTCAGATCAGAGTCCACCAGATACTGGTGCAAAAGCTGGTTTTGACAATTATTAAGGATCTGCTCCTCATAATCAAATTGTACAATCCTAAAAAGTCATGCACTTTGTTGCCATGTATCCAACCTTCCAGAGCCTTTGTAGCACAATCTACAAAATCAACCCAGTCTTGAGTCTGAGCTTTTGGGTGTCTCTGAACTTCAACCTATACTGTTCAGTGGTTAGGCCAAACCCATCTATCAGAGCACTCTTCAAGACTGTGTAATTGTCAGCATCCTCTTCTCTTACAGTGAGGAGCTTGTCTCTACCTTTGTCTGCAAAGGAGAGCCACAAGATTGCTGCCCACTGCCTCTGGGGACCTTCTGAACTTTACAGGCCCTCTCCAGTGCAGTTATCCATTTGTGGATGTCATCCCCACTCTGGTAGGGAGGGACAATCTTGTTTAGGTTTCTATGGTCATAAGACCTTTCCCTATCTCTAGGGATATTGTTGCCACCATGGGACTCTAGTCCCAACTTTCTCTCTCTCTAAGGAGATCTAGGGATTCCCTATCTAAAGCCAATTGCTTTTTTCTGAGTTCCAGCTGAGTTTCCTCATACTGGACTAGCCTCTTTCTTCTCTCATGAGAGGATTCTCTCCTATGAGATGAGACAGAGCTCCCTATAGAGGTGCCAGAGTGGTTAGACTCCTGAGAAGGAGACCTAGACCTTCTGGGCACACTCTTAATCCTTCCTGGGGGACAAAGAGGGCATCATTTTGATCATCCTCATCATCATCCACAGGAGGGATTGGGTTTTCCAGGTCAGGGTCATTGTCACCCTCCTGGCCAGTTTCAGAGGGGGGCTGGGGGTACTGGTACCCCTAGCGTCCTCCTCTTCTTCTGCCCCACCCTCAGCTCCTACCCCTTCAGTCCCTACAGGCTTACTAAGGTCATAAGCCACCAACAACTCCTTGAGGTGTTGGGTGGTGGGGCTTTGGCCTGTCCTTATTTTTCTCAAGTTACATAAAGCTCTCAATTCCAAGAATGGGAGTGTATCATACTTGTAGGGTGGAAGCTCAATGGCTTCCTGCAAGGATTCTTTGGATCCTGCCCTTAAAGACATTACTAGTGTGGTGTGGTGTATGCACTACCTACTCTAGTGTGGCCTACTAAACTCTCTTGAGTTGTAGAAAGGGTTGTGCTATCCCTTAACACACAACTCTAAGTTCAGTAGAACTTACTGTTATTCTAAGCTTAAATTATATGTACCTTAGGTACCTTTAGTGGTTTTCAGTTGATCAATTCAATTGAGATTATCTGGTAAAACAATAGCAAGCTGGAATCCCACACGCTGCACACCAATGTGAGAAGTTGGCCTGGCATATGCTGTCCACTAATTATAGTGGGCACCTTGCACCAGTCCAAATCGACTCTTATGGTAGATAGGTTAAAGACAACCTTATTGAAAGCTATCCTAGTGGTAGCTATGGAGAGCAGCCTTCAGGCTAAGTCTTGAAGGAATGTAAAGCAGCTTGTTTTACCAGTCTATAATCTCTTGAGTGACCAAATGAAAGAGCACCACACCAGGTATATATTCAAAATATATGTATTTATTACTAAACACACCCCTCTAGTCTCTTTATGAGGCTAGAGTTCAAGTACATAGGTTATAAGATCTTAAATCACAGTAATAGCACAAATACACGTTTGGGCCCTAGGGGCGTACCAAACCATATACCAATAAAGTGGTATGCGAACCACGACTGAACTAGACACTAGGCCTAGAGCCTCTAGAAGTGCTTGGACCACAAGGAACCACCCAAGGTAGTGACACAGGGGACCCACGGGAGACGCGTGCAGTGTAAATACACAACCGCGATACGCCGTTAACTTCTATGGAGAAAGTCAAGATCGGGAAAATAGAGGAAAGGGACACTTTAAAGAGGACTAGGACAAAACCCTTTGAGATCTAGGACTTTGAAGAGTCTCTACCCACGGGAGCACCGGAGTACTCGTGTTACCTCACCCAGGGAAGCCGGGTGCATAGGTGCCTTTCGGGTCGGGTTTCGTCTGTCGATTCGAATGGCGATCTGCTGCAAAGTGCTGCTGGCGGCCAAGAGAAAAGTGTCCGGGTGGATCCAAGAGTGGATCGGAGTTCTGGTGAACCTGAAAGCAGAGGGGACAGAGTCTGGGTCACTAGCCAGTGACCAGGAAGGCGATGGACAGATGCCCACCGATGTCGAGTGCTTCAGGTGCGTTGACGGTCGTCTTGACTCTTCAGCCACGAGGTCCGGGAGGCGTTGTCGGAGACCAGGAGCAGGATTCGGGCTGGTGCTCGATGTCTGTCGAGTGCTGAGGTGTCGGCGACCGGATTGGACCCAACAAGCCTTGGCAACGGCAAGTCTCGAGTAAGATGTAGATCGTCGATGGTGCAGACCAGTAAGGTCTGTGGAACTCACCCAGCGAGGGTAAGTGAGGGCAGGCCTGGAGCAACCAGGATGCCAAGTAAGGAAAAGATTGGCCTTCGTTAAGGGCTACTAGCCAACGGGCTAGCGACCGCGAAGGAGCCTCGTGACGCCGCACGTGGAGCTGGCTTACAGGACACTCGTGGAGTGGGGGCCAGTGATCTTCGGTGCAGGTGGTGCTGGAGGCTAGGGCTACTCGGAGCCCAAAGCACGACTTCTTAGGAGACCTAGAAGATGGTGCACTTGCAAATGTGCTCGGTGTCCAGGGGTCACGGTCTCAAGTCACCCACGATAGCCACGGGCCTCAGCTTTGCTGGGGACTCAGGGTAGCCTCGGGAAGTCTGAGAATCCACCTCTGGTGATGCGATGACTTCGGCGTCCGACGGGAGCTTCAGTAATGCGAACCGGACAGATGCTTCTTTGGTGCCTGCCAAGCAGGGGAGTCACTCCTTGACCCCAAGGGAGATTCTTCAGTCCTCTAATCGTGAGTAGAGCGTCGAAGGTCCAGGATTCAGTTTCAGAGTTTCGTCCAGGTATAATCTAAAGTCCTAAGGACTGGGTTCCTACCTTTATTCTAAAAATAGGGGTTGGACTACTTCTGTGGCCCCACCTATGGGTGGGTCAGGGCAGAGGGGTGGCTACACCCTTTCCCTTTGTCCAGTTCGCGCCAAAGCAGGGGCTGCAAACCCCTGATCCGGTTTGAACTGGGGTATGCACAGGGACACCAAATGTGCCCCCAGTGCAGGACTTCAAAGCACCCGAAAGTGCTCCCGCCCAGCCCCAATACACATTATCCTGTCTGGGGAGGTGGTCACACCTCCCTGGGACAGGAAACCTATTGTCCAGGCCTCCCCTGCCGGAGTTTCGTCCAGCAGCAGGAGGCCAGACTCGTGTCTGTGGCAGCAGCATCCATTTTGTGATGCCAGGGCTCTGGAAAGAAGTTACCGGACTCGCCAGAGTTAACATGTCTTTCCCTCTAGAAGGGTGGAATGCTACCCCCGCCGCCAGGATTGGCGGGGGGTAGTATTCCAAGATGTTTGACACCAAACACGACATGTTTAGGTGCAGCCATTCCAAAGTTAGCATTTTACCGCGAGGATATAATGCGCTTAAGAGTATATGGTCAGGCTGCACTACAAACAGCATCAGAGATGGTCTCCGAACGCTGCAGAGGGGCCCTGCTCATGCAGGGGCACCCTCTCACATAGGAACCATGCACTCTGCCTTTAGGATTGATAAGGCCTGCCTTAGGAGTGACTTATAGGTTTATATGTGTGTATGTATTTCGTGATTTAGGTAACCTATATCACAGTAAGGGGTGCATGCACCACCTTACCCAGGCTGCAGTAGCAGACCTGTGGTGTCAGTTTGGATGGCCTTCCAGGGGTGGCATAATACATGCTGCAGCCCCTGGCAGGCCTCTGAGGTACCTATGCCCTTGGTACATAGTATACCATATACTAGGGACTTATAAGGGCACTCCAGATCCCAATCAGAGATGTGCCTAAGGCACATGGAAACCATTTTACAGAGAAAGCAGATAGACTGGGGCCCTGAATAGCAGGATCCCAGTCCAACTAAGTCATAAACCAGCAAAACACCATAAAAAAAGTGGGGGCAACCATATAGTCAGATTCCACCTTCCTACAAACAGAATGCACATAGGGCCCTGCAGAAGATATACACTGGTGTGTATTTATTCTTGTGTGTATATATACATATACCCACATAAAGACACTCCTATCGTGCATTATTTACATTGATATGATATAACATAAATGCTCTCTGCTGACACATGCAGTGATCTGTCGGCCACACATTTGAATCCCTGCAAAGCAGCCTTCCATCCTCCTGACTTGGGTAAACTGGGTACTATTTCATTGAGTAATATTAACATGTGAGGTTTCCAGCACTTAGAAAAGACAGAAGTGAAGAACGAAGCTCCAAATACAACAAAGCCAACAAGAATCATTCATTTAACCCAACGTCAGAATGTAACATTTTTCTTGTTTAGATTCTTTGTTGTAAGTTCCAAAGGTCTGACTAATAAAACCAACCCCTACTAAGATTGATGTTTGTAATTTCATACCCACCCTTATTTATTTTGGTTTCGGAAGGCAAACTCCTGGCCAGATAGTTTCTTCCACGTTACTGTCTCAGTCTCTTGCTTACATAATGATGGGGTTTGCATCCTGTGTTGTCGCTGGTGTGTCTCGTGATACTCCCGCTGTTTTTGTGTGACTGGGATGTGCTGTGAAGATGTTAGCTTTTACACCTAACCCCAGATACTCAGCTTTGGCAAATTGGGAACGGTTAGCAAGGAAATGCTGCTGCAGCTGTTTTATAAAAAGTAAATAGTACATGTTCTAAGTGCAAGCGGGCACATATAAATATAAACGGCACAACGGGGGAGGGGGTACAACTATTTCAGCCCAATGGGCGTTGCACGCCTTTCTTGGCTCTCCTGCTACAAAAAATCCACGCTGGGGAACGTTTGCTGAGGGCTGGATGGGATCATCTACTTCGAGGTCGCAGGGCCGGGTGTTTGTACAGCATGGCTGAGAAGGGCGTAGCGAGGTGGGGCCGGAGGTCCATGGTGCAAATTCGGACAAGTTCGTCAAAAGGGGCACAGAGACAGGGTGGAACAGGGGTGGTTATCTGTTCGAAGCAGGAAACAAATGGGAGGAAAGGAGTGTCCAAGCGTGTCAAGTTGGATGGAGGGGATGCAAGATTTTTTTATTTCGGTCAGTAAATGGGATTTGATGGTGAAAAGGAACTCCACTGTGCTGGGTTTTCATAAGGTTAGAACAGAGAAATGGGGGGAGGTGTGAAAGACTTCATTGATGGCCTTGTCCTGTCGTTGTATGTTGAGTCTATGAAACAAAAACAAGTAGACTCCATGCAAGCAGAGACAACAGGAAGTCGTAGGCAAAGATACTGGATACCAAGGTTTCACCAAGAGAGGACAAAGAGGAAGTTAGGTGATCGCAGACCGGAAAACGGGATATAAAATCGACAATTACAGACCGGAAGTGTGGATTAGCGCCATGAAAGCCTTCACACTTATGAGCGCTTACCAAATTGCATACATAATTAAATGAACAAATGGAACAAAAAAATCATGCTTACAGACAGAAAGTTAAAGCGGAGCACATTGTCGATCCCCAAGGCTTTGAGCTGCAGAATGACTGGAGCCAGATTACTTCGCTGCATCTCTGGGACAGTAGACAGGGGGAGCTTCT
The DNA here is from genome assembly GCA_963921515.1 of Calotriton arnoldi. NCBI lineage: Eukaryota > Metazoa > Chordata > Amphibia > Caudata > Salamandridae > Calotriton > Calotriton arnoldi. The sequence continues at coordinate 798,521 of CAWUFW010007592.1, forward strand.
CAAAGTCTTCCTCTGTCGAAAAACAGAATACGTTTATTTCACTAAGGTACACCTTTTATTACAAAGGATGACGTTTCGGACTCTGGCTTACACCTACCCTTACTTCCACAATACTATACACATAGCGTGCTCCCAACGTGCAAGATGCTACCCCCCTTCCCCCACTGAGCAGACTAACAAGGAGAGAGACAATTTCGATTATGGTTTAGCCAAGGTGTAGCTCCCTTATCTTTATTTAAACAACATCAGTTCTGTGCGAAATGATAACCATAGCTAAGCATATAGTTATGAGAATACAGGGCATAGGATCAGCAGAACAGCTCGAGATTGTACAGGCAATAATAGCGCAAAACTCGAGAATGCATAGTGCCGGAAGGCCCCTATTCCTTCACCATCTCTCCTGCCCTCAGCCAAGGGCATCCCGGGGATTTTGGGCAAGCATACCTTAGTGGAAACTTCCCCTCCGCGGCTCCGTCTCTCAGAGGGATGGGCAATAACGGCAGTTCCATGCCAACACATACATCAGGGCACCACATAGCGCACTGGCCCTGCCGGGGTAACTGTTACCAGGCAAATCCCCCAAAATGTTCAATTCCAGGCATCCCTGGGTAGGGCAGAAAGGTCCAGGACCACCAGTAGGTCAGTCCCCCCTGCCTGCCCAGTGCCCACACAAATCACCACCCCTCCATAGGTTAGGCTCAGTAAATCAGTCCACATTTTTTGGGTAGCCACCTTTTTCTGCTGCTAGCAATTCCGCCATCCAGTAGTGCCTGGGTGGGTGTCTGCTCCGGTAAGCTGGATGCTGGTGCGCAGTGGGGAGAAAAAGAGCCCAAACCCGCGCCTCTCAATGCTTTAAAGACTCCATCCCGGGCATCTCTCGATGACATCACTAACCTTTTGTGGCGATACAGAGAAAGGACTCCCCCTGCCTGTGGAGCGACTAATGGCACCCCGCCGCTATTTGCAGGGGGCGCCTGGCCATAAGCACATTGACGACCTGGAGGTAGCAAAGAGAGACGGAAGACAGCACAATCTTTGGAACTGTCAGATAATTATCCAACAAGCACCTACTGTATCCAAATGGTAAACCACAGAACAGCGTTAAGATCATAAAAAGGAAGTTACCTTTCACTATATGAAACCTCTTTCCCAATACCCTGAATAAGTTGACCCGAGGCAGACATCTCACTCATTCCTACTTTCAACACTTGATTGTAGCCTCTCAATAATGACGTTAGGAAGTGAGGAATTAATGTGACACAATGATGCGCTGCACTGTTGAATGGCTGGTCAGCTAGACACCGGGCCCAGAAGGCCTTCATATGTTTATTTCTCTTGTTCAAAGATAGGTCAAACCAGCAGTAAAAAAAAATTCAATCCCATATGGTAGCTGTTGAACACGTGATATTTGCTGTCGGTGTCTCTCAGTGGGCACTGACCCCTATTTAAGAGAGGCCTACAATAACTGAAGCCATGATGGCACCTTCACATGCAACACCAGAATATAAAGGATAGGAAACTAAATAACTTCTTAACTGAGGACTGTGCATCAGTCAAATTGGCACAGAAAACTTGTGCCTGAGCTGCACATAAGACCAGTCTTTGGTATCCTAATGCTGTCAAAAGTGTTGGAAACAGAAAAAAAGTTATTCTGGGAACCATACATTGGGGTTGGGGAGCAGCAGCACAAATGTGGTGGAGTTTTAAGTGTTTTCATCATGAAGGTCAGAGTTCATGATAGTCAGTCTATGCACTATTATTATTATTGTTTCCCGAACATATGCCTTCAAATAAATTGACAACAAGACAAATGCGATATACACTATACGTAGATATAGTGTACCACTTATCTCACACAACAATAAAATATGTTCAACTTCTTCAAGTTCTCCTAATTGTGACTCTACAGACTGCTTCTCAATTTCGGTTCCTGGGAAGACATTAGTGAAGCACCATTTTGGGCCTGGTAACCGCAGTCTAAACTATTTTCAGTGTGATGACATTTCCGCATAAATACGTGATGACACAGTCACACATTACACTTGATACGGTAAGAGTTGACGCCACTGATCAGTTTAAAAACTGTCACAATTCAGTCCACGGATAGCTAGCGGAGAGCGGTGGCTTTAAGGGCAACGAAAAGGCAGGAAACACAGCTAATCTAGGTATGCGCACCTCTGTATTACTCCGTTGCCGACACCATCATTTTCACTCACATGGTCCTGCCCTACTCACATCAAAACAATGTCCAACTCATTCTGATAACCCACAGGGTCGAACATAGTCCAGTCCAACTCATAGTAACAGAAAGATTCAAGCTGTCACACACAGGGGGATGACATGCGATCCTGCCTGACTCAGATTTTATTTTTGAATTGCTACTTTCTGTCCGACTCTAATTCACTTCAATATTATAAAATTGTGGTGGTTTGGCCCGACTCATAGTAACACAAATATTCAAGTTAACCCTCATAGGGGGAAGGCACGCAGTCCTGCCCGATTCAGATCTTATTTTTCATATAACTATGGACTGTCGGAGTCCAACTTCTATCAATAATGTAAAGCTATGACATATCTTATTCTATTTAATGTTTACAATTCCATTCAAAGAACAATACATGGCTTACACCTGAACATGGCATAAAGAGGCCCTCTCCACAAATGTATGTTACTTGGAGCAACACCACAACTACAGTAATTTTTATGTCCGAAGTGTTCCCTTATAAGCTAATAAGTTTTATACACCCAGTCCCTGCACCATATTACACCGGGTAGATGCTATGTTTCACCCACCAGTCAGTCTCCAGAAGCATGAAGGACTACCTGGTTAGGTGAGCAATAAAGTTACCACGATGAGCCATATGTGGTTTCTTTGATTGCAAAAGTGAGGTGGTATATATACATCTTTGGTGACAGTAATAAATGAACATATATCATAGCTATTTGAAAATGAAATTACTTGTGTTTTATGTGATTGTTCTATAGGATTCTAAAGCTTTCCAAAAATGAAAAGCTAAGGTGGGATTTCACTATACCATCACTTAAATAGGGCATCTGGGCTAGATGGCAGTATAAAGAGGGCCGTACTGTTAATGGTCCTGAGGAAAGCCACTGGATGATTCTCTCACCACATAAGGACTGAAATATTAAGCCCTCATGGGCAGGGCTTTAAGTGGGATGAAAAAACTGGAGGGTCTCTCAAAGGGGCGTGGCCAATATAATTAAGGGTGTGGCTTAAAAACACATAAGCTAAAAATCTGTGCTTAGTATAGTGTGCCGCCCGACTTGTATTTTGCTGTTTCTGTCATAGCATCTAGATATATGATACAAGTAACATCATACCTACAAGGCAGGATTATTGGCTTTGTCAATGGTTGTTAGTTGCATAAGATAAATAAGCAGCAACTATGGCTTGTTGTATATAATATTGAAAAAGCTTCCACTTAAAGCCCTGCTGACACCACGACGATGTTGCTGCTCCTGTTATCAAAAAGAGAAGGAAAATCCAGAGAGAAAATGACTCTCTTAAAGGATTTCCTCCTTACAACGCTCACCTGGCATGACGTCCGTAACTTCTCCACTAGTGAGAAGAGCAGTGTGAGCTGCGCACAACGATGTGCCTGCTATCACTGAAGTCCCGAAAACAACGGAGCAGTGTGAGCACGCGCACATGGATGTGCCTGCTATCACTGAAGTCCCGAAAAAAACGGAGCAGTGACAAGCACGCGCACATCGATGTGCCTGCTGTCACTGCAGTCCGGAAAAAACGGACCGCCTCCAGGGCACAAAACAGAGCCCGATAGAGACCCGTTTCGAGGCCTCTCTAAAAAAACTGCCGGTGCTCAGACCCGGTGAGACCCGGCCCACTTAAAGCCCTGCTCATGGGACTGTAAGGACTCCCAATCACAATCTAGCGCGCCCATTCCTTGAGTTTTAAACCTTGCATAGGGTAAATGTCGACATTGTCTCTAATAAGATGAATATATTTAGCCTACCCTAATGTCATTTTAGAACTGACGATTGAGACCCTTATTTCCCTCCCACCACGATGTCCACATACAAAAGACTCCAAGAGTTCTTGATGAGCCAGCATAGCACCAAGATGGTGCTGGAGCAGGAACAACCCCGATGATGAAGCATGCCACCTCGAGTGGGTGAGCCCGATGATGAAGCATGCCACCTCGAGTGGGTGAGCCCGATGATGAAGCATGCCACCTCGAGTGGGTGAGCCCAATGATGAAGCATGCCACCTCGAGTGGGTGAGGGATTTCATCCTTTCTATTTTTTAGAAATTACCTTAGGACTCACTAGAGTCACCTGCTCTTTGAATGAGCTATCTAACACATTATAAAGGACATTTCTGAAGAAACCAGTACAATTTCATAGAGCACTTGGTCCGCGGCGAAATAATGAGATTGTTTCAATATGGGCGAGAGTCTACCAGTCCTTTTTGTATGCATTATAGTGGGATAGATGGGCAAGTTACGGTCAGTAACTGTTGGTATATAAATAATTATATAATCGGACTAACACACATAGACGTCCGTATTATTTTTACAGAGCATTAATAGACTAACATACATTACAGCGGTTCAAAGCCTGAGCAGACGTTTGCGAGATTCCAGCTGTGCTCCGTTCGAGTTCCAGGTGTTACCAGTAAGGTCAGCAATTGAACATAAATCGAATTAGACTGTCCTGTAGGAAAGCATATTGCATCCGGTCACACTTGAAAGGAAAAAAAGAGCCATCCACAGCCTGCACCAGGAAGCGCAGTGAGTGTAGTGTGCACGCGGGCGCCGACGTCAGGTCCCTCTGAGGACAGAACAGTGGGACGCGGTCAGGAGTGATTCACTGGGTGCAGACTATTCAAGCACGTGCTTACAATAAAGCCGTTTTTAGCAGTATTTAATTCACACATAATGTTGCGCGCCAAATACTCTGCATTTTCACAGAAACAAAGAAGCCTTGTGAATGTCTGTATACATTCAAAACGGGAGCCTGAAACGCGAGATGCCTATGCCTGCAGGAAATGAGAGTTTCCGCGAAACAAGAGAGCAGGTTGTGGCATGTAGGAACAAAACTCCTCTTGCACCCACACCTCCAACTGCAAGGCAAACTGGAATCAGGGAAGGGCGGCAGACGCGTACAGACAGAGAGAGAGGATGTGGAAAGGACAAGCCACTAAGGCCGAGGTTTCGAGGTGCACAATATTGTATCATGCGGCCTGTGTGTGGGTGGCGGGGAGGGAGGGAGGAGGGCGTTGGGAGGAGGGAAGAATAAATGGGAAAAAAGCTTGGCTGATGCTATAGCCAAAGCCTCATCCAATTTTTCCGGGCAGAATTACTGCCTAGTAAAACCAGGTCCAGTGTTCCAACACCCAAGAAAACCAAGTGTGGGAACAATTGCCACTGAGACTCAGGTGTAGCTGTCGAGCATCTGTTTTTGACCTATTCTGGGTGCCGGTGCCCCTTGAGTTTGGACAATCTCTAATGAGCGTGTAACAGTGCCCGGAGCTTGGCTTTGATGGCAATATACCATACAAAACTGTAGTACTGTGTCTGGAATGGAATAAAGTTGTGAATCTATTTAATTTTATGGGCAAGTCTAATTAAGCTCTAAGGCAAACTTGTGAAGAGGGTATATTAAGAGAACAAAATACATTTGAAATAGTCTCCTTACAGAGTGAATTAGGGTTATTGTATATTCTACCATAAAATGTCTAAAAGTTAACCACAATTTCTGAAGTCCTCACTTTAAATTTCCACTAGAATCCCAAACTGCAGGAATCTTAACTTTATTTACTTTTGCTTTCAAGTACCTAGAAAGCATGCTATCCATCCAATAACTTTGACACAATGTTGAGCTTTCTCACTATTTACAAGATACTGTGCTCTAGAGGTAAGAATTTTATAGTACCAAAATACAGCATACTGAGGCTTGTAAGGATGGTCGGCGAATGGGAACTAACATACTGCCTTACTAACTTTTTCTATCCTTCCTCATTTATCACCATGTTTGCCGCCTTGTTTTGATCTGCCTGAATGGAGGTAATAACAGATCTCATATAGTCCTTTAAAGATTTCCACTTGAGTAAGGGTCATGTGTCTTCCAACTCTATCTTTTAAAAATAGGACACTAAAGGAGATTCTGGACAGGAGAAGCAGCTTCCAACTCCCTGGGCAGCAAACCTTGTCTGAGGTTGCTGGGACCTTATATAGTCTGCTAGTGGCTGCTACATGTATACACTGATTGGTGGTTGTATCTGATGTTTCTATTGGATTGGGTTAGTGTCCTCATTTGTTGGGTATTTGAGGGTTCTGATTGGTTTCTGGGTCTGTGATTCAATCAATGTAGGGTTGGGACTAGGGCTAGGGTTATGATTTCTATTGGAAGCAGGGACTAGGGCTTCCTGTTTTATTGGTTGTTGGGACCAAGGTGGAACTAGGACTAGGGTTAGGCCTTTAATTGGAAGTAGCGATTAGGCTTCTGGTGTTATTGGTTGCTGGACTAGGTGTGGACTAAGAGTAGGGTTAGGCTTTCTATTGGAAGTAGAGACTAGGGCTTCCCGTCCCATTGGTTGCTTGGACTAGGGTTGGGACTACTGGTAGGGCTAGGGCCTCTATTGGACATAGAGATCAGGGTTTTTTTAACTGATTGGATGCTTGGAGTAGGGCTAAGATTGGCTGTAAGGTCCTGATCTCCTATTGGTTCTAGCTTTTAGGCTAGTGTTGTGATTGGATAGTATTAGGGCTAGGGTCTCCCATTGGCTGACGGGGTCACCTGATTACTAGGGGTATCAAAGGCCAGGGTTAGGGCGCTCTCAGCCCGGGCGTCTCAGCTAAGGGCAGAGAGGACAAGGGTGAGTGCCTGTTTGAGCCTCGTTAAGGGCAGAGAGGACAAGGGTGAGTGCCTGTTTGAGCCTGTTCGAGACGGGCCAGGGCCAGGAATGCTGCCCATCTTCCCATTAATTAATGTGTCTATTACTTTTCTCCTGAAAAAGCATATCTAATGCACTACCCTATTTCACATCCGCTACCTCTATCAATATTTTTAATCTGCATATACTTACCTCCTTTATGCATCTATATACTCTCAATGTACTTATGGATCTATATATTTATCACTTTCTTCTAATTTAGCATTTCCAATGCACTACCCTATTTCTCAGCCTATACTTCCTCAATATATCTTCTAGCCCAACTTTTGACTCATCTCAAACTTCTTTCTACTACTTTTTCCAATTCACTACCCTATCTCACCCTATACATCTATCAGTATATCCTCTACACCCACTCTCTCATTTATCGCAAACGCCATACCACTACTATGTTCCCCAAAATAACCCTTTCTTGACTCTCTCCTACTCTACCCCTCCTTGTATCTTCTGGACACCTCCTTTACTGTACCAATGCCCAAGACAAACCTTTCTAAACTCTTCCCTCTGACTCTTCCCCTCCAAAAACCCTTTTTACTCATCAAAAAGCCTCCTCCTACTGCTATGACCTACAAAAAGAAATCCTTCACTCTTCTATCCCACAAACTATCCTTTTCAATCAAAAATAACAGACTAGCATGTTCACTTCACTAATTCCATATTCCACTATACTAATTCACCACTAATCCTTTATGGGTTCCAGAGTAGCGTGCATACTCGCCAACAAAGCGCTTCAACACCCACCAGGGGTAACAGGCGCTATATGAATGCAAACCTTTCTTTCCCTTCTATCCCTCCACTATCCTTCTCACTCCAAATAACTGACTAATATCCACCACTCAAATTACTTTCATATTTCACCATACTAATTCACCACTAATCTTTATGGGTTTCCGGAGTAGCGTGCTACTCGCCCAAAAAAAAAAAAGCAATTCAACACCCCATCAGGGGTTAGAAGCGCTATATATATGCAAACCTTTTTTTCCCTCTTCTAACCCTCCGCTATCCTTCTGAATCCAAATAACTGACTAACATATCCACCACTTAAAATTTACTTGCATGTTTCACTATACTAATTCAACACTAATCCTCTATGGGTCCCGGGAGTACCGTGCTACTCGCCGAAAAAGCGCTTCGACGCCTCGTCAGGGGTAGTAAGCGCTATACAAATGCAATTACAATACAATACAATACAATTTCCTCAAGAGATCTGTGTTCTTTGTCTATATTCATTAGAAAAGACTGTCACAGTGCATCCTCCGTCTGATACTAGAGGTCTTGTAATGAACCATCAAGAGAGAGATAAGAGAAAGGCCAGAAATTCATAGCAGCTCAATAGCAGGGGATGCTATGAGTCCAGCCAAGCTGCTTTGCACCAGGAGATAGCCACTTCTAGAAAGAGACTTATGGGGTGCAGTTAACAGATACAGGGTGGGGAAGGCAAGGCTCTAAGTGTGAATAGACCAGCATGTTAAAGTCCTGCAGAAAGCATGTTGGCTTTGGTTTGCCTTTGGGAGACTTGGATTGTCTACAAAAGGGCCAATAACTGAACTGAAATCACTGCCCACAATCAAGGTAGAGATATTAAGAGTCCTATGCAACCTTACTCAACTCTCTCCAGAACAAGGAAAGGAGGTTTTTTATCAACAATATGCATTTCTTGAAATAATATGGTAGCACAATCTTAAGAGTTTGAAACAGTCAGCCTAATTTTGTCGACGCTTAACATTCAATGAAGCAACTAAGAGGTACACTAACCGTCAGCCAAAGTCAGAGTGATTACCACTTGACCCATGTTGAACACAGTGATGAAGCAATTGTCACTTGACAAAATCTTGCCAAGACAGTTGCAACAAGGCTGTGGAGGAAAGAGAGTGCAACGGAAGGGGAGGAAAATAAGACAAAATCAAGCCAAGCACACCACTTCAACAACCATCAGAATAAACATTGGGAGCTTGAGCGCAAATGGGACATCAATCACCACGTAAAATGCCACTCAGCCAACCTAGACAGTCTCAAGGAAATACAAACTAGTCAAACCTGCTTAAACGACAGCAGATCTTCTCCAACTATTATCCAAGATCTGGTATGAAATCCCTGTATCATTCAGGAGCACACCAACTTTGCTCCACTTTAGGAAACAGGTGAAGACACACCTCTTTAAAGAACTCTACATCAAGTTACCCCTCTAATTAGTTAATGCTTTTCGGCTAGGTTCATGACATACAAATAACACACGCATACATAGACAACAAGCATTTGCAATGCAATAGGTCTCGCATTTACGCAAGTTTAAGCTATTGGCATTGTAAATGACAATGCCTATTTTTGTTTTTTAAAACATAAATGAAAGGCATTGTCATTTACAATGCCAATAGCTTAAACTCTATTAAATGCGAGACCTATTGCATTGCAGATGGTTACGTTTAAAACTGAGCATGGCGCAGCTTCAAGGACAACTCGATCAGTTTCTTTTTTTTTTCTTCTAACTTTAACACTGAGCGCGGTGTCCTTGAAGCGGGTGCCGCGCTCAGTGTTAAAGTTTAAAAAAGGTATAAAGAAACCGAGCGCGGCGTCCTTAAAGCAGCGCCGCCACCACACTCAGTTTTAAAGTAAAAAGACTAACAGAGCCGGTGTCCCAGAAGTGGACACCGCGCTCAACATGAATGTTAAATATAAATAAATAAAGTGAGCGCTGTGTCCCTAAAGCGGGCGCCGTGCTCATTAAAGTAAAAAGCATACAATTTTGAGCGCATAGCGCTGCAGCTGCCATTGTCCCCATCAGTGTCCATTATCAAAATAGTGCTCACCCACCAGATAAAGCCCACTGTGTAACAAGCCAAGTAAAAGGTCCAGTCCTGATGGGCGTTAACAAATGGAGACAAGGCAGTACCAAGGCGGGACTAACAAGCCTCATAATCAATCAAAAGCCAGCATTTTCGAAGGACAAGGACACAAAGCCAATGACAAATATTAGCGGAGAGTGGACAAGGCTTCCACAGCATACCCTTACTACAGCATGCCTCGCAGAGCATGACGCGCTGCCGCTAGGCTTGGACCTAAAAACAACAAAAGCTGCTTTTTTTCTGGCCCCTTTATGAGGTTAATTGTGTTTTGCTCCAGGTGCTGCACTCTAGCTACAAAGAGTGACTACTTCAGGCCTCTAAGATTTTCTACATTTCTAGAAACGGTTTTCTACAGTGTTCCTCCTCCGAGAAGGGAGAGCTCACAGATTATCCTTTAGCTCCTTCTGTGCCAGTCCTCTGTCCAGCACCTATGGCTCTCCTTAGCCCGAGCTCTCCTTCAGCAGCACCCCATGCACAGTACCCTCCCTGTCTGCACTATCAGGTCCCGAGGCCTTGTTTGGCCATTTGCAGTGCTGCTGTGTGTTAGCTCGAGTCAGACACTCCTTTGATAAGTTATCCACCTACAAGCCCAGTCCTCAGAAATTTCAGGGAGCCCATTCATCTCCAGGGACCCCAAGCAGGTCCGTCCCTCTACTGTCTCCCCAGAGAGGCTAGGTGAGCCTGCATCACTGGCCCTGGAGAGAAGAATTCAGAGCCCCATTCAGTCCAAGTCCATAGTGTCCCAGCACTCCAGACAGGAATCCAGTCTTCTTCATGGCCCTGCAAAATCTATCTTCTCTCCCTTGTGCAGAGGTTTTTAAGTGGGTGGGTGGAAAATTCCATAAGGAAGGTAAATGTGCCCAATCACAGAGTGACATTTAACTCCCGCCCTGTCCCTACTGTCCTGCACAGCATTTTGAGACTTTCCAACATGGCAACTTCAAATGGGCTTTTAAAAGACCATCCCTGAGAGCCTAAAGCCACACCCCTAACTGCCACATATGCCTGCTCTCTTCCTTCCAAAACTTCAAAGAAGACCTTCTCCTGACATGGGTTTCAGATCTGGCTACCCTCCTTTGTTTTCCTTGGGATGAGCATACCCATTCCTCATGCATTGTTAAACGGCAATCGTTACATACAGATTCTACCTTCACTCCTTCCCCTCTCGTGAACAGGCCTAATCAATGGAAAACGGCTCTCTTGTGCAGGGAATGCTCTGATCCCCCAGTGGGCCAACAGAGTAAGTAACTTATCCACCAGACTGATCCAAAGCTAGAAATCTGATTCAGCAAATTATGAAATACTTGAAATGCTAATTTAATAATATTGGTGCATCAACCTAGTCTCTAGGCCTAACTATGGTGAAACTGAACTTTGGTGCAGATTTCACCCACAAGTACAATACATTAAGCCACACATTTTTCAACAAAGCATTTCAGATGTACACTAGTATTGTCCACTACCATTGTAAGTCCTTCCCAGTTCCTCACCAATTCACGAAGGATCACCTCTGCAACAGGCTACCTATGCACAAAAACTAGTTCTGAGTGAGACAGTAAGTCTACTAGCTCAGCCCATGCACATGCTCACGTGCAACCAGTCCACACCCTCTTGCCACAGCTGAGCAGCAGCAGTCCTGGATTCAAAAGGTGAGCACTGACAGTTAGCATTTACAAGCCATTTCATCAGAGTTTACACTGAGTGAGAGTAAATTAGTGACTCATTCACAGCTGAGGTCCAAAAAAAGTGGCCCAAACACAAAAAACAGGAAGCTAAATGGGTACTAACAACTTTTCCTACCATTTCATTCATCATTTTTTTCTGAGTAGAATTATGATTTCAAGTAAGTTAAACTCAGCCGGTAGGAGTCGAATCATGTTGGCTAAACTCAAAATGATCCTAGATCATTCAAATAGCACTCTTGTCTTCAGGTAATCCAATCACCATCTAGCGTTACCCAATGCATATGCCCTGCTGAAGCCTAGCGTTTCTAATAGAAGATGCTCTCCTAGACTGTTATAGGTCAGTGAAGAGAGGATGTGAGAGCTGTAGCAAAGAATGAATGTGAGATTATAGACTGTTGACTGCTGTGGATAGGACTGGAGTCTCTACACTGAGTACTGGTTGCTCAGGGCCTTTAAAGGCAATTGGAGGTCTGCACTTATGATTGTAGAATCAATATTGTTCTAGCAAGTACTCCAACATCACCTACTTTAGCATCTTTCAAAACAGACGATCACCTGCAAACTGTTGCTGGTGGTCTAATCACAAGCGTAAAAGAAAGAACACAACCATTTCCCACTTTACTCTACAAAGACTAAGGCAGATTGTAAATTCTAGGCTAGAAAGCACCAAGTCTGATTACAGACCAAAGTTTCGGCCTACTCCCCTCAAAGACATACGTGCTTAACTACTAGAAGATTCCTCCTGTATACTGGTGGACTTAAGAGACGTGCATCATAGGCTGCCCCTAAGCTGTGAAAGCAACCCCTGCTTATTACACCTGGTCACCTCCCACCATACTGCCATTCAAGTAAAGCTGGGAATACTTTCTTTTTCAGATAATCACCTTTTCCATTTTCTCGATTCTAATTGGAAAAAAGCACAAATAGCAAAGATTGTCTCGATTGTAATAGAACATATCCAATATGTCCCTCTTTACCATTTTCAACCGAAATTGTTCAAGTCGGCCCTGGGCATTTTCATTAATTTAGTCACCATTTAATCGCACTACTCCAATAGCAAAACTGTTTCCACTCCCCCATTAAATATTTCTAACCAATATGTATATCTTTGTATTCTGGTCATCATTGCATTCCTCATACCGTGTTCTCCTTGCCTAAACCCACCTTTCCTGCAGTCTATATGTATTAAAATAGTTACACTTCTCAAAAGAAGTCTGCTTTATAGATTATGTTTCATCAGTGGTCAGCGAATAATGGGACATTGTTCGTCTGCATACAAACCATTACAACTAAAAATGATATGAACTTAATATTTTATGATGCTTAAGTGAGGTACTAAGATATATGTATCCTAAGTATTTAATGGTTTTTTGTTAACAGTCTAATCTAAAATCCCAACACACTTTCGCCGTCAATCCTATGACTCCCAGGGAGTAGGTTTCTTTCCTCTTCAATAGTTCGCCTCTCACCTACAGCTGCTCGCACAAGAGCGCCACAAAAGGCATGTCAGCGGCACGCGCCGCGCTGCATACTCAGTGTTCAATGGGAGCTACCTCAAGAGCGGCGGCTGCGTACAATATCCACGACAGGAGCCCGCCATATTACACCGTACCGCGAGATAAGTGCCATTTAAAGTTAATCTCTTTAGGTTTAGCCACGCGCAGTGGGAGGTTTTACGTTTCCCCTTCCGAGGTCTGCAAGCGGTTTTCCATTTCATTTTACGGAGATAACCAGGAAACGATTGTCTCAGAACGGCGGCTTCATGACATTGTGACTGGTAAATTAAAGAACAAGCTGAAGACACGCCGTGAGCGTGCGCATCGGCTGCCTGGACAGGAGATGTGCACGCGTATGGTGCGAGCAGGCGTTGTGATAACGCCGCGAGCCGTACGCGTGCACATCTCCTGTCTGTTAAGCTTCGGCACAGACAGTTGATGTGCACGCGTACGGCTTGCGGCGCTATTACAACTCCTGCTCGCACCATGCGCGTGCACATCTCCTGTCCCGCATCGGAGCAAAAGTCGGCAACAATAGATCTCGCATAGCGAGCAGCGCTTTGCGCTGCATCGCTAGGCGAGACCTAAAAACAAATATGAGATGGTCAAGTCCAGAGACAGTTCATAATTTCGCTTAAATAAGCAATTACGTCAGATAGTTTATGAAGGTCACAGCAGTGCCAAAGAGTCTTAATCTAAGAGGCCCTGATTTTACCAAAAGATGTGAAGAAGAGTTTTAAGGCTTTAAACCCTTTCCTAGATGACAGGTACCTTCAAAAAGTCTAGATGAAGGAAGAGTTTTGAATCCAAAGGCCATGAGAGTTCGGTTTGATTGGACAGCTTTCCTGACTGCTGTCACATACTTATGCTGCAATGCTTCGAAAATTAGTTGGCTTGAACTTGTCTGGCCTTATTATACTTTAGAAGGGACGTAATGAGCTTTTATGATCTTGAAAGGTTTGTTAAATTGCAACTTCAAGATTTCTAAAAGGAATTCTCTAATTAGGTACAAATGTTGGCTCTATTCCCTCGCTCCCTCTAGGCTAAAATTCCAGAGGTAATAATGCCTAGTCAAATATCCTGATTCATAAAGTGATTTTTTTAAGGAATGGATCAAGTTAACCACCAGCCTAATCTCTGCAACCATATCTATGGTATCCTTGCATGTGATTTCTAAATCAGAAGTTTACATTATGAGGTATAACATTTCCCTGCAAAATGACGCCATATCAGTCTTAATTTGATCAGGATTGTCTTAATGACCCTGATTTCCGCCAGCAGAGTCTCATATGCCACGTTACCGCCACCTCCAGAGACTGCTTAGTTTTGACTGAACACAACCTGGTTGTAGCCGTCAATGTAGAAAATAATTCAGGCCATAAGTGGCACGAGCCAGGACCTGTGGGTGTTCAAAGGCATTACATAACATAAGATTTAAATGAAAATCCATTGGTAGCCTATTCATTGAATAACTAGTTAATGTAAAATAGGCAGAGAAGATGCCTTGAAATCTGCTGCACAGTAAGGCTGCGTGCCACAGGTAAAACTGTCCCCATTGTTGCGGACAAGCATCCAACAATGTCAAATACAGAGCACAGTCAACCAAAGCAATAACAGATCCTGTCCCTCAGTCTAGGTAAAACTCTGCCTGTAAAATGCGTGGGAATGCTTTTGGACTAACCACAGCCTTGATTAGACACACATTGCCTTTTCAAGCTTTTGTACCGAAAAGGGAAGGTCAGAAATTAGCTGGAAACTTGGGATCTGCTAAAAGGAGTTCTGACACATAATCAATTTTTTCAATTTAAAATCTTTATTCGGTCAGATATATGACTATAAAAGCAAATTTATTTTAAAAACACAAAGAAAAATCACAGCATGTCAGTATCGTTATAATGCAATTAGTGGCAAATAGGTCTACAGGCCAACAAACACCACAATAATTCATGATGCATATTTTTTCCTTAACTTCAGCACCTGGGTAATAAAATTCAAGAACCCAAAACAGATTGTTAGATACTGGACGCGTTGTAAGATGAGCAAAGCCTCTTGGTGTGTTTTAAAAGATTTTCCATTTAAAATAGGGTGAAGGAACCACAATCTAAGGGACGAATACCGAGTGCAAAATAACAATGTGCTTAGTTGACTTGCCAGAGACTCCATCACGAGGACAGCACAGTAGTGAATCAAACCAGGACCCTGTGAGCGGAAAGGCCCCTAAGTAATGAATCATATTGACTCTAAGCCATGTTAAATAAAACCTGTTTTCAGGTGCCTTTATCCACATTAAATAGGGCTCCAAGACATTGCTGGTTGAAAGTGATATATACGAATGAACTGTAACCATACTGAGAACTGTCATGAGTCTCAACTTTTCTTTATGTGCTGAGTACTTTTTCTTTATCAACACCTTAGAGTATGAGCTGATACTATCTGTACTCTCAAAGAGAGTACTCAAACTTAAGTCTCGAAGAGTGGTTTTAACATAATTAATCCAAGGGATAGCTAGCATATTACTTTGGTTCAAACAATACTCCACTATTCTGCGAGTGAAACTCAATTCAGCTGTGGACAAAATTTTGACCCACAACAGGATAGGCGCCAAACCCACAAGATCTTCTAAATAACCTAGCCCCACTTCGTTATGGGATATAAGACTCATTGTAGATCTAGACACTCCTAAGAGCCTATTTAAAAACATATTCTCTACCGACTGTGGAGTCTTCACAGATGTGTGCCCCCACACGCCAGCTGCCTATGTGCCCACAGAAAGGCATTTACTTTTATGAAGCATAATAATTTCTTTAGGGGGCTTATGTCCCAATTTCTTAGAAAACCTAAAAAGTGTTTTGCACACAGCCTCCATCGATTGGGACCTCTGGTTTGTTAATCGTTCCCAACCCATAGTAGCATTAAAAAAAATGCCCAGATAGCTAAAATTTGTTGTTTTCATTACAGGGCTTCCTCCAATAATTTTTTTGAAGCTGTTATTCTTTGGGCCACAGGTTAAAATGTAATATTTATTATAATTGACCTTGAGCTTCAACCCCTGCTTAAAACTATAAAACCCATCTAAAAGTGCTTGTAATCCATTTGCAGTGCGAGCTAGGAGCACTGTGTCGTCTGAGTACAAAAGTACGGGGACCGGACGCGAACCAGTTTTGGGGACATCAGGGGTACAAGAACTTAAAAAGGTGTTGAGGACATTAATATAAAATAAGAATGAAAAAGGGGCCAATATGCAGCCCAATCTAACCCCGCGAGTGACTTGAATGGGAGGCGTCTGGTCTCCGAACAGATTGTATTGCACCCTCATGTGGGTTTCTCGATAAAGACTTTTTAAAATATTCAATAATGGGGATCAACCCCTATGATGTCCCACAGTTTACCTCTGCCCACTAGGTCAAAGGCACAGGAGAGGTCCATAAAACCTCTCCTGGCCTTGACGTATTTATCCAGAGTCAGGGACAAGTTTATCGCTTGCTCGGTGGTGCCCAAGCCTGGGCATAACCCATATTGAACGTCTGTAAAAAATTATTTTTCTTCTGCCCAAGCTTCACCCATATAATCAAAATCAGGGTAGTGGTGTTTGGCATTTACATCAACTATGTTAACGTAGAGATGTTGTGTTAGCAATTGGGAATAATAATGGCTACAGTAAACCAAAGTGCAGAGAAGGATCAGAGACATCTGTTTTAAGACCTCCTCTACTACGATTCCATCTACTATCTCAGTATGTTGCCGCTGAAACTACTTAGCCGCTGAAACTACAGTTTGTTTAACACTTTATTTTTTTTGTTTTTGAGAAAGGGGGCCCATGACTGGGAATGGCAGCTGTTATCGGTCAACAAAGTTTGGTCAAATAACTCTTGAAATACCAAATACATTTTGAGATGTCTTAAGAATTAAACATTTTTGACCAAAACACGTCTATTTTAAAGTTATAGGGGAGTGCTTTCTTGCATTTCTTTTTCAGTTAAAAGGGAAGTTGAGGTTACTCATTAATCCAGGAATGCTCCTTCTATTTTTGGATGCAGGATTCACTTCATTTGTATGTACCTTAAAATAATGAGTACCTGTGGGTGTTACTAGTATTAAGGAATGTTCACTTTTTGTGGCTTTTGTTTACTTTTTTTGTTTTATTAATTTAAGTATGCTAAGTAATGCCTAGGAGAACAAAGTACTGCTGGGCTCTTACTGTATTTGTAGATCATCTCCTTCCCAAGATTAAAGAAGGATAATGAACAGTCCCAATGCAAGCTAAAATCACACCCATTTTCTAAACACTCAACTTTAGGTATGCAAGGTTCTTGGTTTACATCCTCTGGCTCCCTGCTTTTATCAGTTTTGCTACTCTTTTCACTTTTCTACTCCTCCCTCTTCCACCCCATTCCTACATAGCACTTCACACTGTGAAGCTGATGTACAGCGTATAAGAAATGCATACTAATCCAGCACACAATATATATAGACCAATCTCTGTTTCATAGTGTGGTATTCATATTGACAGCCGAACATCCATCGGGGATCGCTTGAGGATTTAAAATGTGAAGACGGTCTCATATCAGGTATCAGACAGAAAAAGTGTTTTTGGCTTCCGGAAGAAAAACAATACCTATGGTATAATGTCTGTGCTGAGTTGTACTGTTTGTTGCACACATTTGCTATTTTGTGTTATAGTGATATCCACGTTAAATGAACCTTACACTATAAATCCATCTTTAAGAAGCATGGCAGCTTCTGCCATCTAGCTCTAAGTGTGCAGACACAGAAAGCGAATACTAAAAAGAATTGGAAAAGCTAACAGGTCTGGCTTTTTTAGGTAAATGGTTTTGCAATATTTTGGTGACTTTGAGTGTGTTGTCCCCTGGTGGGCTGACATACAACCATGTGGAAGTTGGAAGAGCGCATCCCTGAACAGACTACAATAGCAAATTTAAGCGGAACCCTCAAAAAATAGCATCATAAAAAGGAGTGATGTACAGAGGGGGTGCTGCCGCCCTCATCCTCCTTGATTGGTCGACAGCTTTTGACACTGTTGACCATAATTTACTGCAATTGCGTCTGGAAACATTAGGGTTTAAGGGTATAGCACTGGCCCTGCTATCTTCCTTTCTGAAGGAAAGAAGACAAACAGTGACCCTGGATCAGTTTAAATCAACCCCTTATGTCCTACCCTGTGGAGTTCCACAGGCTCATCACTTAGCCCATCCCTGCTTAATATCTATGTATCAGAACTGGCCCCTTTGATCCAGCATTTCGGCTTAAGTCTAACATCGTATGCCGACGACACACAGATTGTGGTTGCGGCATACAAAGAACAAGCTTCTCCAACATTGCAGTTCCAAAACTGTATGGTGGAAATTAACAGATGGTTGGGCAAGCACTGTCTTAAACTTAACTCGGAGAAAACCGAAGTAGTGATCTGTGGGAATCTACAACCCATATGGGACGGCCTTTGGTGGCCGGCTGAGATGGGTGAACTGCCAATACCAGTACAAAAGGCAAAAAATCTCGGGGCTAATTGATAACAAATTAACTTTATCTCAGCAAACCAATGCTATTGTGTCGGCCTCCTACCATCTGATTAAGAAACTGAAGAAGATTCTGCCCTATATCCCCATCGATTCCAGGAGGACGGTAGGGACTGCACTTGTGCTGTCAAAGTTAGACTACTGCAATGGACTCTAACAGAATATGCAGAAACAATATAAAAAAAACTACAGATGGTACAAAATGCAGCCGCAAGACTCTTATTTAATATCCCTAAGTATGAGTCAGTCTCTAAGGAAATCCGGAGACTCCACTGGCTTCCTGTGGCGCATAGTATCAAGTTCAAATCGCTATGCTTAGCATATAAGGCCCTGAATAATACCGGACCAGTGTTTCTTAAAAACCTCTTCTCCTGGTACCATCCTGCCAGACAGCTACGATCCACTGGCGCTAGACTTATGATGGCTCCGAGGATTCGCACCTCCAGTTGGGGAGGCCGAAACATATCTTATGGCATGGCTAAATTATGGAATACGCTTCCATTAGATATCAGAGCTGCGAGCTCACTTGCCTCTTTTAGAAAGGGTCTTAAAACATGGTTATTTCGGAATTAGGTTACTCTTTTTACGGGCTTACTCATAGACTTCAGCGCCAAGACACCTCTGGGTATTCGTGCGCTCAATACATTTTATTAACATAACATAACTAAGACACTTGGCGCCCAATTATGATGAGTATCGGAAAGCCTCCGACTGCAGGTCTGAGGCTTTCCGAGCTTCATTGCGGTTTCAGTTTCGACCGCCACATTATGATGCAGGAGGTCGAAAATAAAACCGGCCGGTCGTTCAAGCTGGATTCTGACGGGGTCAAGGAGCCCGTCGCAGACCGGCACGTAATCCCAATGGACAGCGTTTCTACCGTTGGGATTACGGTGTCGGTTTCCAACAAGCTTTCCATGTCGGGCTTTCCAACATGGAAAGCCTGTCGGAAAGCGACATTGGGGGCCCCTAGCAAGGCCCCCTTCATCCTGGCCTCCGGTTGGGGGCGGAAGAAGCACATATGTTGCCCCCCTGTGAATCCCTGCACCGTGTGGCAGGCCCAGTGAGGTGCCTGCCACATGGTGAAGGGATTCACACAAACTCCCATTTCTCTATGGGAGCTTGTGCTACGGCTGGTTTACGGCCACAGCACAAGCTCCCATAGGGAAATGGGAGTTTTGGTCCGCACCATGTGTGGTCGCATTGTAATTAGGTATGCGGAACCGCCGACCAATGGTCGGGTGGTTCCCATACCGATATGGTGTTGGGCAGACCCAAGTCCACCGACATCGTAATAAGGCCCTTGGTGTTGCAAGTGGTGCACTAAAAGGCATGTAAAGCAAAATATTTCATAGTAGATTATTGGACAAAGGGTCGGTGTTTTCGTTACATCTATAAGAAAACCTATGTGCACACATCTTTACTCTTGGAAGGAAAAAACTGTATATCCAATATGTTTTCAGGAGAGTAAGTAAAACAATCTAAGATGCTTTGCAATTAATAAGTTGCATGGTGTCTTTAAAACAGGCTTAGGCGACATTTAAACTGCAACCACTTCCTAAACAAAAAATCCATCACCAGCAATAATAATGGGCATCAGCAGAGTAAATACATCAAATAGGCTCTAGTCCAATAAAAAATCTGCTTCAGCCCCGTTTACAAAACCTAAATAGAACACAAATGGGGCAATATAATCATTATCGAACTGCTGTACCCTTGCTCACTTTGCCACTGGATTCAAGCTAGCCTGGCTGATGACGGCTGAATAGCCAGAAACCGGTCCCAGGATGCTTGTTTCCGGTCCAGGGAAGACGTGGCTTGGCAGTTCGGGCTGGACTGTTCCCATGAGGCACAGGGTCAGACTGATTTGCATATGGCCATGTCTGAACTGGGGTGGTGGAGTGAGCTAAAGAATGATGATGGATTAAACCCAGATCAGTTGACTGGGGGTGAGTGTTTGATTTGCTCAAACGCTCCGTCCATCATCCCCTTTGGTATCGCTTTGTACCCTTGATGAACACCCCTTTCAAGCACCGGCAAACCATGAAAAGCACATGAAACCCAGTTTCGAAAGTGGCCTGACTCAAAGCTTAATCTCTCTCTGTACATCTAATGGGACTGTTATGTAGAATTGATGCCACAAATTCTTCCCAAAAAATGTTTAAAGCTATCGGACGCGAGGCTTAAAAAGGATAATGTAAAGGAAGACAAACTGTACATAATCACAGTGTTCCAAAAGCATTAACTCTTAAGTATCCAATATACAAACAGGTGGAGAAACCCATTCATGCTCCAAAATAGTAACACCTGATACTTTGTTTATTCCCCTTTTAGGTAAAATAAAATCTTCCAAGATGTGATCAAGTCTTTCACAAGAGGTGAATCTTTTTATAATACGTTCAAAATCTACATATCTACTCTTTCTGCCTTGAATTTTACACTGTACTTAAACTCTCTAAAAAAGCGATATCTTTCGAACAGGAGGCATAAAACACATTCATCAAAACCTTTACTGTATCTCCAATATTAGACAGTGATATTGAACATGATATACACTTGAAATATAGGTTTCTTGTAGATGCTATATACAGAATCTAAGCCCTTGCATCTCAAGATCCACTTAAGAGCGCCCATAGCTCACTTGACCTCACTGGCAGCCTCATGCAATAACCAACAAACAGCAGGATCATATTGAAGCAGAAACAAGCTCCCTGGCTATATTCTCTGAAATACAGTTTGTTCACCAGACCCTTCTGCAGATCTTAAATATAGTTTATCTTTCTGTTACCAATTTCTTTAATATCATCATGTTATTTTAAATTTCAAAACCCCTTACCTTGGAGAATTATAATGAACTCACAAGCCCACACGAACATATTTCACATTTACGTTACAATAGTTCAAAACAAATTTGTGGATTAGTGTCATCTTCCTTTAAAAGATGATGGAAACTCACATTAAGAAATAAACACAACAGAAGGCAGTTCATTTGAGACTGTCGTTGTCCCCTGCCTCACATTTCTAGAATCCTTTTCTTTGGGGTTTGTGTATAGGATACTTGTGTTTCAAATAGCTTCTTAAACAGTTCTATTTACAATCATGTTCCATCATGTCAGGGTTTCCTGTGTGAGTAATTTGAGCAAAAACAGTAAGAAAGAGACACCACCAGGAGCCTCATACCTATGTTAAACCAACTAAAGGTAGGGGGAGGGAGCAGGCTCACAATAGGCAAATGCAATGGTTCTTTGAATGTTTCTAAACAGATTACTCAAGCAGGCCAGCCTGAGATAACACAAAGGCAATATCTTTAGCCATGGAGATCTTTGAACCAACCTACTCCATGGCGATAAAAGTGGCAAGGGCAGCATTACATTAGGAACCTTATTAGGAAACCAATATATTGATACTCACCTGTGTAAAGTCGAAAACACTTGCCCGATCGGTTGCGACCACCACGTCCTGCCCTCTGACAGGCCGAAGCCTGAGACACTGGCACCAGCACTAAAGACTCAATGGCTGTTTTAGGATTGTATGCACGTAATTTCACAAAGCCACAGTCGATTACAAACACAATCCCATTGATGGTGATGGATGTTTCTGCTATATTAGTAGCCACTATCACCTGAAGAAAAGAGCAAAAGGAGAGGAACAAAGCTATTAGTCATTTCAATTAGTGGGTAGAAAAAACGATTTGAGAATTATTTAACTGAATGAAGTTTTTTTGAAAACATATTACACATAGCAGCATTATTAAGTACATTCTGGAACATATTCTCATTCAGTCTTTAGAGTTGCGATGTAGAAAAAAGAAAGAAAGAAAATCCTCGAATTTGTATCTCGTAGGAGAAGCCAAAACATGATTTGATTAAAGGACATCCACCACTTTTTTGTATTTTACATATGATTTAAATTAGAATCCAGTATCAAATTTAAAGTCATGTACACCATGGACAGGGCATTTTGAAACAAGAAATGAGGGACACTGCAGGAGCAGAGCCTTACAATGTGCTCACCAGTAACCTCTGATCCACCAATTCAAAAACTATGCACCAGCAGAACCTTTAGCAACTGTTACAGAAGAACAGGAACAAGGGAGTCCAAAGTTATAGACTATGAAATGCCCTCTTGAGAAAGGGGCAGTACAGTGAACTTTTTGAAAAAACATGTATTGAGTTGGATATGTCATTGTTTAACGGAGTGAACAAGAACAACCATTAAAGATAAGTTGCAGCTGTGGGCAGCCTGTAATGTAAAATATGCCACTTCATCTCCAATAATCACCCTCTTCTTTTTCTTCGCAATTCTTACCTCACAATTGGAGGAAGAGGAAGAACTGCCACAATATCAAAAACGCTTCAAAATAGGGCTTAATTTTTGCCGGTGTTTGCAGTTGGTGGACACTGGCAGTCATTTTTTAAGACGGTGAATTCTTTTTTTATCATCATACTTTGAAACAGAGCAAAATAGAGAGAAAGGAAGCAGAGAGAAATATGACAGAGAAAGACAGGACAACAGTGACAAAGGGAGAAACCAGGATGTAAAAGAAACTGCAACACTAAGATAAAGAGACAGGAATTATTGGATGGTGAAATAAAGAGCCATGAAGTGGAATCAAGGATAGACACCTTTGTTATCTGGCCGAGCCCGCATTTGACAGCAGGCTCTGAAGAAAAACATTAGGCTCTGTGCTAATTTAAGTACTGGTCTGAGGTGTCTGCCACTGCAAAACAGGTGGGTGCACCCTAGTAGCACACATGGAAACCTCCATCCCCTACCCACAGAGAGGAATACATGAGCTTTTACTTTTTGACCGTTATTTTCAGAGTATTAGGTCTCTGGCAAACATCAGTAATTATCTATGGCTCATCTATAGGTGGGAACTGTGTTCTGGTACATAATTTACAATACATAGTTTAATTTTATTCCTTCAGAGAAGACTTTCAGGGCAGGATTCTGTCTCCGTTTTATTGTTTCCAGAGAGATGCCAGCTGGTCAGGATACGGAATTTGGCTTTAGAAATAAAGCATATTAACCACTATCCAGAATACATTAAAGCACTCAAGACCAATTAACCCTTGAGATTGACAACACATACCTAAGCTGTAAAGATGAACAGAAAGTTGAAGCCACTCATTCCATGCACAGGCTTTGGATCAGTGGCTCTGGCCACTTTTGCCTGCACCAGGTAAACGTGGGCTCTGATATGCGGCCCATAATTCTTGTGAAACTCAAAAAAACAGCATTACAAAGCTAATTAAAGGGGCAACAACATTTAAGAAATTTTTCAAAATCTTAGCAAACCTACACAGGATTCATCTTGGAAGCCAAGTTTAAATTTATAATATCCCTGAAAATGCTTCACAATTCCTCTCTGAACTTGTAAATATCTCTGAAGTGTAGAGAACTGAAAAGCTGCTCTATGAGAATGGATGATGTATCTAAATCTTCTCAAACATAGCCATGTCCCAATCAGTCTATGGAGAACAGACAATAATTTGACGAACTTTGCCTACCCTACGCCTAACAACTTATTCTTCCAAGAAGATCTCTAGTAACATCCCTTTCTCAATAATACTTCTAACCATCTGGCGCTCATAACGCATGTCCCTCACAAACTGTGTACCAATTCTGATCTACTCTGATCAGCTGTTCTGTTCTGAAGACAAACATTGTTTTACTGTTTTACTGTTAATAATAATCATTCGTATTAATTGTAAAACACAAATTCGGCCCATGGGAGTGGAGTGTACTCTGCACTTTAGCAAAAGAAATATTCCCGAATAGCTTCATAGTTGCATGCTTGGCTACTAGCATTCATTTTGCATGGTGGCTGTTCTACAGTTCGTGGCTGCTTGGATAACATGGAAGTACGAGATCACTTTTTAGTGTACACCAGGAAATGCTGTAATACAAGGGCTGATCTTAAAAAAGCAAGATGTGCAACATCAACGTGTTACTGGAAACCAGTTAGCCAACAGATGCAGTGAGAAAACCACACACTGAGAACATTATAATTAAAAAGGTGGGAACAGTACTACAATTAGAAAAGGTAGGGACCTGGTATAGATCCCAAGAACAGACCAAGAGCTTATTTTCTTTCATTAGCGTCAAACAGGAAATGTAAAAGCCAGTGAGGGCTTGATTTAGAGATTGGCTGATGAGTACTCTGTTACAAAGATGATGGATATTCTGTTCCCTTCATTACAAGATCATTGTATCTTACAGCACTTGTAATAGGGCAGACAGAGATCTCTGTCACAGAGCAACCCATCCACCAAACTCTAAATCAGGCCTCTGTTCATATATTGTATCCTGGTATGTGCTTCCTTGCACTCAAGTTGATTCTAAACAGACCAATACGAGTCCCTTGTGTATGTCTCTGTTTTGAGATGATCTTAGGGACAGGGCGGGAAAGGAATAGAGAAAAGAAACAAACCTTTCTAGACCAGGAGTGTCCATATGCCATAGAGAATTTGCATCTTATCCTATCCAGGAAGCAAAATGATTAGAATATCATGTTTTGACCAAAGACAAAATATCTTTACTTGGGTGCCTCTTTTTCTGAAACAGACAGCACAGACTGTCAAGCTTCCCGTGGAGTGGGGCATAGGGCAGTCAGATGAGATTATTTTCTTGAGTTTTGAAGGAACTAGCAAGATGTCCTGCTGAAAGCAATATCTATGGCCCAGAATCCATGATCACATCTCCACTGCTAGAAGGTATGAATGGTGTGAATGTGGGTACGCTATTTATTCACTTAAAATATTTCTATTTTGTTGTCCATCAGCATTTGTTAACCTTCACGGAAAGGATAAAAAGTCCTGAGGGCGAGAAAAGTTGACATGCACCCCATGGTGTCCATATCCAGGAGGCTGTCATGTGGGATCATAACTCTTAGATAATCAGGAGACCCAAGAAGGCTTTATAAATATACTCAATAGTATCATTTAAGGAATGCACATTAATCAAAACTTCAGGGTACAAGTGGACTGAAATACCATGAGGAAATTAAATGAGTGAAAAGTGATGTTTCAGCAATTTCTACTAATCAAAAGTTTTACCAATAAGAATAAGCCCCATATAAAATTTTGATTGGCCATTGGTTGACAACCAGAAGAACTCAGGGTAGCTTGTATCTTGTTTGCTCAAAGGAGGAAAAGACTGTCTGAAGGCAGATGGCTCCATGTGTTGCTGCACAAAATACACCCTCACGGATCAGATTTTCATCTGAACGAAGAGGCATCTTATGAAGATTACAATATGCAATGTTGAATAAAATCTTGTAAATAGGTAAATGAATGTTGTGAGGGATGCCAGAACTTTCAAGCCTTTAAGGGTAAAGTAAAGTGTGTTGCCCCCCCAGCATGATAACATTACCGGCCGCCACTCCATACAGGGGATGTGAGATGTATAGCATACCAATCCCCACAGCAAAAGCAGAGACTTTGTTTCAGCCAGCTTCCTTTCTCCTCATCAACAAAATGGCTCTAGGTCATCCAAGCTGGATGGGTTTTTGAGTGAGCAA
Source organism: Calotriton arnoldi (assembly GCA_963921515.1). NCBI lineage: Eukaryota > Metazoa > Chordata > Amphibia > Caudata > Salamandridae > Calotriton > Calotriton arnoldi. Next base: position 824,538 of record CAWUFW010007592.1, read on the forward strand.
AGTTGTGGATTCTGAAGGAAAAATGACAATCTAGATTTGACCACTCTTTTTTATATAGCTGTATTGTTTCTGTTTTGTAATACACAAACATGTCTGGTGGCAATCCTGTAGGCTCAGCATACAATAATACAAGCACACCTCAAATGGTAAACAGGTCTCAATAATAGCAGATGTAGCAGTCAGTTCAGTACTAAATATAATTTTGCAGGCTGTACATACAATTGGTGCTAGACAACAATATACGCACATTATAAAGAGCATACTACACTAGGAGGAACTATAAATGGGGAATCAAAGAGAGGCTTCGAGTAAGTAGCAGCTAAAGTCATCGGGCCGATTCACAGAACAAATCTGAGATGAAATCCTAAACTTACTACTTTTGGTATTCACAGAAGGCATTTAGTAGTAGTAAGTTAGGACTCCTAACTTTACTACTACTAAACTGAGACAAAATCCTAACTTTACGACTTTCGGTATTCACAAAAGGCATTTAGTAGTAGTAAAGTTAGGAGTCCTAACTTTATTACTACTAAATGCCTTCTGTGAATACCAAAAGTAGTAAGTTTAGGATTTTATCTCAGTTTAGTAGTAGTAAAGTTAGGAGTCCTAACTTTACTACTACTAAATGCCTTCTGTGAATACCAAAAGTAGTAAGTTTAGGATTTTATCTCAGATTAGTTCTGTGAATCTGCCCCATCATGTTGTTCATGTCTGTCTATTAAGCAGGAATTGCTTTAATTTTTGCTTGAAGCAGAAATTAATTTCCCACTCTTCTATTTGCTTACACCTTTGCTGTATTTGTATGGTTACATCAATAAGCTCTTCCAGAGGAGCAGAGGGGAGTGAGCAAATTTGGGATACTACAGTTGTAATTTCTTTTTAGATCCTGGTAAAAGAAATAGTGGCTTAACATTAAGCTAAACCTTGTTAAGGCTAACTGGTGCATCAGGATATTGACACTGTTGATAGCTTTTCGTCCAAGTATGCTTGTACAGGATGTCAGGAACTATTAGTTCTTTCTAGAATTTCTGATTTGACATCAAAGTATTGGTATTATCCTAAGTAATGGTACCATGGAGAAGTTGGCATTCTCGATCCCTGAAAGACACTTTCAAGTTAAGATGATACCCTTTGGATTGTGGAATGTTCCTGCCTTCTTTCAGAGGCAGGTTATCCAAGTCCTGATGGAGATGCAGAACATATGTTTCACCTACCTAGATGGCATTACTCTCAACTGCTTTAGGCCCTGTTAGAAGTCATATTATCAATGCAATAAAGTGCCAGATAGGTTAGTGGTCTGATTTACTTTGACCACCAATGGGAAAGTGCTGATTACTACTGTAGCGCTTGTGAGATAAAAAATAACCAGATGACCACATGGTAGTTAGACATCATTAGGGTTAATTTCTACAGTGAGTGAAAATTGAAGCAGTTCAACAAAATAGAAAGGACATGAAAACAGCTCAAGAAAACAGTTGGGGAGAAAAGGGACACATTTAGGGAAGAGAAGTGATACAATGCTAAAGGAAGAGGTACAACTGTATAGGTCAGTGTAGAGGTGTATAAGTGGGGTAGACATTCTTGGAGAAAGACGGGTAGGAGTACTATAGCACATCAAATACACCAAAGATGATGGGAGGTATGCTTGTAATTTCTCCAACCACTGGCAATTGCTCGGGGTAGCATTTTAACCCATCATTGTTTTGCCCACAGTGCAACCCCAGATTAGACTCAGCCATATACAAATCAGTTTTGGTCCTGCTCCAATAGGAAAAGTTCAGACCAAACTGACACGCCAGTACCTCTCTGACCCGGAACACAAACATTTCATGACTGGTTTTGCCCTATTTGGCGCTTTCAGTTGGGTGTGACTTGGTTCCAGTGGCACATTGGGCAAGAGAGTGACGTCTGGGCATACCCATGGCCACTTAAGGTGGTACATCAAACACACAAAAGGTGATGGGGGGAATGCTTGCAATTTGTCCAACCACCAGCAATCGCTGGGGTGGACTGGCTGTTTGTGCTGGAATACTTCTATTGGAGCAGGGTCAAGACTGATTTGCATATGGCTAGGTCAAACTGAGGTGGCATGGTGGGTGAAAGAATGATAGTTTGGAATGCTACACCACACGAACGCCAGTGATTAGACATATTGCAAGCATCACCTTTTGTGTGTTTGATGTAACTCTCTAAGTGGCCAAGGATATGTCCAGATGTGGGCCCATGCTCATGGTGCCACTGTAACTAAGCCACACCTAACTGAAGAGCCCCAATCAGGACAAAACTAGTCTTGGGTTGCTTGTGTTCCATCTGGTTCACAGAGGACCTGTCCAGCAGTTTGGGCTGGACTGAGGTGGCATGGTTGGTGAAAGAACGACAGTTTGGAAGGCTACACCACGCGAATGCCAGTGTTTAGACTTATTGCAAGCATCACCTTTTGTGTGTTTGATGTAACTCTCGAAGTTCCTATTGGTGCAGGGTGAAGCCGGATTTGAATCTGTCTAGGTCAAACTGAGGTGGCATGGTGAGTAAAAGAACAATGGGTTGGAATGCTACCACAAGTGGTTGTCAGTGGTTAGACGTATTGCAAGCATTCCTCCCATCACCTTTTGTGTGTTTGTTGTACTATGGCATGGGCAAGTTTGGAAAACTCAAGTAAAGAATAAAATAGTTGAAGGAGAGAGGGTGGTGAAAAGGGTATAGGTGAAGATGTGAAGAGAGGAGAAGAGAAAACAGCAGATGGTGTGCAGCACAAAGAGAGGGCATTTCCCCAGTAAAGGGAAACAAGTGATCCTGGAAAAGGGCCTGGATGAATTCAATTCACCAGGATGGATTCGACATCCTCAGAAAGCCGTTCATTTAGGAAAAAAATAAACGAGGAATCTTTTTTGTGGAGAAAATCCCTTCTGAACAGGCTTCCTCTGGAATGTGTTTCTTCAGAATCACATAAAACTACACATTAAAAACTCACTCCAGCCCAAAATCTAAGCTATCATGGATTAGAAGTCTCCCTAAACACAGGTGCAGGACCTCATTGTCTTCAAGGAGTATTACAAAAGATTTTTGAAGGTGCTTAAGAAAATAGTGACATCATTAACAACAAGCATTTGCAATGTAATAGGTCTCGCATTTGCGAGATTTTGAGCTATTGGCATTGTAAATGACAATGCTTTTTATTTACGTATTGGTTTTCAAAACAGATAAATAAAAGGAATTGTCATTTACAATGACAATAGCCTAAACTCTTGCAAATGTGAGACCTATTGCATTGCAAATGCTTGTTAAATTATCTAAGTGTAAGTTGCATAGATGCAGAAAGGTCTTGACATTGCGTTGGGCATGTAAAGATTTATGGAGCTGCTGAGTGGCAACCTTCTTGCCTGAAAGAAGTACACAGGAATCTTCTTAAACCCTTAAGTAGGCAGGAATTTCAGTCAATCTCTCCATTTACTCCACAGGCACAACAGCTGGGGCATGAAGCCCTGCCTCTAAACCAATCCAGCACTTTCACAGACATTTTGCCTCGAGTGTCATGCACTTTAGATTCCTCATACAAATATAAGAAATAGAGGCAGTTGGCAGTTTGCCGTTTTCCTAAAGCAGTGAAAACGCCCACAAAATAGAGAGAAAGGCCCAAACATTGTAATCGGGTTGCACTGTAAGGTTGTTCGATGGAGATATCATTAGTACATATAAGGTCCTGCTTCATACCTATGACTCGCCCTCGTAGCACTATAATACACAACTCACTATTACCCACTGCACCAACCTGGATTCAACTATGTGACTTTTCGTTCATACACAGACAGCTGCAGTGATCAGATTAACCAGCTGAGGTCATAATTTTAAAGAGTGGATTTCCCACTAAATAGTTTAAAAACTTGCTGTTATTTTACATGCAGTAAGTAACCTTAAGGTGCAAAAACAGCAATATATTTACACAATATTGTGTTCTCTGTAGACATGTCTTTGACCTGGCCATCACACTTGCTGACACTTGCCCCGCAGCACTCCGGATCAGTTCCCATGCCATTTATGTACTTTTATCACTATAAATGAAGACAAACTGGAAATCCGACAAATAAATAATGTCGTGCCATCTTCATTTACAAATTCTTGGAGGCTTTTCATCCCCTGGGAATGCAGCCACAAACCCCAAGGAGGGTGACTAGGTGTAGGGAGACACGCCCCACAGTTTGAAGACCTTCACTCCAAGGGATAAGTGGTGGATTAAAAATATATATATATATATATTTGTATGCCAGGTATTATATTGATTTATTGTTCATGACAGAAATGTCGCTCAGGGATGACAGGGTTCGTGATACCACAGGACGAGTACACATCACTTCTGTGCTTATGTCCTACATTTGTTGCCCATCCACTCTAGAGGCCCCTTTAAGGCACTAACCATCGTCTATAAAGTCTTATGTGATAAACGAACAGTCTTTCTGGCCTCAAAGTGCTTAATTTGGGTCCTGAGTAGTCTCATTTGTGACGATCAGAGGCCGACAAACTTCAATTAAGCCCAAATAAAAAATTAGATGCGGAAAGAAACCATTACTCCCTACATAACTGCAACATCAAGGAATAAAAGGGTAACAACTTCTTGTGACTGACTTTAAAGTATATTCATTATTCATGAATAAACTAAAATAAAACAAGCCAGACATACAAACAATTCATAACTTCTACGGTCGGTTTTTAATTTAAAATAAGATTAATAAAGAATTAAAATATTTTTGCAAAAGTATGCGTCATGCAGTGACAGCCTTTTCGACGCATAGCATATTTAGCGTACTACTCTACTTGCAAAGTAATTTTTTTAAAACGAGAACGCATTCACAAGTCCACATATATACCACAAATACAAATGACAAAAACAACGTAACGTGCTAAGACATGGAGATGTGAAATATCTTGACTACCTTGAATACTGCTGTAAGACACGCGTGAATGTAATGTATACTATAAGTCTTGTTTCCAACACCACCCCCTACAGACTAGCCACAAAGCTGCAGCATGCTTACAGAAAACGCTACTGAGCCAAAAACGCACACATTCTACTACCCAAATCCGTTTTTCGTTCACGCTGCCCACGCAGAACCTATCATTACATCTACTGCTTGCAAAACCGCAGAGAGTGCTACAATGATTAAAGTAACTAAATTATAGCGTTCTAAGTCGGCCTGCGGAGCTATTCACAGCTTGGCAGGAACTCTGCTTTGGTGCAGGATTCCCACCTGGAAAGCATGGTTGAAAAAGAAAAATGATAATGCGTACGCGCCAAGACTGCGAGAGGCACCTCCAGGACCTTCCACTTGTCTTTTCGCATTCACCATTCCCTCGGTAAAGTTACAACTGAAAGTTGTAAGGGGTGTTTTTCGACGCGCAATGATTAAATAAGTAAATTTTTTTTAAACGAGCGCGCTGAAAAGGGTTGTACGCACGCATGGGCTTCAGTAGGGGCAAACTGTGCCGATACCACCTGTGGGCGGGAGAGAGAGAGCCACTGCTCGTGCCTGCACTAACTGGTGACGTGCGCAAGCAAAATATCCAGACAGGGTGGGCGGGGCCTAAGGGAGACAGGGCGGTCACCAACCCCACTTCCAAAGAAGCCAGACAGAAAACCAACGACTATAGATCTCGCAAGCGAGCAGCGCATGCGCTGCAACGCAGGCGAGACCTAAAAAGTGATGAAATGCCTAGCCAATAACATCACTCAAAGACTCCAAGCCCTGGATAAATGGAATAACTAACACCTTTCTTAACCAGAGAAAATCTTAGAGTAACAGTCTATGTAATTTATATTTAACCACAATGCCTATATAGGGAAATACAGACCGCCTCAAAGAAAATAATTGCACAATAAATGACTTCATATGGTGTGCCAAGTGCCAAAAGTTAGCATTTAACCAAATAACATTGTTTTTGAAGGGGGGAGGGATAGCCATCCCTGATCAACGTACATACTACCACCCTGCTCAACTATAGCATTTGATTTGTGTAAACTGGAACAAATTTAGAAATTAAGTTTCCTCGATCAAGCTGTGGTAAACAGGCCCCCGTGGAGGATTCCCTGACTGCATAAAGAACACAGACACACCATTATATACCAACCAACAATAATAAAACTGGCCTTGTACACCCAGCATGGGTTACAAACGAAATTCCCTTTTCATTTTGCCCCATACAACAAAATATGGGGTTCACTTCTGCTGTTCAGGTGGGACTGTGAAATACTGAAAAAAAGAATTTCTTCTGATAGGAGATATATTTCAAGATGGGGCTCTCAGCATCTTTGCACAAGCGAAGAATGACAAATATGTCTGCATTCAAATAATTCATTTGCAAATGGATCAGAAAAAAATAATAAGTGTATAAACATAAAAGGAGTGATCAGAAAAGGGGTTTAACTTAAGATACTACTACAAAGAACTTTGATTCAAGACATTTTAACTGGAAATTTGTGAAAGGTATTTTACAGAGAAATAACCCAACAAATGGGCATGGAAAAAATAACTGCACTCTACACATGTAGAAAAATAGCCATGTGTCTCTCCAGCATCCTAAAAAACACACAAGTACTGATCTACAACTGTGCAAATTAAATTGCACCTCTGCAAGGATGCAAATGTTTGACGGAAACTGCTTGGACAGATGTTGGAGGGGGGAGTCCATCTGTCCCTCCAACATCCCGGAAAAAAACACACAAGTACTCATCTACAAGAAACTGTGCCTACTGAATTGTATCTCAGCCAGGATGCAATTATTTGACAGAAACTGCTCGGACAGATGATGAAGAGGATGTGCCTGTATGCACAATGCCAAATACATTTTGGGAATGCCTGTTTTAATAATATTTGAATGTAATGTAAATAATGTAAAACTGAAATTCAAAATCATTGTAACTTCCCAGTATGAGTCGTATTGTGTACACTAGAGGGACTAAAGCATTTCCCTCATAGTAGAAATAAACCTAATGTCCCAAATGCTACTAACTTAAACACGAGCTATGGCCTTGTGTTGTGTAAAAAATACAACCCTAACCACAGAAATTGTCTTTAAAGACTAACCTGACTCCTTGATATGGAAACAATTATATTCTCCACAGATACTAACTTTGAGGGTTTTACAAAGCACTGTCCCCAATGACATCAAGCTTCTGGCAAATGATGGTGAGTCTACATTCTACACTTTGTAATAATTGGAGACAGCTTACATGGAGGACATGGCCACTGACAACAGGAGGGGATTACTATATTATTTTGCATGAAAAATGACAAACAATGACAACTTTGAGTGATGGCAAAGAAATATAAGTTATTTGAGGAATATTGGAGCCGGAGATTGGGACAGGAGTCTCAAAAGCTAGTCGAAAGAACTGCCATATATACTATACACAGTTAAGTATATGTCAGTTACAAAGATATTTAGTTTCATTTTTAAAACCTCAGTGAAAATTAATAAAAACTACAAATATTGCATGATGCTTTAAATGAAACTTATAAAGATACTAGGTGTATTACTATTATCAGAAATCATAGTTAGTTTTTTTGTGATTTTGTGATTTGATGGCATTGCAGAATAAAACACCCACACAGGGTGTTGGCTGCTTAACCTAAAATTCTATTTGATTAACTTGATTTTCTATGATTTTTTTAATAGAATGTCAAATATGACTTACATGTAACATATACAATGAGAGAGATGTAACAAGACTTTTTAGATTTTAATTTATTTATTAGACATTTATATAGCAATATACCATAGATGGCTTCAAAACTGTGAATTTCAGCAAGTGGGTAATGTACACATTTTGACAATATCAGTTGACAAATGTCTGCCATGTGCCTCTTATGCATGCATATTTTGTTTACGTTTACTTGCTTGATTCCTGAGAAATATAAATAACCAACAGTAGGACTGCAGTTCTTTATAATGTGGTGCCAGACTGAAATTGTGCAGGAGGCACATTTGAAACATACTGGAAAAAAGGTCTATCTTACTCTTGGAGCACTAGAACTGCTGCAATTGAGGCAGTCCAATTCAAATAATAGGCAGAGGAGTGCAATTCATGCTTTTATTTTGCTATTTTGGTTAGAGAAGTGAATTCCTACTGATTTTGGGGAGAGGGCATTCCCATTATTTTTTTGGCGAGGCGTGCACTGACTGTATGTTTATTTTTTTTCAATAAAAACATCCAAGTCACATTCCGTTGTTTTTCATTCGAGCCTGGGCAGCGCATGCGCTGCTCTGCGAGGCATGCTGTATTCAGGTAGGGACTTGAAGCTCCACTCACTCTCCGACCAAATTGTTCATTGGCTTGTGTCATTGCCCACTGTAAACTGTGGCTGCTCATTGGTCAATAGGCTTAGCAGTTCCTCCTTAGTACCCCCTTGTCTCATTATGTAACCTCCAATGGCGACACCCCCTGTTAGGTGTTGTTACTCAGTAGGCTTTAATTACAGCCTCCGAGCACTATTTTCTCAAATATATTTGCCCTGCCTGCTATTGTAGGCAGGACACGCTCCCTATAATGCTTTTTAAACATTTTTATAGCACAGGTGCTGAACGCATTTGCAATGCAATAGGTCTCGCATTTTCGAGAGTTTGAGCTATTGGCAATGTAAATGACAATGCCTTTTATTTATCTGTTTTAAAAACAACACATAAATAAAAGGCATTGTCATTTACAATGCCAATAGCTCAAACCTATTGCATTGCAAATGCTTGTTACATGTTTGTTGCCGACCTGCTGACTCACAGTCTGACAGTACAGCAGACGTCAATGGAGCACACAGACTCACCAGCCCAGCCTATATTAAATTTAAAATCCTTTCGGATTGATCACTTTCATCTCCTGAATAAATGTTATAATGTTTAATTGTAAAGCGACTTCACAGATCATCTTCATGGTGCTGTAAAAGTGCATATCGCATTTGTAGATGAAGTGCTCGTCTCCTCTATGGACTACAGAAACAGTTTACATTCCAGAGTCCTGAACTAAACTTGAACTCCTTAACAATGTTCTTCCTGCCCTTTATAAACTATGGCTTACTTTGCCTTTTGAAAGTACTCTATTATACTCCAGTGTGCATTGGAAATACATAATTTGTGCTTGTCCAAAGACCTGTCTGTTGCTTGTGCCAATTTGTTAATTGTTGATATATGTGCTAATATCAGTCCAGCTCTCAGCTGTTGGTTCCAGACTCAGGGTCAGGCAGGGAATTTGTCCAGGGTACAGATAGTTCTTATGTGTTTTGAAGAATATGAGCTAAGCCGTTGCCCCATGCTATTTCCCATAGGTATCGCTGTGCAGCAGAGCACATGCTGTGGATTAGGAACCAGACATTGACTGACTGAACCACATCCAGTCACAGGCACTCTGACACCTTTTCTAGAGAAATTCCAGATACCTGGCACAAGATCCCATATCCTTTTATTCCAACATTATGTTTGTGATGCTAGAAAAGTTGAACAAATAAAGTGGCAATCAACTACAGGAAGGAGTAAAACCATGAGACATGCCCCAAGGGTGTAGATTGCTGTCCTGTGTGAAAATCTATGGAATATCATCCCATTTTCCAGAAAAAAAACATAAAGACGCACTATTCAAGTCATAATAACAATGATCGCAGTGTAATGCACAATTAGCAGGCATTCAGCTGAATGGTTCCAACTCTGAAGCACACCGACCCTCTTTACCTGCGTCAAGCTGCGTCAACCCTCACTCTTCGCTCTCCTATGTTATTCGCTCACTCACCTTACTGTGAGGCTTTCTCTTACCCCATATTGCCCCTCCTTGCCCAAACCCATTGCACTTTCATTTTTCCATATCTCTATACAGTGCTGCATTGCTTTGTATCTAGGTGCACGCTATAAATTGCAGCTAAATGCATACTTACACACATACACATATGACTGACTGACTCACTCCCTCAGTACATCCCCTCCATTTGCTCGGCCATACAAGGAATGGTCCAAAGGTATGCAAAGCCTACAACTGAGCAAATTCTGAAGCTTACTTCCAGAGGAAAATATAGAAGCCTTGAACCTAGACTGGTGAGATCTCCACATACCTACGGATTCTGCATCTCTTGGGATTGCACTTGTATGTATTACCTTTTGAATGAGAGATTCATGCTAAAATCTTCTCCTACTTTCAACCTCTCTAATATCTTGCTTACTCATATTCACGCCTAATTCTTTCTCACACTCTCTCTTGCTTACTTTCTCTTCTTATTTATGTTTCTGTTGATTCCACTATGGTGCAGAAAGGGCTGGACCAATTAGATGCTTTCCCTTATAACTCTGATCCTTCAGGTTTTCTCCCAGTATGTTATTGCGAGTTAATATTTGTTCATCAAATAATCAACTTTTGACTAAGGTCCTATGTATAGTTTAGTTGGCAGGTACAAATGTGACAGATAGCCTATATTGTATACAATGCACTTATAATAAGGAATATGGAATATCCATCATATTTTTGACACAGTACTTATCTGCTAGACTCTAAATCAGGTCCTTATTCTGGTCCCTTTGAGTTTTACCATTTGCTAGTATGTGTTTATGCCCCACTTTCTGAAACTGATCTACGCACTTAAATGTTTTCCCTCTCTTTTGCTGTAATCCTTTATGTTCTTCATAAGGAGAGTTTGATTCTCTAATCCCAGCAAAGCCAATAACCCCCATTTATCACCCAGTTGTTCCTAGCCATTCAACCTGCTGCTCAGATAGTTATTCCCACCATTTTCCCATGTAACTATTTGTATACACATGGGGTCTGGTTGCCTTGCCATCTGTCACCTCTGCCAGTGGTGGCTGCTACGAACGGGGCTGGTAGGGTGGGGGGAGGTAGTGAAGGGGGAAATAAAAAAAAAAGCACTTACCTGGGTACGGCAAGTCGCCGCCCCTCCTCCGTCCTCTTCTCTTCTCCTGGCAGCAGGAAGCAAACAGGTTCCCAGAATTCCCTAGCCAATCACAACGCTGCATAACAGCAGCATCGTGATTTGTCTTTGCACCTAGATTCAGCGCTCAGACAGGGTCTGGGAGCCTGTGCATGTTCTCCACCCAGGCTGTGAAATACAGTGGAGAACATGCTAAGTGCGCATGACTGTATAGCTGGCCCAAGACGGCCAGCCATACTGTCATGCGCACTTAGAAAGTGCCTACCACTCCTCCTCCAGCTCCTCCAGCTCAGCCCCGCCCCGCTCCACAACCAACTGACTGTGCCAGTAAGGTAAAATAAAATTATAATAACGTTGCGTTGTTATCATTTTATTTCTCCATTTTGAACTGCTCAGTGAGCAGTGCGGCGACGCTACTCCGCCTTAGTGGAGGAGGCGCTGCTGACCTCTTCTACAAAAAAGGTCAGCATTAGCATGTTTTAACAAACAAATATGGGGCTTATACAGAGGTTGGTGAATAGGGTATTGTCACAAATGTGGTGAAGTACCCTATCTGCCAAACTCACAGTCCCCTGCTGTTTTCGTAGAGTAAATGGACCATCATGTTTGAACCGTCAGTGCCCCTACCGACTCCTCTGAGAGAATCCTTAGACTGACGGCCTGCCTCAGTTTTGGCCATCAGTCTAAATGCTTCAAGGGATTTGTCCTATTTAAGGCAGATGGTTTGAGTACTTGCAGGACCCACACCAATATAAATAAAAAACATTAGCTAAAAGGAAAGCATTTGTTGGTCTCAAAGTCATGATAGCTTGTGACACTGAAGGAATTTTGTGTGCGCATGTGCTCCTTGTGAAAGAGCAGAATTCTACCACTCAGTGGTTGAAATGGGCTGATCCAAGGCCCATGCAGTTTTCTGTAGTAGACACAAGAAATATGTAAATGACATCACACACCAATGGATGAAGCGGGGTGGCTAGAATCTCCTATATGTATGTATATCATACATACAACTTTAATAAAATCAAAATGTTTTGGCTAACACAGACCTAAAAATGACTCCCAGACTCTGGGAGAACACTCCCAATGTGTCAGGTTCATTAGATTTTATTTTCCAAAAGCAAAACCCCACTTTGGGAGTTTGATTTTGAAAAACAGAAACGTGGTGGCCACTCAGCCACTCAGCCAACTTACAATACTTTCAGGGTAGTGGCTTCTATAAAGACAAGTAGGTAACTCTAAATATTGCAGGCTGATTGTCTACCAGAGCAATGTACATGCTTCCACTGCCCTGCCAGAATGGAATAAAGCCACCAAACTGTACTTAAGGCACTAAGGGGCTTATTTAAATCTTGGCGGACAGAGTAAATTACCTTGTCGCCCTGATTGAGTACCCACCTGCCAAATTTTTAAATGTCTGTCAGCTCAGCTGACATTTCACTCACTGACAGAAACCACCGTCAAGGCAGTTCCTGCCAATGTATTAGAACTCTGCCTTATGGCTCCGTCAAATATGACAGAGTCATACGGTAAATTTCAAAACTATTTTTAATTTAAAAAACAAAACCCCAGAGTTGTTGCCCCCCTCTCCCGCCATGGGAGTCATCTCCCATGGTGAGGGGGGCATTTTAATTTTTTTTACTGCCCCTTACCACCAGGTTTTTCCTGGCGGTGATGAGTAGTAGAAAAAGGATATATGCCCATCCATCTCAACAGGGCGGGTGGATATATAGCCAATTCTCCAATGGCCCTTACGCCGTCGGCCCATTGGAGATGTTTGGCCACAGTGGAGACGGAGTAGTCTCTACCATTGCCAAACTAAGGTATGCCTGCATCTAAATTCGGTGGGGTAACCAGTATATTGATAGTAAGAATACTCTTTCACCGTTGCAATGGAGTATGCTTACCACCAATATATACATCAGGCCCTAATCCCCCAAACTCTGACCATTTAACACCTTGTCCATGTCAAGGCCACAAACTGCTGGTATCTGGAATGCACATTTGCAGTCGTGTTTAGTGACCTAGTTTCCTTCTACTGATTGCTATATCCACTTTAAATAGCAGTCTGGCTACGGACTCTTTCGGTCATCACCACAACAACTGCAATACATCTTTAAATCTGTCTTCTGATTTTTCCCAGTCATGATGATCACAGAGTTGTTCTACACCCTGGTATTCCTAACTTGCTTTTAAAGCCATGACAGATGTCCTTTGTGCTCTCTGCTGCAGAGGTCTATGTTGAAATTTGGTAAACAACATTCAATCAGTTAGAAAGACTTACAGCTGTAGCTCGTGTATCCATTTAACAGAATGTTATTTTCCCATGTTTAACCTGTGCCTTTATTCCTAACCCTACATGAATATTACAGTCCTAAGTAGGATGCTCTAGCTATCATATTTGTACACACGTCAGTCTTTGTCATTTACAACCACATTTTATTTTTCTGTAAATAATTGGGTATCTATTTATTTTTGTCCCACATCACTTTCAAGCCACTATTCTCTCATGCTGCAATTATATATTTCAATTTTCCCTCTATTTTATAGTTATATTTGTAGTTAATTGAAGTATTATTTAATTTCAGATGTTCTCAATCAACAGTTGTGTTACTGATCTGCTTTGTCAATATCTTCGTAATTTGGGTTTTTATGCGTTGGTGGAGAGCTTAACCTACCTATTTTTCATTTCATATTTTCATAGTTTTGGGATATATACTTGGGATAAACATAGCTTATAGCTCTAACCATTTAATGGAACAATTCAGCAAACTTTATACAGTCAAACTACGTTTTCTTGGGAAAATGTGATATTACATTATGGTAAACAAACAAACTTATAGATTTGAGTTGCCCTGGTATTTACTAACATTTTTAAGACGCAGTGGCTATATGAGAACTGTTAGACATAAATTAATGACTTCATCAGTGAAATTTCAAGTATTAAAATGCAAAGAACTGAAATAGTAAAACATAGTGTCCACCAAGCATTACATGATACAACAGAATTCTGCTGGCTATGATAAATGCTGGGTTAGCTTTGCCTGTTACCCCTAAAGTGATCTAACTTGTTAAACTAGCTCACTTACCACCCTGATACTTTTATTCCAGGTTTTCTACACAATATCTTTATGAGCTAAGCAAGTATCACTCATGAGCCAAAGCCAATACTGATTTAGAATTGTGGATGTACAGTAGAAGTCATATTCCTCAGTAAATATATGCACTTGACAAGGAATGCCACTAATAAATATTAAAGGTTCTAATGGGCTAACATTACCTCCATTTTCTCATGAAAGAATTGTATTCTGTACCCTGAAAATGCTTTATAATCTGACCTAACTAACAAACCATCAAAGTTAGATGGTAATAATGAACTAGCTGGACCTAGATGTCTAAAACCGAAATCTGTTGGTGGGTATACCAACCACAGGTTTTTGCTTACAACCCAATGTATGTCCAATTCTCCTGATTTTGCTGGAGACTGCACCAATAAGAGTCCAACCCACTGTGATAAACTACAAATTCCCCCAAGCCGTTAAATGTTCTACCTTTTAAAAAGGAACTATGCTTATCTCAGTACAAACCATGTGCATTATAAAAGACTATACTTCGCTAAATTTAGCTTTACGGGTTTTGCCATGACATGACAACTTGAGATTTCTGCCTGCTATGAAAAATCATTGCATTGATCATAATCTATTGTACGGTGCTTTGTTGGACTAGTTAATTTTGTAATGATGCAGCCACTGTTATCAGCGACTAATTCATATCAAAATTATTTCCTCAAAAGCGTGCCTAAGCGCTAAAATTCACAAACATTACCATAAAAGAGTCAAAATGTAAAGCCTTTGAAGTTAAACAGACTGGTATGGAAAGTTAACGTAGACCAACAAGAATAAATGTAGAGAGGGTATGAAAGGGGGACACAGAAACTCTAAAGCATGAATTTGGCTCCAATTTGCCACAAAATGGCAACTGATGTATACTAACAGTCAGAAAATGACATGCACTTAAGCAATTGATATTACTTGGCTTGACAAAATGCAACTACCAGGTAAGTGAGAATGAATATCACACACAAGTGTAGTTGCTGGCCAATTTAGTACAGAAAAGTATTCCCTCCAGGGCCTTTTTCACACAAAATGCATCTTTTTATCGTATTTTCAACTATCAAATGGGAGTCATAATTACATTAGCTTATACCAGGGTACAATGAATTACAATTCAACAGAGAACGGTCAAGTTCTTGGGAGGCTGCCTTGAGTTGATCAACTCAATGGAGTAGTGGCTTATTTTTTCAAGAAGCCTAAAGGTGCAAAGGCAGGGGTGTATTATCATTTCCTTATCTGCCAGAACATCCTCCATATCACACTTTCTGACTTTCGGGAAGGCACAATAGCCTTGGCAGAGAAGAGTGAAGGGTCTGAAAGGGATAAAGAGCAAGAATGGCTTCACAAACTTTCCTGCTATTAACAGCTTTATGGCAAATACAAACAACTATAAAAATGGATCATTTCCTAGAGGTAGCCAGTAAAATGAACTCAGATGGCTGGAAACTGAGGATTATCGAAGTAAGAAGAGAAGGAGGTGAGCAGCAGCATTTTGGATAATTGGAAGATGGATGATCTGATGAAAAGGGAGCCCAAGATATAGGAGTTAACATTGTGAAGAAGTGAAAATGTAGCGGCCTGATATACTGTTAAATGGCATGATGACAGCTTAATATGGAAGATCTTTTCTCAAATCTTAATAGAGAAAAGAACAGCGGTAACCTTACTTATGTCAGAAAATAAGTGTCTCTTCACATGGAAATCCCATGTTACCAACTGATTTCAGACGGAGTCAAGTCAAGTCAAGAGAGTGATCCTCAGTCAAGTAAAAAGAGTGTTCCTCAGGGCAAGCTCTGGGGGACCTCACAGATAATAGTTATACAAGTGCACTGATAAGGAAGGTGAGTGATATCCTCTGATCAAAAAGAAGATTATCACCGAGAGCAATACAAAAGCTCTCATAGCTGAATTGCATGAGAGAAGAGAGGAATAGACGACAGAATAAACTGCAGCAGAGAAGTCTAACAGAATGAAGGCTGCGATACCACACTTTCCCATGATCATCCACAGATGATCCACAGATGATCCATAATGAGATCAGAGGTACCTCAGTGTTGAGCTATAAATGGCATAGTGATTACCGATGTTACCTTTTCAAAGATGTTATTAATGTCAATAAAGTATGAAAGCGATGGGCAGCTTCTCTTCCGGAAACCGTAGCAAAAAATGGTAGTTGCTAACAATCAAGGGTTCAGAAGTTTTATTTTTATAATCAAATACCAGACCATGTTTCCAATAAGCAACAACTGAAATGGCAGCCGTAAAGTGGTTACAAAGATCAGCCTGGGCAGGAGCTTGCCAAGCCAGATGGAAAATACAGGAAAAGTAACAGTCAACGGGAAAAGTCAGATCAAATAGAAGGCAAAAGGGCCTTAATAGCTCGCACAGAGAGAAGAGTGAAAAAGTGTCAGAGGCATCCTGTCGTGGGAGGAAAAGGCTTCAGAAACAATGGAGGCAGGGACTCCATAAGAGGAAAAGACAAGTTACTTACCTGTACACTGTGGTTCTCCAGTATTGACATAATTTATGGATTCACATCCTTGAATATTCTCCATCCTCATGGTGGGAGTCCCACGGTATCAGTAATAAAAGCAGTGCTAAAGCTTTAGCATTAAACTCCATTGAAAAAAACAATAGTAATTAGTAGCCAGTTCACATTGATTTAATTCATCCAAACTTCAGCCAATCAGAGCACTGATCCCCTGCAGATCCACCATACCTCAGATTTCAAGCATGAGTGTACATAAAGTAACAGAAGTATACAATTGGTGAGCCTTAACGGGGAGGAGGAAGGGTCGCATGTGAATCTATAAAAGATATCAATACTGGAGAACCACAGTGAACAGGCAAGTAACTTGTTTTTTCTCCAGTATTGTATCTTTAAAAGATTCACATGCTATAATCAGCAGTATCCAATGAACAAAGGCGGAGGGTAAGGTGAACCATCCCACCATGAGAAACAAACTCAAATACGATTAGTCAAACCAAAGACATTGATATTTTTGAAAGTCAGAACAGATACAGCATAGCATTAAGCAACCGTAAAAAAAATACTTAAACTGGTAAACAACTATTAAACGGAATAACAAAGAAGATTTGAGCTTAATAACAGTATACATTGTGAGAACAGTCTTCGCAGGGTAGCCTGACCAACTGCTACATCTGCCTTACTCCATGAATCCAGGCAGCAATGCTTTGTAAAGGTATGGGCATTCGCCCATGTCGCCGCCCTGCATGTGTAGGGTGGAGACACACTTGCGAACAGGGTTGAGGACACTGCAACCAGTGGACGTCCGGCCTTTTCATGACAGCAGACTATAGTCGAGGAGACCCAGTGAGCAATACTATCCCACGATAAGGCTTGGCCCTTTCTTGGAGAAGAGAAAGAAACATGGTGGTAGTGTTGTCTGTCCTGAGGAAACCCATCGAGCCTCGTAACCTTGGAAGAAAGGCTTGAAGTCCGAGAAAGAAAGCCTTCAACTCTAGGAGATTTAAGCGACATAATGCTTCCTGATTGGACCACTTTCAGTGTACCTCTAAATCCTGCAGGTGGGCTCCCCATCCTTCCAGGGAGGCATCCATTGTCATCACCACTTGGGGAACCGCAGGCAGGAAAGAGAGACCCTGCGATATGTTTGCTCTGACCATCCACCAGGACACCACAGTCTTCATCTCCGGGGTTATGAGATCATGTCCTTGAAAAAACCCCGACACTGTGGCCACTGCGCGTCGAGCTGTTCCTGAAGAGGTCTAATGCGCAGTCGGCAATTCAGAATGAACGGTATGCAGGATGACATCATCCCCAGCATGGATTTGTATGTCCTTACAGAAGCGCTTCTTTTTGAAGCGAGATATCCTTTCTTTTGTGGGAAAAGATTTTGACAGCTTCGTATCCAGGATTGCTCATAGGAACATCAGGGATCTGGAGGGAACGAGAGATGATTTTTCCATGTTGAGCTTGAGGCCTAGGGATTGGAAAAGTTGTAGACAGGCCTCTGTGGACTTCTCTGCCGAATGAAAAGAGGCACCTTTGATTAAACAATCATCCAGGTAGGGGAACACCTGGTGACCGGAACGTTGGAGGAAAGCTGCCACTGGCACCATGCACTCGATAAATACTCTGGAAGCTGATTTTAACTCGAAGGGGAGCACCCTGAACTGATAATGGCAAACTGCCACCTCGAACCTGAGAAACCTTTGTTGTTTCGGATGTATTGGAACATGAAAATATGCGTCCAACCGATCCAGGGAGGAGAGATAGTCTCCTGTATCCATCAACTGCAAAATCTCCTGAAGAGAAAGCATCCTGAAGGGTTGCATTTTGATGAACTTGTTCAGTAGCCTGAGATCCATTACCTGCCTCCACTTTCCTGACTTCTTGGTGATAAGAAAGAAGTGGGAATAGAAGCCTTGGTTGCGCTTAGTGAACGGCACCTCCTCTATTGCTTTTTTGGAGAGAAGCAATGGGATTTCTTTCTTGAGAATGGGAAGATGACGATGTGATGTCTTCCGTGGAGGAAGATTTGGAGGCTTTTGAACAAATTTCAGGGTGTGACCGTGTTGGAATACGTCTAACACCCATTTGTCGGAAGAGGTGAGCTTCCATTGATCGGAGAATTTGGAGAATGTGTGACCTAACTGAAGTTGGACTGCGGTGACAGAGGTCAGCGTTACTTCATTGTCTTCTGTTGGTATTCTGAGACTTTCCTCCTGCTGATGGACGTCGATGCCCCGGCTGTCTGGAATATGTAGACATTGTGGTTGGTCTGTATGACTGGGTGGAATATTGCGACTGAAAACCCTGTTGGGAGTAGGGCTGAAATCTCTGCTGGAACTGCAGTCGAATGGTAAATTGGCCTCTACCTCTGCCCTGAAAGGGCTGGAAACATCTCTGCTGCAAGTTGCCCAGCGGCTTAGCAGTGTCTGTATCAGACTTGATCGACTACAAAGCTTTCAGCTTTTGTTTCCCAAAAAGGCTCTCTCCGTTGAAGGGCACGTCCAATATCTTGGCCTGTACCTCTAGGCAAAACGTAGTCGCTTTAAGCCAACCGTGGCATCTTAATACTGCTGCCCCAGCCATCTGCCTGAAGGGTGTGGAAGAAACATCCATGGCCACATCTATAATTTCAGAAGAGGCCTTTTCACCTTCTGCAAGGATCTCTCTCGCCTCTTTCTTCTTGTCCTCTGGGAGATACTCTAAAAGAGATGAGCTGTCAAACCACAGAGCATTGGAGGCTCTGATTGAGGTAGCCGCCATCGCAGACAACCTCTTACCTACATTATCAAGCCTGCGGCCTTCCTTATCCGAAGGAGCAGTGCACGGCGAGGAAGTATTTTTTTCTGTTTTTGCTAGATGTTCTGAGCAGCTTGCATGATGACCGAGTCCGGTCTAGGGTGACCAATGAGACATGTAGGGGAACCCTCAGGAGTCTTGTACTTTTTGTCAAGTTTTGGAATCACAGCTGCCACAGACGATGGTGTCTTCATTAATTTTAAGCCTTCCTGCCATATAAAATTAACAATAGGGATAGTATGAGTGGTGCACTGCGATCTCGCTTTAAAATCATAGAAGAAGCACTCTGTTTAGCTGGCATAGGAAGGTCGAAGCGCTTAGATGCTCTCTCCAGCAGTCGTGGAGACTGCCAATATCCACAGGCGAAGAATCCAATGCTGGAGGGGTAGAAGAAGCTGGCTTTGGTGTGACATAATCATTTCACTCAGCATGAACATTAGGATCAGAATGGAGCTCCCCTTCTTCTAGCTGCTGGTTATCGCTGTCCTGGAAAGCATCAGGAATAGATATTGGAGGTGGTATAGGTCTGTCTTTTTGAGGCCTAGGCGTGCTCTGTGTAGCAGGAGTAGTGTCAGGGACTTCAAGCCTCGTGGAGGCTGCTGAGCGGAGTTGGCATTACGGAACATTTTGTAATAGTCATTTAGCATCCTGCCCAAGTCTGTGACCAATGCAATTAGTATATTAATGGAGGGTCCCTGAACTTGATGTTGCTCATCCTATTGTTCCATCATCAGGATAATGCTCCTGGACCATATCATTTTCTTGAGCAGAATGATGTCCCCTATCAGAGAAAGAGTAATCACCTTCAAGGTAGGCTGACTGATCACGGTGCGCTTCGTCATCCTATGATTCCTGACACTTAATCTTTAACTGTGAGGGATTGTACGCAGTGCCAAAGAGACCCTCATTCTCAGATTCCTCAAAGTCCAGGAGGCATGCTGGTGGCAGGGGTGAAATTTTGGAGAAACGCCTAAGGCAGACAAGGGGTTGTGCCCTTACTGGAGATTTACAAAAAGTATTTTTCTACCGTCGACGGGAGCGCCAATGACGCGGCACTGACAGTAACCTTCGTCGACGGGAGTGCAGTGGGTGCGGCCCTCGACGGTGACATGGTCGACTATGAAATCTTTGTCGTCGGAGATAGTCTCATCGAGGCCGAAGACAGTGTCGTTATCACAGTTTTTGTCGACAACGCAGTAGCCGTCGTCATCTTGATCGTCAACGTACTGGAAGTCGCCATCGACACCGGCGTTGGTGTGGATATTCCTGGCGACATGGATGCCATAAACGGTAAGTTTTCATCTACTGTGCCATCGAAGGCTGATTTTTCTTAGAAGAGGGATCCGGAAATAGGGTTTGAGGAGCAGATGCAGGTGTTGAATCAGACCTGTGGTGAGATGAGGAAAGGCCAGCCGGCTCCTTGCTTGATCTCTTTTCCACACTGGTTTCTCTGCTGTGAGACCTAGACTTTTTAGAGTCTCTGTCAGATGATGATCAGCCTCTCTCTTTCATTTTTCTTGAGGAGGAATGGGCCTTCTCCTCACACTCTGAATCTGAGTCAGAGATAGACTTCTTTTTCTGTAGCCAAAGAAGTAATCTGCCCTCCCGGGTTTTCCCAGAAAAAGTATGGCAGTACTTGCATTCTTTCGGTTTATGTTGAGGATAAAGACAGTACAAGCATTCTTTATGTGGATCCTCAGAATAGAGTCTAGGTTTTCCACAAGTCTTGTAAGGACTAAATTGCTTTTTTTCAGACTCAGACTCTCCCAAACTGTCCCTCAGATGACGGTAGGAGGTTTAGAGATGAACTGGAAAACAGCATGTCAAAGGTTAACAGTGACACACTGAGACTGAGCAGAGCTTAGTGAGACACCCTAACACACGACGTGCGGTAATAAATCTGAGTTATGGGGATGAGTGCTTCGGGGCTGTGCTCTGATTGGCTGAAGTTTGGATGTATTAAATAGATTTGAACTGGCTACTAACTTCTATTGTTTTTTCAATGGAGTTTAATACTAATGCTTTAGTACTGTTTTTATTACTGTTACCGTGGGACTCCCACCATGACGACAGGGAAGATTCAAGCATGTGAATCTATAAAAGATACAATACTGGAGAAGTACTGTTAGCCATTTTCATTTTATCAATAAAATAGAGAGATTGGCGCACCTCAGCTGAAGGAATAACTGTGGTAGTACAGCTGACAGGTGTGAAGAGGTTTCTTACAACATCACAAATGTCTTTGGTAGAATTACTTGTGATAGTAAAGGAAGATGCATTTTAAATTTACATAAGCTTGGCTATAAGATAAATCTTTTTAAGAAGGACTTCAGACCGGCACTTCCATTGTAATGCTGTACAAGTAACTCTTGGACACTCCAACCTCATCAGAACACTTGGTGGCCAAAGGACAGGTATAATGATGACACTTGTTTACTATAGGTGCAATGCTATCTAGTAATCTGGTTTCCAAAGTTTACAGAATGAATGGACGGTGAGTAAGTTAGGACAGGTTCAACCGGCGGCACAGTGGGCAGTAATGATGACGAGTATAACTAAGTGGCATTATTTCAGATTTTAATTGGACATTGTTTAATGCAGATTAATAATGGCAACTATGAACAAAAATGGTACTTTAGAAGTCAGGTCAGTGACATGCTTCCCATTGGTTCAGCTAATGGATTACAGAACAGTGAAGATAGCTGCTGAATAATCAGATTAGGCCACATGAAGCATTCGCAAAATAGCTATGTTTACAAACAAGGTAAACAATTCAGTACAGGGTGTGCCCCACAACATGAAATTATTAGAGACACTTGGGAAATAGCATTCTTGGTGAAAGACTGGAGGGGGTCACTGGTGTCTGCAAAGTATGGAACTTCAGACACACATTCAAATTGCACTGATTTGGCATCCTGGTAGCACGCAAAGCAAGTGATGAAAGACACTACTCTAGGATAAAGCAAGGCTGAAACTGTGGTCTGAACCAAGAGGCCAAATGTCTGAGTTGAAGTTTGCGAGGGAGATATGGTGAGAGCAGGGAGCTCAGCTAAGGTAAAAGGCCCACTTTCCAGTGGGCTAAAGTTAAATCATGCTCTAAAAACCACAGCAACAGAACCTCAACTTTTGTGCAGGCAATCCAAATGAAGAATTTTATATATATATATAGGAGAGACTAAGAGATAAATATGTGGGGCCCACAATGAAGGTTTCAATGAGGAACATGACATGAATATGGTAAAGGATAAAGTCTGCTATTTCAACTTTAAGATTCGGTAAGAAGTGAATGATAGGCAGCTCACAGGAATGACCTTTCGCACAGATGTCCACAAAGTGATAAAAGTAGGTCCAGTTGAATTTGCTATGCAAGAGGTAGCCACCTGCCACCCATAGCCACCTTCAAAATGCTCACACATCCCAAAGCAACACCAGCAGAAAATCTATCTGAATTTGCAGCGCAACAAAAGATATTAAATATGTTTAAACCTGCCTACATCTACTTGGTTGTGCCAATGCTTGTGTTTTGCTTGTGGCCTACTCAAAACCTGTTGCAAGGTGTGAGAAGTTGGCCTGGCATATGCTGTCCACTAGTTATAGTGGGCACCTTGCACCAGTCCAAACGACCCTTATTGATGATAGGTTTAAAGACAACCTTTATTGAAAACTATCCTAGTGGTAGCTATGGAGAGCAGCCTTCAGGCTAAGTCTTGAAGGAGTGTAAAGCAGCTTGGTTTACCAGATTATAACCTCTTGAATGACCAAATGAAAGGAGAACCACACCAGGTATATATATATAAAATATATGTATTTATTTCTAAACACTCACTACTAATCTCTTTATGAGATTAGAGTCCAAGATACACAAGATCACAGTATAAAAATGACAGTAAATAGCACAATATACACTGGGCCCCAGGGGGACACCAAACCATATATTAAGAAAGTGGTATAAGAACCACGACTTGACTAGACACAGTGCCTAGAGCACGTAGAATCGCTGGGACCCCAAGGAACCACCCAAGGTAGTGACACAGGAGACCCACAGGGGACGTGTGCAGTGTGAGAACACAGCTGCGAGCGCCGTAGGATTCTATGAGCAAAGTCGCGGTTGGAATTTTAAAGCAAAAGGACACTTAGAAGAGGACTTGGAGCAAACCCCTTTAGACTTAAGGGGTTCTAGGGCCAACACCCACGGGAGCACCGTAGTACTCAAGTTACCTCACCCAGGGAAGCCGGGTGCATAGGTGTCAAAGGGTGTCGGGAATCGTCGTTGATTTCAATGGCGATCTGCTGCAAAGTGCTGCTGCTGTGAAGAAGAAAAGTGTCCGGGATGATCCAAGCCTGGATCGAAGATGTGAAGAACCTGAAAGCAGAGGGGACAGAGTCTGGGTCACTAGCCAGTGACCAGGAGCGGAGCAATCGAATGCCCACCGATGTCGGGTGCTTCAGGTGCGAAGAAGGTGAAGCTTGACTCTGCAGCCACGGGGTCCCGAAGACGTCAAGGACGACCAGGAGCCGGATTCGAGCTGTCCCACGAAGGATGTCGAGTGCTGGGGTGTCGGTGCTCCGGATTGAACACAACAAGCCTTGGCAACAGCAACCCACGCAGGAAGAGAAAAGATGCTTCTGTGCGGACCAGCAAGGTCCTGGGGACTCCCCAAGCGATGGAGAGTCAGGGCACGTCTGGAGCGACCAGGGAAGCCCAATTAAAGTTAGAGTTGCCTTCTTGGGGACCCACAGGTCAACGGACCAGGGATCGCGAAGGGACCTCGAGAGGAATCACAAAATGGCGGCCCACGGAACACTCGTTGAGTGTAGGCCGGCAATATTCGGTGTAATTACTGCTCGGGGTCAGGGCTACAAGTAACCCAAAGCTCAGCCTCAGGGGTCGCCGGAAAGCTGATGCTTCTGCAAATGGACGCGGTGCCCAGGGGTTCGGGTTGCACGGTCACCACGAGGGATACAGGCCTCAGACTTGCTGTGGGCACAGATCGACCTCTAAGACCTCGGAAAACCCACCTCCTGTGTGGCAATATTCTTCGGAGTCCGTCGGAGCTTCGGAGATGCCAACCGGTCAGTTGCGTTAAAGGTGCCTGCCTTGCAGGGGAGTTACTCCTTTACTCCAAGGGAGATTCTTCAGTCATTTAGCGTAGTATAGATCGTCGAAGTACTTGATTTCTGTGTCAGAGTTTAGTCCAGGTGTAATCTAAAGTCCTGTAGTCAGGGGTTCCTACTTTATACCCAAGGAAGGGGTGGGACAAACTCTGGGGACCCACCTATGGGCGGGTCAGGAAGAGGGTGGCTACACCCATTTCCTTTGTCCAGTTTCGCGCCAGAGCAGGGGCTGGTAGCCCCTGCAACCGGTTTGAGCTGGACTATGCACAGGGACACCAAATGTGCCCCAGTGCAGACTTCAAAGCACTCTTGGAGTGCACCCACCCAGCACCCAATACACTAAAGTCTGTCTGGGAGGTGGTCACACCTCCCTGTGACAGGAGACCTATTGTCCAGGCCTCCCCTGCCGGAGTTTCGTCCAGCAGCAGGAGGGCAGACTCGTGTCTGTGGCTGCAGCATCCATTTTGTGATGCCAGGGTTCTGTTAAGCTGGTACCGGGTGTACCTGTGGTGCCATGTTTCTCCCTCTAGTAGGGTGGAATCATACCTCCCACCCCAGTTACTGGAGTGGAGGTATGATTCCAAGGTGTTTGACACCAAACAGGACATGTTTCCATGCAGCCATTCTCAAGATAGCATTTACCGCGAGGTTATAACGCACTTAAGAGTATATGGCCTGGCTGCATCACAAACAACCCCGGAATGAAGATGCCGAAAGCTGCAGAGGGGCTCTGCTCATGCATGAGCACCCTCTCACATGAAACCCAGCACCCTGCCTTCAGGATTGTTAAGGCCTGCCATAGGGGTGACTGATAGGTTTACATGTGCAGTGATATGGAGAGATATAGGGAACCTATATCTCAGTAAGGGGTGGATACACCACCTTACATAGGCTGCGGTAGCAGACCTGTTGTGTCATTTTACAAGGCTTCCCAGGGGTGGCACAATACATGCTGCAGCCCCTGGTAGGCCTCTGGGGTACCTATGCCCTGGGTACATAGTATACCATATACTAGGGACTCACAAGGGTATCCCAGAATCCAATCTGGAGTGTACCTAAAGTACATACAATCAATTTAGAGTAGAAAGCAGATAGACTGGGGTCCTGATTAGCAGGGCCTCAGTCTGGCTAAGTCAAAAAACAGTGAAACATCAGCAAAAAGTGGGGGTAACTATAAGAAGCAGATCCTACTCTCCTACACAAGGGATACACTCTAACAAAGTCAAAAACTTCAGACTTCCAAAGCTTAATTCCACAGAAAACTTAAAAAGACTTGATGTAAAGTCCATAAGGCCCGAATCCATCCTGGGCTGGCCAAGATTAAATGTTCTCTATTTTTGCAGACTCATTGATGCGTCTTCCTTTGACACAGATGTCGTCTGTCGTTATCTTTTCAAGAACTTGTGAAAGTGTCAAGTCACTCAGACAATGGCATTGATAAGAACATCTGATGCGACATCAGCCTGGGACAAGGGACTTGTTATCTCTATTTCAAGATCAGACAAAAACATTAACAGTGTAGTCTAAATTGACATGTTCTTACCTTATTTGTTTATAAGAATGTGTCATGATCACATAGGTTATGTCAGACATTCCTAATGTTATGTCAGAATTTCCCAACTCAGATAATGTACAGTATAAAGGGCTGCCACTTGACCACTTGTCAGGAGAGGTCCTTCGCCCCAGATTATCATGCAAGATACTGCCAATGAAGAGCCAGAGATGCTGTTGCATCACAACTTATACTAATACTGAGCAAAGTCTGGGAGGAGAAGAGCTGATGCAATGTGTGTTTTCCGTTCACGCGGAACGCTGCCTTCCCGACTTCTGATGACTACAGTGTTTTGCTGTAAATAGGTATACAGTGCTTTGATTCTCCCTAAGAAACTCTAGATGCTCTACATGCTACTCCATGCTCTTCTAATGCTGCACACAGAAATAGGTGTTAGGTTGCTAGATGACATTTTAACTATGGTAGAAATGTTCATTTTATTCTCATTGTTCACAACATGCATTTGTGCTGTTTGGATAATATTCTGTGTGGTTATTTTAATTGTGCGATGAGACTGTTGACATAAACACTTTTTAGTTAAAGTGTATTTTTCTTAGTGTAGCTTGTGTAGGCTTGATATTTTAGAGACCGAAACTGGCTTTTCAGATTACCACTGTGCCCTGGACCCTTGTTTAGGGACTGTTAGTAACCCAAATGCATTAACGCCACTTCAACTATGTATTGGGTGGGTTTCCAAGGGGCTACAATAACCTGTCTTCCACATTCATTCATTGAACTCAGTTTATTCGTGTTACCCGTGGGCGTGAAAATAAACCTTGTAGAGCTAAGCTAGAGTCTCAGTTTATGCAACATTGGCACACAACGCAGGACGTGGATGTTTTGGAAACCTTGATTAGTTTCTTTGAATATGCACATACACAAGTAATGCGTCATTACGGAGACGTCTGTAGTAATCATGGTTACATCCTACTGGGAATAAGGGAGCACCTACTGCCGTAGGTTTGTCAAGCTTGACTTTTAAAAAGTTATTCACTATCGGTGGGTTTTCTAATTCTTTGAATCCATTCCACTTGAATCCGTTTTTTTACATGACGGCGCCTACTGCAATAGGAGCCAATTACCGGGAAGCAGTTACTCAGCATTTCAAGCTTCGAGGTGTCTACAATGCGGGGGCAGTTATTTTTGTAATAGCTTCTTCTGTGGTGTATGCCTTTGAAAGGCTTTACTCCTGGCTGGAGTTTGAGGCTTTAGACGCTGCCTCAGAGCAGATTCAGGCTTACAAAGCTGTAGCGTGGCCTGCACATTATAGGGCTTACCAGGATCTGGAAATCCCTTTGACTTACCAGTAACACCAAAACTGGTGTGCTAGCCAGTAACCACATACGCACAGTAAAGTCCGGCTGGGACCCCTGAGCAATGAAGGGACCACATTGCCAGTACTAGCGGGTTACACACCCATTCCATGTCCTGACCCATTAGCACTCACTGATGTTGTAGGGCTCTTGAATTACACAGTCACCTTATACAGGAGACTTGTACAATTTGTACTGTGTACCATAAATTCTAGACCAGCTCTCACGGATGGACCAGTAGTTTAGGGACAGGTGCAATCCATAAATCCGCAGACTGTAAATGCTGTGATGGAAAAGATGCCCACGAAGCTTGACGACATTGCCTTCTGAATTGCAAGCAAGACCAACCAGTTGGAAGCGGTCTTTCCGCACAAGACAACCAAAGCAAACATAGGATACTGACTATATGAATTCCTCTTGGGAAGGTGCCACCCGAAGAATAATGTAACACCTGGGAAAGCATATTTGCTTGCATTTACACCAGAACACATGGAGCAGCTTTCATTTGCAGTTCTCCCTGATGTACTGAAACAAGTACAGAACGTGCATGGGCTGCACCAGATAGGGACTTAGGAATGAAGTTAATGGAGAACTTTTTGACAATTTCCTTGATCATCCTGAGCAACATAAAGAAAAAACTTTAGGTCTGCTATACGTCAGAGGCGAAAGCAGTTCCAGTTCCAAATCTGTGGGTCGTGATACCTTGGGTACATGAGCTGTTAAGCCACATTTAAAACCTAAAGGTGACATAGAAGGTTTCATTAAAGAGAAATCTGCAACGGAAGGTAGGAGGAAACAGAGGGAGGGTGAGCAAAGACTGGCTCACTCTCCTGTATTTCATGAATCTAGTAGAGGTGGTTATAATTTAAGGGACTGTAATAAAATAAAAAAAACAGAACAGTAACAGTATTTTGATGTCTGC
Source organism: Calotriton arnoldi (assembly GCA_963921515.1). Classification (NCBI taxonomy): domain Eukaryota; kingdom Metazoa; phylum Chordata; class Amphibia; order Caudata; family Salamandridae; genus Calotriton; species Calotriton arnoldi. Next base: position 852,753 of record CAWUFW010007592.1, read on the forward strand.
ATTACACACTCTTTTCAGGACACTGTCGGTAAATGAGCAGAGAGAGGGAGTTGATCCGAGTACCGAAGAAAGGAAGTGTATACCAGGAACGGTGAAATAGGACCAGAGACCGAAGTCAACATAAAGAGGGCAGAGAGTCAAGAAGTAAGTAGCAGGACTTTCTAAGAAATATGCAGATATGGATTCCTCTGCAAAGCAAGACTTGGGCGAGAGCGCTTCTGGACAGAGCAGCTAAAGTCACAATAGTGCATCAGACTCTCCAGAGGAGTCCAACTGATGAGTTCATTAGAGTCAAAACTCCAGATAAGCATTTAAATCATCCTGATATGGTTTATAATTTAGAGATACAGATTGAAGGGGATATACCACGCATTGTTAAAGCAGTCTTCTGGCCACATTTATCTGAGAATTATGACAGTTTTTATTAAGGACTCATGGCAGGGGGAGGAAGTAATAAAGGTTGCATTTTCTCCTATACTACTTGATGACATCAGGGGAAGTTACACTGGTGATTGGGCTGTTAAACAGGCTCCGGTCTTAATAGAAATCAAGTGGGAGGGATAAACAACCTCAAGTGCAAGCTCAATACTCTTTAAAGACAGAAGCAAATTGCAGTATAAAAGCAATACTAGATCAATTACAATATCAAGGCATAATAGCACATTGTCTTTCATCATTGAATAATCAGTTTTTCCCATTTCCAAACCAGATGGATCCTATAGGAAAGTTTTAGACTATAGGTATTTGAACTAGCATACGCGAACATATGTGGTGCAAAACTCTCATAGCAGAGGTTTAATGATGAACCTGGTGTGGAAAAAAATACAAAACTACCCTGGATATCTCCAATAGGCTTTCTGGTCAAAACATAACATTTCAAAGTGAGTATCCAACCGCCTTTAGTTTGACGTGGTGCAGTTCTCATTTCAATGCTTGCCTATGGGCTATAACAACTGTCCTGGCTTATTCTCTGCACACATCATGGAGATCTTACAACCAAATCTGAGGTATTTATCATATATTGATTATATCAGTCTCACTGATGATGATTTAGATGTATACCTAACTAAGGTGGACAGAATGGTAACAATATTAACATCACACGGTTACAAGATTAACTTTAAAAATCAAAGACTTCCTGCCTTACGGTGAACTTCTTCAGATACGAGTTATCCAATGAGGGAAAGGGTTTGGCTGCCGATTTACTTCAGAAGTGTGCTACCTTGCGGCCTCCTAATAGACTGAAGAAGCTGCAACCCCTGCTGGTTTTTTTTTTACTTTGGACGTACTTACTTGCCTATGCTGAGCGAGTGAATCCCTTGTATGACTTGATTTGTCCCACGTTTAAGGCAAAATGGTGGACGAGCAAGCAGGCATGCAATAGACAAAATATTTACAATCTAGAGACTGTAAGACCAGCCCAGGGCTCAGAGTCATACCAAATCTATCAGGGTTATACGTATGTGACCTACAATGAGGGACAGTCTAAGCTTATTTTTCCAGCTAAAGCACGTTTTGCTTCCATTGAAAAAGTTCTTGCAGCTGTGCAGACAGCTATCTTGAAATAGCGCCCGTTGGTGCAGGAAAAACTCATTATTGTGGTTTCTCCCGTACCGGCACTAGAGGTAACCACTAAGGCAAGCATTCCTAATGCTTGAGCCTTACACCGAGATGGGTGCAGTGGGCCTCTTCCTTAAGTGCAGTGGATGTAAAGTTTCAGTATGATCCCAAGCATTTCTCCAATAAGAACAGAATGTTGCTACAACTCCAAACCATACCCATTGAGTCTTATCAGAGAGCGCTCTACACGGGTGGATTTGCTCAACCAGCGGTAGGAACAAAATATAAGGACTCTACAGCCTGCACTGCAGTGCAAGGTGTAGTGAAAGATGGTGAATTCCATCCGTAGCACACCCACACTAAAATCTTAGGAGTCAGACCTGTGCAACATGTGAAACTTCACGCTATGGTACTTGAATTAAAGAAAGGCTTACCCATCAGTTCCCACACTAATAGTGTTCAATTCATCCTTCTGTGAGCAAGAGTGCAATTTTGACTTGCAACTTTGGCGCTTGAATGGATTCAAGGATTCAAAGGGGAAACACATTAAGTATAAACCTCTCTAGAGAAAGTTTGCTGCCTTACAAGATAAGCATCAATTGTTCCATGCGAGGCACACTTTGGGCCATCAGCGTGATGGGTTTTATGCCAAAGGGAACTGTGCGCCGACTTAGCTCCCAAGGCTGCAATTCAGACTGTCAGAGTAGAAGTCCTAGCCAGATCTCAGAAGAAGACCAACACCAGATATTTATACAGCAATATATGCAACCAAACAAGGTAGAAAGCGTCCCATGGACTTTCCTCCTAAAGCTTCCTAAACCCTTAATTCAGACAACTCTTCTGTAGTCACTCTACCAGAAGTGGGAGACGAGGTAATTCCTAATAAGCTGTCCAGAGTAGACTTAATAAGGGAAGTACACGAGGATTGGAATCTGCCAATGCTGGTGTTAATGCAACTGAAGCATCGCTACAGCAACGCAATTGAAGACCTTGTTTATGTAAAAAACAAGTTACTTCCCTGTACACTGTGGTTCTCCAGTATTGACATCTTTCATAGATTCACATGCTTACATCTTCCCAGTCGTTGAGGTGGGAGTCCCATGGTAATTATAACTAGTAGTGTAAAAAAGTATTTCTTCTAGGTCTATTATAATTGTATTTCCCGATAGGATTGAGTAGCAATCCACATCATTTTGCACATGACCAAAGTCTGACCAATCAGAGTAGAGCTTACACCCTTCCCTCCTGTGCAGCGGCTCACACCTCAGATTTAGGGGCACGAGTGGAAAAGTTACCCATGCTATCAGATAAGAGAAACCACAATGAAGTGAGCGACTGAAGGGGAGGCGGGTGGGTCACATGTGAATCTATGAAAGATATCAATACTGGAGAACCACAGTTTACAGGTAAGTAACTTGTTTATTTACCCAGTATTGAATCTTTCATAGATTCACATGCTTGCATCTGAATAGCGAGCAGTATACCATTAAAAGCAATAGAATAGTAAAGCTGCAATGAAGCTGTAAGTGGAGGCGGGTAATATAAATAAGTGTTTATCATACATAGTGTTAAGAAGAAAACAAACAGCATAAATACGAAGGAGCTCACCATATTGAAGAAGGTTTCGAAGCACAGCCTGGCCCACTGCAGCATCCTTGTTGTTAACAGCATCCAGACAATAATGTTTGGTAATCGTATGCGTGTTTGACCATGTGGCCGCTCTGCATATGTCTGATATCGGTACTCTTGGGAACAAAGCCGCTGATGTTGCCACGCTTCTGGCCGAGTGTGCATGCACTTTGTATGCCAGCGGTCTTCCCGCCTTTTTGTGGCAGAAAGTGATAGCTGCTGATAGCCATCGCGCTATAGTTGCTTTTGAAACGGGTTGGCCTTTTGTTGGGGGCGCAAAGGCAACCAGAAGTTTGTTCGATTTTCTGAAGGAGTTAGTGTGTTACAAATAAAATATCCGGCATCTTTTGACATCAAGGGTGTGGAGTGATTTTTCCACTGCACTTGATGGATTCTGGAAAAAGGTTTTGAGGACAACTGGTTCATATGAGTAAAATTCAGTAGGTACTTTTGGTATGAACCTTAAATTGGTGTGCAAAATGGCTGTCTTTTTAAAAGTTTATATAAGGTTCCTGCGTTGTAAATGCGTGTACTTCGCTAACATGCCTGGCAGACGTTAAAGCTAGTAATAATGCAGTTTTCCATGCGAGGTGTTTGGTGTTGGCCTTATGGATTGGCTCAAAAGGTTGTCTCAATAGGTGTGCCAGAACTGTGTTCAATTGCCATGTTATTGGTAGTTTTCTAATTGGCAGAAAGGCTCTGAATAGGCACTTGAGAAACTCTTTAATTAGTCTATCCAACCAAAGAGATTTTTTGCTGCAGGAACATCTGTATCTTGAGAGTGCTGCGACATGGACTCGAATTGAACTGTGGCATAGACCAGATGGAGGTAGTGAGAGAAGGTAAGGCAAGATCGGTGTAGGCTCCGAAGTGAAAGGATGACAATTGTTGGCTACTCCTCATTTACAAAACCGTAGCCATTTTGCTTTGTAGGACTCGTTTGTGGATTCTACTCTAGCTTTTGCTAAAATGTTCCTACATTCGCTGAGGGATATCTAACTGATGGAATTCATAGTATTCAGGATCAAAGCTGCTAAATTTAGAGATTCCAGGTCCGGATGTATTACCTGCCCACCATCCCTGTATAGGAACCCCGGGGGTGGTTTGAGTTGAGCGTGTTTCTGTTCCGACATTAAGAGAAGTTCTCTATAACAGAACTGTCTTGGCCATGCTAGGGCTATTAGAATGATCCTGCATGGTTCTTGTTTCATCTTGTACAGTATCTTTGGGATGACAGGTATAAGAGGAAAAGCATAAGTGAACATGCCCGCCCAAGACATTTGAAGTGTGTTCCCTCATGATCCCTTGTGTGGGAACCTGCTTGCTTTGTGACGGCATGTCTTGTTTTTTGGAGTTGCGAAGAGGTTTAGGGAAGGTGTTCCCCATTTGCTGAAGATCTTGTTGAGATGGTTGGTTGACAACTCCCATTCGTGGCATTCCTGTAAAGATCTGCTTAGTTCGTCCGCCCATTCATTTCTTTATGCCCTGAACGTGTTCCGCCTTCAAGGAAATCTTGTTTTGTAGGCACCAGGACCATATATGTTGTGCTTTCTTGGATAGAGGGCGTGATCTCGTACAGTCCTGTATGTTTAGGTAAAACATTGTGTTTGTATTGTCAGTGCGGATTAAGGCTTCCAACCCCTGCAGCCTTGGTAGGAAAGCTTTGAGTACTAACTCTACCACTTTCAGTTCCAGAAAGTTGATATGGCTCTGTCTTTCTGTCGATGACCATTTTCTGCTGACCTGTAAGTCTTGGAGGTGTGAAAAACTGGATAGACAATGGTAGCAAGGGAACTCTTCGCCGCACCAAATGAAAGATTGGTCCGAACAAGTGCACGTACTATGCACGACTTATCAAGCCTCTGATGCGACTTGCTACAAGAATTTATTTAAAAACTGAACGATTGGTCCGAACAAATGCACGTACAATGTACGATTTATCAAGATTTTGACCTGACCAGAGTGGAATACTGTACCGGTCCTGCCATTTAAGGGGAATAGCCAGCTTTATTACGCCCTGAAGATGCCCGTATTGTGGGTGAAACGCGTTGGCTGTGCCGAACTGTATATACTGATACAGAGTGAATAAAAGAAGTACAAGACTTTAAAAAGAACACAGGACCTCTCGCATCGTACTTTTTTGTTCCGTGGCATTGACATTAATTGTAGTTACTGTTGAAAATCTTGGTTACTTGCCTCTCTATATTTGTAAATGTCTTGAAGGTGTTCTCCACAACCCTCCAATGAGGCATCCGCTGTCATGATAAGACTCGGGGTCCTAAGTATGAGTGTGGCCCCTATTACCAGATTCCCTTTTTTCGTCAACCATCGCATCGCGAACACCATTTCCGGTGTTATCTGTACGGTGTCGTCGAATGAGCACTTTTCCTCTGTCCAGCTGCTCTTGTAGCAGTCTCATGTACAACCTGCAGTTCGGTATGAGAGGAATGCATGTTAAAAGAAATGTTCCCTTTGGATGGGACCTAAATTCAACCATTTATACTCCTACCATACTCATACTCCACACATCTCATATTTCTCAATAATTAAGGCACTTATAAATCGAGTCCTCTAGTTAGTCCAATAATTAATATATTTTATTTAGCAAAAGGATTTTTTGTACAAATTCATATAACACACAAAATTTAAAAAAACACAAATATTAAAAACGCAATGATAAAAATATCGCTAAACAGGAGAAAATATAAAGACACTACACTATGTCTTCTACGTGTTAATTCGAACAAACATGTAGACAGCATAGAGCATGGATACAAATTCCCTGTCTGCAATGTGATGCTGACTCTTGCCAAATTTAACACAACTTTTATTGTGGGCGTCCACAATAAAAGTTGCTCTATGCTGTCTACATGTTTGGTCGAATTTTGTGTGTTATATGAATTTGTACAAAAAAATCCTTTTGCTAAATAAAATATATTAATTATTGGACTAACTAGAGGACTCGATTTATAAGTGCCTTAATTATTGAGAAATATGAGATGTGTGGAGTATGAGTATGGTAGGAGTATAAATGGTTGAATTTAGGTCCCATCCAAAGGGAACATTTCTTTTAACTTGACAGTTACTGGGTGCTCTATCCCTTTGGATTTTAGAGCCCCCTCTCCTTGATTTCGAGGAATGCATGACAACATCATTCCCAGGAATGATTTGCAGGTTCTTACTGAAACTGATCTTTTTCATGAGAGGGCCAAGGGCAGTGTGATCATCTTTGTCACTCTCTCTTTGGCTGGGTATACCTTGCAGATGGTGGTATCCATGATGGCTGCCACAAATGTTATCCTCTTCTGTAGGATTACGCTGGATTTGTCTTAATTTATGTGAAGGACCAGGTCTTGGAAAAGTTGCATGCAAGTCCATGTAGAATCTCTTGCAGTCCTTGAGGAATGTGCTTTTACTAGCCAATCGTCTAAGTAAGGGAATACTTGATGTCCAGTCCGCCTGAGATAGGCTGCTACTGGCGCCATGCATTTGGTGAAAATTCTTGGGGCAGATTTTAGCCCGATTGGTAGTACCCGGAATTGATAGGGTTTCCATGTGTAATGCTACAGGCAATTATATAATGTGAGATCGTGTATTGACCATTGACTCCATTTTACTCTAACTACATTTTGTGAGCACGGTTTCATCTTGTGTCTGTCTGACCCTGCCTTTCAGCAGTGAATGCAGGCAGGCCCAGGTTACTTGCACACACACAGAAATGTTTGTTTTTCACTACACCGAACGAGAGAGTTAAGCTGCCAGAACAGACAGTGTGGGATGCGTACAGTGTCCAAGGATGAGAAAGTGAAAATTCTGCCTCAGCTCTCATTGGAGCCTGGCCAGCTCAATTGAGTGACCTTGACACAGAGAGTGTAGCCAGCACCATCAGGGCAGAGGAAGGGAGGGGGAGCTTCTAGAAGTCTCTCTCCGTGTTAGTAAAGAGTATAAAGACAGAGACCTCTTGGCGCTTTGACAGGAACTCTCCAGTGAGTGTACGCACGGTCCAGGGCTATTGTGCTCGGTTGAGAATCTCCCTGCCTGAGACTGCCAACGGGTTCCCCAGTCGTGCTGGCAAGGATGATGAAGCTGAACAGACAGCCGGTGAAGTATTCCAAGTTCTAATTATTCATTCTTGTGTGTATGCAGTTATCTTTCTATGCATTTATTCTTGTGCATATACATTCGCTATAAACATTTATTTTACATGTGCATTAATGCCATTTGATATATGGGAACTTGCTGCAATAAATATTCCCCATTACTTGGCAAATGAGTGTTGAGCGTTGTTTATGTCGTTTTTGGTATTCTAAAGTGTGTAGAGTCCTATTTTGAAGAGTGTTCACATTGTGTCCTGGTATTTTGAAGTCTTGCTCAGGTGTTCTGAAGAGAAAGCAAGACACCATGCCACCTTGAACCTCAGATATTTTCTGTGCCTCACATGAATGGGAATGTGGAAATATGCGTCCATGAGATCTAATGATGTCCTGTGATCTTCCTTGTTCAGGAAATGAATGATGTCCTGCAGTGTGATCATTCGAAAGGATAGCTTTTTGAGATATTTGTTGAGCACTCCGAGATCGAACACCTGTCTCCATTTTCCATTCTTTTTCCTCAGGAGAAAAATGTTGGAGAAGAAACCTGTGTGTCTGCAGTGTTATGGGACTTTTTCTATTGCCTCTTTGGCAAGCAGGGTCTGAGGGACTGGATTTCCTCCCTTAACACTCAAAGATGTTGACGAGATCTTTTGACAGGTGTATGGACCAAACTTTATCATGTCCAGAACCCACCTGTTCAAAGAGATGTTTGTCCAATTTGTGAAGCAGTTGAGAAGAGTGTTTCTGAAATGCGATGGAGGTGGAGGCATTGAGGTGACCGGTGGTACTTTGCTGTCACTGTTTCCTATAGGAATCTTGAGTTTTGTAGCACTTGCAGCCCGTCTTCTTCCTGTGTGCTTGGAGAAGTTGCGGCCTGGGAAGGTCTGTACTGTTGTGAGTACAGTTGGCGATAACCCACGTGCTTGTTGATATTGTGGTTGGTATTTACATGGTTGGTATCCACCATGAAAGGAGTATTGACCCCTTCCTCTACCACCTCAATATGATGAAAATCTTTTTTGCTGTAGTATTCCCATAGCGCAGTCTCTTTGTCGGCTTTAATGGATTGTAGCGCTTCATCGATATGCTTCCCAAACAAAGCTTTGCCATGGTAAGGCATGTCCAATATTTTAGACTACTTCTGTACGGAAAGGGGTTGCTCCAAGCCACCCCAGTCTCGACAGGACTGCTGCCCCTGCATTTGTCTGAACCCTGTGAGGGGCACATCCAATCATTTCCGATGACGTTCTTTCACCTTCTAGAAAAATTGTTCTTGCCTCCTGTTTCTTGTCTTCTGGAAGGAACTCAAGTAACTAGGCCAGATCCAACCACATTTGGCGATCATAACTGCCTAAGATGGCTAGGGCGTTGGAGGCTCTTATGGTGATTGCTGTCATGGCTGAAAATCTTTTTCCAATACTGTCCAGCTGCCTGCCCTCCTTGTCGGGGGGCTGAACATGGTGCTGCTGGATTTTTTGATCTCCTCTGTGCTGCCTGCATTACTACAGGGTCTGGTTTAGGGTGACCCATCACACAGGCAGTTGCGTTTTCTGGGGCGTTATATATTTTTTGTCCAGTTGCAGTATTACTGTGGCTTATGTGGCAGGACTTTTCACGGCCTTGAGGCCCTCATTCCCAATGTAGTCCTCAATCGGTGATCGTATTGCCGTTTTGTTGGATTCTTTAAAGTCGTATTAAGAAGCACTTTGCTTATTGCACTATCATTGGGATGTCAAAACGTTTAGCAGCTCTTTCTATAAGCGCATGGAATCCTCCAATGTTGTCAGGTGGCAAACTAGCACCTGGAGATGTTGGTAGAGCAGGTGGGGGGGGGTGACATAATCATCTCAATCACCATCCGCATTAGTTGCTTAGTCCTGCGGTATTTCCCCTTCTTTGGTTTCGATGTCATCATCCCCTTGATCCACACAGTCATCGTGGATAACTCATGATTCTAACTGCCTTGTGTGTGGTATCTTGTCCAGTTATACCCTCAGAGTGGACTGGTGAGATGGGGGGTCTTTTTGAGTCACCACTGACCCTTCTGGTTTAGCAGGTGTATCCGCTGTAGAGGGAAACCGTTTAGGGTAGTCCTGTAGCATCATGCAAAGGTCCATCACTAGTGCCAGTGGTATTTGCATTGTGGGTTCCTGTGAACGTTGTACCTCAAAGGTATCTTCATAATCCTCAAATTCGATGAATTTGTCATAGTTTTTTTCTTCCTGTATTCTGTCCCTAAAAGAGAAATCACCCTGCAAATATTGTGACTCCTGCTCATCGTCTGATTCTTATCATTTTACATGAAGTTGGGATGGGCTGGTGGCATCCCCAAACCGACCATCCTTGTCCTCCTCATCACCTGCATTCCCCATTTCAAGCAGGTGCACTGGTGGTAATGGTGACACCTTGCTCAGTGATCTAAATTTCGATCTTAGGACTGGTTCGGCAACGGCCGTCTACGGGCCAGTCGACAGTGCGATTGATGACGAGCAAGCCTTGAGGTTAATGGGCATCGTCTTTGTTGTCAGATAAAGCGGCATCGACGGGTTCGTCATCGGTGCATCCGTCGATGGTGTCAATGACGGTAGAGGCAGATTCTTCGTCGATGAGGGTCTGATCGTCCAGAATCTTGAAGGCAATGAGGTTGTCGTAGACACTACTGTGACTGTAGACGAGACGGAAGACACCATTATCATGGGTGTCGTTGCCGTAGCCATTTTTGCCCTCGACTGAGCCATCGTCGATTTCGGCGACGATTTGGTCATCAATTTTTCTTAATTGTAGTGAGGCAGTGTCTCTAACATCTGAAGGGGCTAGAGCCTTTTCAAAAGGCGTTGATGGCCCAGAGGCTGGCACCTTTAGGCCCTTTTTCTCTTGAGTTGTTGGAGAAAAACTCTCTGTGACTGGCTTCCGTTTTTCCACCTTCTATTGGATCTTTTTTGGTGTTTCAGACGTATCTTTCTGTGATGTATCTCGTTTATGAGATCCTTTGGCCTTGGGCAGGGTTTGTCATCTCCAGAGTCTGGAGTTTTTGAAGTCTTTTTCTTTTGGAGCCATATTAAAAGCCTTGCCTCTCGATCATTCAAGGTCTTGGCGGAAAATGTTCTGCAATATTCACAGTCTTCGGGCTTATGGTGGGGGTGCAGGCAGTATGAGCACTCTTCATGAGGGTCAACAGGAAACAACCTAATTTCCCCACAAGTCTTACAGGATCGAAATAACCCTTTCTTTGACCCCTCTGACATGTTGGTGGCAGATAAGATGTAAAACAAAATGAAAAGAGTTCACCTGAGATTTACCGTCCAAAGATAGTATCTGTGAGGAAAAAACTGAGTAGAGCTGAAGAAGACTCCCTTTCCACAATGTGTGGTAAGAAATCTGAGGTGTGAAGTCACTGCACAGGAGGGAAGGGTGCAAGCTCTACTCTGATTGGTCAGACTTTGGTCATGTGCAAAATGATGTCGATTGCAACTCAATCATATAGGGAAAGACAATTATAATTGACCTAGAAGAAATACTTTTTTACACAACTAGATAGAATTACCGTGGGACTCCCACCTCGACGACAGGGAAGATGAAAGCATGTGAATCTATGAAAGATCCAATACTGGAGAAACAGACTAGAGATTATGTTAGACAATGTGTTATTTGTCAACAGATCAAAGCATCTACAGTTAAGAGACCCTTGCCAACTCCTCTCACAGTCTCCAACATAACGTTCAAGGTGATTTATTTGGACCATATTGGCCCAATAAATTCCGCTAACCAGTATAAGTATATCTTGGTAGAAATTGATTCATGTTCTCCATTCATATGGGAGTGGCCAAAAAGAAATGAAAATGCTCTGCAATCATAAAGAATTTGCATTGTCTGGTGCCAATGGGAGCAGTTCATTCATTTCATTGAGATAATGGCCCTGCATTTACCTCCAAAGCTTACACGGATGCTATGCCTACTCTGTGAGTTTGTCTGCAATTTAGTAATACATATCGAGCTTACTAGTATGGATTAGTTGAGTGAGCCAAAGACATGATTACACAAGCATTGACAGCTAGGATATTAAGTTCAGATCTTAGTTGGTACCATAATCTGTATGGAAGCAAGAGAGCATTAAATAATTTGCCTAGATGAGTATTGGGAGGGCGCACATCATACGAGGTACTCTTTGGCGTTCCTATGTACGCACATGGCCTAGATAATCCTGGGAGGTGGCGGATGAAGAAAAGTTTGACCAGGAAAAACATTTGAACAGGAAAAACATTTGAATGTCTAACACAGTATCCAAGAGGTCAGAGATGCCTGTGGTATTCTGAAACCACCACAGGCAAAAAGAAGGTTGTAATTACTACCGGCGGGTGGGTACCTAAAGTAGGGGATCTAGTCTGTGAAAAGATCCACAACAAGTAAGCTTTTGAACCACCCTACATCCCACCCATTACAGTTCTTTTGATAAAAGGCAAACAAGCTGTTTTTCTGCCTCCTCTGTCTGGTTCAAGGAGAAAAAGACAGGTGTCCATCAACCACATGAACAAGCACTATGTGGTCAATTCTCTACAGCTGGCCATCCTAAACACCAAGAAGGATTCGGAGTAGAACCTCTCAGCCTCTCTGTACTCTGAATGAACTGCCCCTTGAAGAGAGCAGTAACATCACCAGCTTGAGTTCCCAGCCGGAGGTATTTGAGCACACTCACTCTCCAACTTTACACAGAGCAATACGTTTTACAAATTAATCTGATGCTACAATCACTGCAGTTGCAAATGTACAAAATAACTCCATGATTTATTATGTACTTCCACCTGAGTCAACATCAATTAAGATGATGCCCTTTCAAGAGACAACTATTTATTGAGAATGACTATGACTTTTGCACAGAGGACTTTTCATCACACTCCAAAGTCACTTTACGCCATAGGTTTCTTCTTGCTTATTATTGGGTTCATGACAGATACTCCATACCAACGTGGTCCTATGGTTGGATCATCTAGAAGTGCTTTTTTATCATATGGCTATCAACAATGATTGTCATTCTACTGTTACTGAATGGACAGTTCATACCTGAATCAACAATTGCACAATCTGGAGTTTGTGAACTGCAACCACATCTTTCATCCCACAGAGCTCGAAGAAATATCTATGCTGCAAACATCACAGCTTATCCTGTGCCCCGGGGCATAGCTTGGCAAAAGTTTCTTTATCATATCATGGGACCTTCTGAAACTTTGCATTTACCATATGTTTTGAAAGTTTCAATAAATGATGTGTTTATAACTGGTTCTATTTCAGATGACTGGGATACAGGGAGTGTAAAACAAATTATATCTGATTTACAGGCATATGCCACCTTGAACAATGAAGACCTGTATTTAAATTCAGTGAATTATAAACAAATGTATTGTTATCATCACTATGCACACTATTACATACATAGAACTAGTTATACTAGGATAGCATAAAATTACACACAATGGTAACATTGTGAAGCTCAGCCCCTTAATAGTCACCAGATTTCTTGAAGAAATGTCCTTATTTTTGGAGTGAGGACAGGTCACATCTCTCAGCTTTCCATTTTTCAAAACGTCCACAACAACTTCAAGACTAATAAACTGATTTATTCAAAGAAATTCACTCGGAATTTGGCTATACAAGGATATGAGTTTTGGAAAGAAAATGTTGATGAGGAAAGCATTTGAGGAACAAATTTTGACAAATTCAAATGGGACTTATTTCAAGCATACATTTTACCTAAAGAAAAGAAATGATTTTTTTAACAAAACCATCCATCAGATTACCTGTCTGGAATTTGGTACTATGAAAAACCTTTAAAAATCTTCTATATCAAAAGTGAACATAACCTTGTTTAATAATTGGCAATCACAAATGAAGATTTCAGATTCTGAAATAAATTATATGATCCAGAATGGAACCTATAATTCTTCTCAGTTCCCATCTGAGGTTTAGCTTTATGGCCCACTGATTCCAATACCTGCATACGTCATTTTCTTTCCAACACCGCTAGTCGTTAAGCTAATCACCCTAATCCACAGGATAGCACACACACACACCTGTAGTGGTTAGCATATACAGAGTTGGCAAGCGGTGCTAAAGATGGCTAGCACATTCCAGTCTTTCGGCTGTGAACGAGCATTTATCCTCAATCAAAGAAAACATGGATTTTTCTGAATATCTTCTAGGGGCACGCCCCACTAGAAATAAACGATTCACAGCCACAGGAATATATGTCATTTATAATTAATGGAACAAATACTCAGAAAAAGAAGCTGCAGAATAATTAGGTAAATAGATGCAAGAAAACCTGAAAACAATTTTTGCAGTTATCAACAATGGCATGCACACGCTTTCTAAAGGAGTGCAGTCACTAAACAACATCATGTCTTCAGGCTTAGATCTTCTCAAAGGAGAAGTAGATCAATTACAACATGGCTAAGCTTAGTTAAGAGCTATAATACAACTTTTGGGCCTTACAACCACTTAGATCAGGTTTTCTGCCTTGGCAACTTCTGAATAAGACGGCTATATTTTGGCATCAATACAGAAAACAATGACTACAAAAAGAATCTAGATACACTTTGCTGAGTATCGAGCAAATAGAAGAGGCACTGTTTAAATGAAGATGGCCCTGTGTTTATATGTAGCTCAGCTGCAGAAATCCTCTAGGTCACTCTCTTAAGTGTGACACTATTTCCTTGCTTAGAATATATAGTGATTTGATGCCAGGGTTAAGTTGCATTTCATTAGTTACTCCTACTTCATCAATCCCCACGCACCATGAATTATTGTACAATGGTTCTTATTTAAAGTTAACCAATATTATTTGCTGACCAACACTATATGATTACAGTTTCTAAAACAATACAGTGTTGTGGAAGAACCTTGTACCGACCGCTTCAACATGTAATCCAAAATTTCCCTTGGCCTAGTATTGATATGAGAGGCATGTGTTTTGGAGAAATTAGCAAATTGGTTGCTGTGTTACTACAAAAGGAAGTCCTTTTGACTTCTGCGGTAGAAACGTATAACTTGCAGGGAGCCAGAACTGCATCGGAGATTCAGAGGCTGTTACAGAAGCAATACTCAATTCACTTTGCTGATATTATACATACGCTCTTTGATTCCTCAACAACTGGCATTGTGCATCTTTTTAAGAACATTGGATCTGGTCTGGTGACTGGATTTAAAGCAGTTTTCAGACTGATACCATCATTTTTTCACTCTTTATTCTTCAGTCTTTTTGGAGGATTTCCAACCATTTTACGGCTCATCAGCAGCGGATTTGTCATCTTTCTCCTGATATGACAAACAAATCAATAGCGAACAATACATGTATCCAGCTGAACAGAAATGTCGAGAAATGCTAGCACGCAATCTGGGACATGCTTGGCTTTCCGAACTTAGCGAAAACTGGATGCTGTCTTTTCGCAAAATGGATGATATATGAGTAAGACCTGTGTTCTGTTGTGCGAATTGTCCAGCTGAAATCATCATGGTCCTACATTCAGAGCAACCCCCAGTGGCTTTCATAGACGTGGAAATGGTCCTGCAACCACTGCAATCACATCAGAGACAATGCCGAGCAATGCATCTGTCCTTACTGCAAGATGCTAATTATGATATTTATAAATTTCACCAGCGTCACTCTAGATGAGGATTGGCTTGAGTCACTGATGTTATCTGAGACTCTAAATGAAGTACTCTCACCATCATTGAGCACTATGGAATTTCAACCGATTGCTGGTTCATCCAATGTGTGGACTAAAGACAACAAGTGTGCATTGACTGTTTTCTCCACGACCACACGCATGCTTGCTTGTGAACCTGATGACGTTGGCATGTCCTCAGATGAGGATTGAAAACAACTTGGGAATTGATCAGAAACATGCACAAAATTCTAAATCTACCACAGAGACTGTGTCATGAAGCTGAAAATCTCAACAAACTATTTTAGTTTTTTTCTTTTTAAAGCCTCATTATTTTTAATTGCCATTTTCAGTATCATGCCTGATCTGTTTAATCACCAACATGCATCCCTCGTAATTGACATAATCCTTTTAGAATTATGTCTTTTATAAACTCCTTTTATATATTATAGTGTTTTGAATGTTATATTGCTCGAAAACTGCAAGGCTTAAAAAAGAATGCATGCACAACTTATTGCGTAATTTTCTACTACTTTATGTTATCATGCCTTTTATGAAGTTACATTTATGTATACTCATTTTATGCTTTAAATATGTATATGACCCATATTATGAAAGAGTCTTGTATCTTACTGTTTTGACAGCTTGGATTTCATAAACCTTTTCAGAGGGCCATAGGGCACCCAGGGGTTACTGGGCCGAACCGTGGTAGTTGAGGCCTTTTACTTCTGATGTCGTAGAGCCTGGACTATTATGGATTCAGAGCAACTGGGCCAGGTACCCCTTCTACCCTTGACTCGCTGTAAACAAGCAGTCAAAGGCTCCCTCTGGGGAAGTGTAGATGCATGCTAGTGAATATGGCTCATAACTCAAAGAACAAGCAGCAATGTGAAAGAAATCAATGTCCAGTCAAATACCTATTTTCATATTAAAAAGAAGCATTTTATTTCGAAATTGGCTTTTCAAATTACCCCAGCGTTCCTGGATTGCTGTTTAGGGACTGTTAGTAACCCAAAAGTATTGACGCCACTTGAACTATGTATTGGGTGAGGTGCTGCAGGGCTACAATTACCTGTCTTTCACATTAAATCGTTAGTGCATAGATCAAAGTTCACTTGTGTCACCTGTGTGTGTGAAAACAAACCTTGTAAAGCTAAGCCAGAGTCTTACGTTTTATGCAACAGACTATGCAGATGTGCTCTTAAAATTGGGAGCACTAAATACTCTTTTAATAATGATCAGAGCTTTGAAATTACAAGTCACTGATCACTGGGGCACCAAACTTCGAACCACGCCAAACTTACCTTTCTGACATTGTGTGACACTCGTTCAAACACTTTCATTTGTTCAAAGGAAGGTAGCCCAGCATACATGGGCAGAACACACATGTGCTTCTTCATCCCTGTGCGAGAGAGTATTCGTGCTTGTTCTATCAACATGGAAACCACAGTCTCCACCTCTTCCTGCAGGAAAACAAAAATATTTAGCTTTCATTTAATCAAATCGGATGACATTTATATTACAAATTAACATGGAAAAGTGGGACTTGTTGTTAAGTTGAAACTATGCAGGGCAGTAAACATGTATAGAAAGTTTCAGTGAGGGAAGTGCGATTAGTGCTTTGTCCCCCAGATGACTTTCAATGGATCTGTAATTTGGGGAATGCGTTAATGAGTTCCGTGAAATAAAGTTTTCACCCAACATTATTGAAAAGCAGAGATCATAACTAGAGTGGCTTAGAAGGACAGTCTTTTTTCACAGTTTTAGGGCAGAAACACAATAACATAGACACTTGTCTGCTATATGAAAAGAGTGCTATTCATCGGCAAATTAGTTGCTTTCAATATTCATCAAATAAGTCTGCATCCGTACTCTACCTGTCCGGTTAAAAAGGCCAATATATCCCCATCCTTCTCGGTCTGGTGAATCTTCATTACAGTCTCCACAGTGGATTTCATGTAATCGGGAACAGGGCTGGAAAAGCAAAGCAGACACCACTGTTACATTCACAAGCCACGCCTTCTGCATCTTTTTTATTCCTAAATGCAGCAAGACATTGCAATTAACACACAAATACAATCAAAAGGATGCCATACATTGAAACCTCTGCATTATGTAAGTCCTCTTTGTATTTTTTTCCAACCTAAACTAATTAATACAAATTTTCCAGATTGCGGATAACCAAATGATCTGGTAAAGGGATTACCAGAGCTGCCTAATGCCTGTACTAGGCGTAAAAAGTTTCAACTGTCGTATCTGTCAAGACTCCTAGCCAATCGCACACAACTTAGCATTCTCTCGAGTGCCAAACACAATACAGACATATATTTACACAATGGTTAATTACTACATTATTTTTGTTCTTTTGATATCAGACTCACGGGCCTGACCACTCTATGTTGCTCTTGGACAGCCCAACAGATGCTGAAAAAAATTTTATTCTCACATTATTAAACATCATGCAGAATAATCGGGTTCTTTGTATAGTTCTGGGCATATGCACAGTATATGGTCTATTGTTTTATGTCTACTTTCACATATTCAGCATAATTGATCTTCCTGAGTTAAGCCGTACCAATTACCTTAAAACTGGAGAATGGGTGAACACAACTGGTAAAATTTTAGCAGTTAATCTTTTACTTTTGCTCTCAAGTTTGAATCAATATACATTGTTCTAAGTTTTAGGGAAATGTCTGGGGTTAGGAGGAGTGGCATTAAGAACTGCTTTTTATCCTCCTTATCCTTTACAGAACCTTTATGCCCTTCTTCAGGCATAGCTGATGTCCTGATTATCAAATCCCCTTGACAAAAGTGCATAAAGCTCGGTCAACAGGCCTACGTTCCTATTGTTTCCTTTGGCATAAAGGCACAACTGAAGTTGAAGAATGGGCACCTGTTTCAATCTCTTCACCACCATAAACAGAATCACTTCAGCTGCCACGATTATATTATTAAACTATTAATTTCATTTTGTTCTGTACCATAAGTGAGCACTAAACCTGTATAACATTATTTGCAACATCCGCTGTGCCATTCCATGACTTAATAAAACATCGATTTCTTTTGCTATGCTTTTTTGCCATATTTGTCAACGGGCCTACTCGGAGGCTGCACGACCACACAACCCTCTTTTTTTTCTGGTGGTTGCGCTTGTTAAGCTCAATTTACGAGGTCTTGTCAACTTGTTGACGGAACTCCATAATAAACAGTCAGCTTGCTTGCATTATGATAGTTTGCAGTTCCCACAGTCTCAATACCCTCCTGTGTATGGTGACTGTCTATATCATTTGACGGTTTGGTGCTTCTTTGGAAAAGTGAATCCAATAGTTATGTGTCTCTGGTTCTCGCCTTCCAGCCTGATGACATGAAAATATAAAGCACTTTGTGCCATGAGCCTTCTTGATTCGTTTGTCACCTACCTCAGAGGAAGGGATAAAATATCAAGGTGCAGCTGCCCAATCAACATTTCGAAATTTTCACTCAGTCAGAACCTTGGACAGGGCGATCTAGCTGAGCTATGGTGAGTTCTTTGAAAAGCAAAGACACAGGAAGGAGAATTGGGGCTATCAAATACAATGCAATTTACAATAAATTCTGTTTGTGCGCGCACACCCTCACCCAATCCTCGTTGGCTAATGTTTTCAATTGTTCTGCCATTGAGAAACCAAATTCACAAAACTCATAAAGTTCTGTGTAGCATTCTCTTGCCACTAACACCCTGACTTTAATTTTAATCTTGTAATAAAGCATCAGAAGTCATCTGGAAGCCCCTACCTCAGAGGGATTTATATCCCTCGGATTTTAATAACTGTTCATGCTTTCCAAATGCCACAGTTGTATAAAAACACTAGTCAAGATAAGTGAAAGTCCTTTTAGTATTCAGAATAGACACAGCTTAAAAATTACAGGCACTTCAATGAGCTGTAACACAATCGTTTACCCTTGAACCCCTGGAATGTCGCCTTATTGTCTCTCTAGAATGTGCATTCTAGACTGACACAGCGAGCATACAGCACAAATAGTTCAACACAGACACAAGCTAGTAGACATCCTCTCGCTCTCCTCAACACAAAGATGCAGGCAAGCACATAAAAATTGCAAAAACAAATTACCATTGCATCTTAAGGTAAAACTTGCCACAGTTAATTTATTTATCACAGTAGTAGACCATTAGAATTAGTTCATCATTGCTCCAACACTTTCCTCCCTAGCTTGAGCCTTGGGGGCAATAGACTATTTCATACTTTAACATGAACCTGACATTCCGTATCTTCTTAAATGTAACCGAGCACCTGCAGTACGTCACTCTCACATGCTTAAGTAAGCTCTCCGTACACACTTTCATCCTACACCACAGGCACGTCTACATACAACCTTCCAGCACACTTACATAAAACCTTCCAACTTTACTGACATTCTAGTAATTTCGTATCCATCTCCCACTGATGGTTATCATACACACATACTTCCTGAACTTTGAATTGCCTTTAAATGCAGCACCTGGCAAGTACAAATTCACCACCTTTCCAGCGCTAAAAGTGTTTTCCTGAACTTCTCACGGTTTTGATACTCTAGGATGCTTTTATTATTCTGGATCCATGACACAGAAAAAGTCTTAAAACAACACCCACAAGTCTATGACTTAGCATGGATGCATTTTTACACTTTTCTGGTTCTCATAAACTTTCCAGCGTTATTCTTAGAAAGCTGTTCCAATTGAAGCTTTCCAAAGGCAACCACGGAAAGTTTTATAAATTCCTTTTTTTCTCCTTGGTATAGGGTTTTGACACTGCACAGTTTGTATTGAAATACGTTTATTAAGTAAAAATCTTTCAAAACTGAGGAAGCCTTTTAAAACTGAACTGTAAAATAAAATAAAACAAATACACTGTTACAATTTCTTTAATATGCTTAAAAACTGACGAAGATTGACAACTATAAAAAAATGAGGTTATTTGACCTAAAAATACATTGCTTCGAAATTACAAATTTTATAGCTTAAAAGAAATGGACTTAAACATTTTTGATGTACAGACAGGAAAAAATGGTCTCATAATAGGTGACATTTGTGTGCTCTCATATTCAACCACAAGGGCACAAACCATCATTTGCTTTAAAAGATGCTATCAATTCCACAAGATGCCACATCAGATTTCGACCCTTCATAATGTGAAGGGTAAGTTTCTCGTTTCCCTACTGAATGCTTACGAAAGGTAATTGAGGATTTCATCCTTAAATAAGCCAAACCATTATGGGCCAGATGTGGAGTTTCGTGGACAGCGCACTTTGTTATAAACCAGATGGAGTTCCCTGTCTGCCAGGAAAACTCCAGCCGACTGCAAATGTGGTAGGCGGACGCCTACCACACTTGCAGTCAGCTGGAGTTTTCCGTCGATAGAGCCCCGTTGGCTCAGTTGGTGGAAAACTTCCTCTTAACTGCTTAACGGAGTATGGGTCATTGGGGTTAAGGACATTACACCACCCGCTCTATTTAGGGTGGATGGTGTAGTGTCTTTCTTTCTGTCCATAACTGTCACAAACATCTGGTGTGAGGGACAGGAAAAATATTATGACCTCCACTCCAAGGAGGAAATGCTAAGGGGGTGGAGGTCACCAGTTTTTTGTTTTTCTGAAACAAACTCCTCATTTGAGAGTTTGTATCAGAAAATTAAAAACGTTTGAAAAGTTTAGTGAACAGCCGTCAAAACCAACAGTGGCCGTCCACCAAATACTCTGTACACTGAAAAGAACTGCTGTGAAGGCACATGTACAGAGATGACAGCTGGACCGGTGGTCATTTCTCAATGTGATGGACAGTAGTCCATCAGGATGGTGGAGGTAATGTCCTCCACCACCCTGACGGATGGTGTAGTGTCCGTCAAAGGATAAATTAGTCCCTCTATTTGCTGAGCTGTTGAATTGCATTGCAGAGTTCTTTTCTTAGCTTAGAGTAATAGGACTATTTGAGCAGCTGGGAATCAATTTATTCCACATTGTGTACAACTGATTATTACATTGAAGGGCATCATTTGAAATAGCTACCATCAGGCCCTTACCGCAAACATAAGAAATTTTTTCCAGATTTAGTTGCTTGAAGCAAATGAAAATACGCTGATCAATGGGACGCTACTAACAGTTCCAAAGAAGATTGGCTCAGTTCCACTCTCAAAGATTTCAGCATACCATTCGAGGGGAGTCTTAAAAGTTTTTTAGGAATAATAGCAGTAAAATTGGTGTCTAATTACATCAATTATGTACTGCCTGTGATACAACTTTGCCCTCAAGTGCTGTAAATAGGGTTTCTGGGAATATCCTCACAAATGGCTATGAAAAGGAAGGAGGGCATTAACAAATACCAACACATTTGTTTTGATCATATGAAATTGGTTACCCTACTTTTAACTGAAAAAGAATACTAAATACCTATAGTGGGGCTCCTTTCCAACTTTGCCCCTTCTATCCACCACAAAAACGTGTGTTGCTAGGCAGAAAATATTATAGTTTCAGATTTTTCAACATTTTATAACAAATTAAAAGTTCCTTACAGTATTTGCTCAGAGAATCAAGTTTACTCTGAAGACCAAAGGGGGCATAATTCATAATTAGAAGGTAATCAGTGGAACGGAGACAATAAACCCTCTTTGACGCTATTTTGGGGGGAAGTAGATACATATTCTGAAGTGAAGAAGACTGGTGAGATATAAATTAAAAGGTTGGAAGACAGAACATAGCCCTGCTTATGATTATTGTAAACAGGGATGCACGCTGTCAATCTGCTCTCCTGAACAACCTCAACCTAGTGAAGATTTTAGAAATTGTATCTAGAAGATAAATAATTTGATAATTCTCTAGGGCTCCTCTATCTCACTTTTTAAAAATCGTCTTTGTAGTGGCTCCTTTCCTTGACATCGAGATTCCCCCAATAGAAATAATCCTTCTAAAAAAATGGCAAAAGAACTAAAGAGCATCACTGTGGATTCTGCCTCAGTAATACTGCTGGGGCGTGATCCGGCACCGTAGCATGAGTCAGTTTCACTGACATAATTGCCTCCGAGATCGAGTTGAGCTCAATCAGGGTCAAAAGCTCCCCATCAGGCACGAATCCTGAAGATAAGCTCTCCTTATAGAGCCCTCATTGCCTTTTTATAATAAAGGGAGGAAAGATAACACATCCAAGTGGTTTCCAGAGCAACACATTCTACAGACATTGAGTTTTTGGTTAAAATTGAAATTGTATCCAGAAGGTTTGAATATTTCCAGAGCAATTTATTACCTCAATCAGTTCATCCCATTTACTGGTGAAAAAACACATTTCTGAATCTTTAAGTAGTCTTTTCCATTTTAATATAAAACCCATACCTCAGTTTTATTTTCAATTTGAGGAGATTTTGTAAGGGCACAATGTTTTGCCAGAACAGCAGTTTTCAGGGCTCTGCACTCTGAACAGAACCAAGGTTTAGAGGCCTTAAAGACAGTAGAGGTTACAATCCTTTTGTGAGCCAGACACAGAGTCTGCTGATAATCGTTCCTGAAGTTGAACCCCCTGTGGATAACTTAATCCTAAAGGGGGGTGTGAGAAGTTGGCCTGGTATATGCTGTCCACTAATTAAAGTGGGCACCTTGCACCAGTCCAAAAGACCCTTATGATGTATGAGGTCAAAGATAACCTTTAGAAAGCTATCCTAGTGGTAGCTGTGGAGAGCAGCCTTCAGGCTTAATCTTGAAGGAATGTAAAGCAGCTTGTTTTACCAGAATGTCACCTCCTGAATGACTAAATGAAGGAGAGCCACACAGTAGTTATATAAAAAATATGTATTTATTAATATAACACTCTCTACTATCCTCTACACGAGGACAGAACACGAAGCACATAATACGAGATCAATAGAACAGTTGTAAGTAGCACAATCTCCAGGGGGAGACCAAACCATATACTAAAATAGTGGTATAACAGTCACGACCGAGATCAAGACAAGGTCTAGAGCACGTAGAATCGCTGGGACCCCAAGGAACCACTCAAGGTGAGTAGACAGGGACCCCACGGAGGCCGGGTGCAGTGTGGGAACACGACCGCGGGCTCCGTACAATTCTATGGGGAAGTCGCAGTTACACTTTTAAAGTTTAAGGAACCTTCTCGGAAGACTTCGAGCAAACCTGTTGGAACTTAAGAGTTTGAAGAGCCACCCCACCCGTGGATACCGTAGTACCCGAGTTACCTATCCCAGGGGAGCCGGGTGCATAGGTCTGAAGTGGCGTCGGAAACTGTCGTCGTTCTCAATGGAGAGCTGCAAAGAAGTATTGCTGCCGTGAAGGTGAAAAGGGTCCGGTGGAATCCAAGCATGGATTCGAGGAAGATGGAACTTGAAAGCAGAGGGGACAGAGTCTGGGTCACTTCAGAGTGACCAGGGGCTCGGTAGACGAATGCCCACCGATGTCGGGTGCTTCAGGTGCGAAGAAGGGATGCTTGACTCTGGAGCCACGAGGACCAGGAGACGTCGAGGACGACCAGGAGCCGGAGGTGAGCTGTCCCACGAAGGATGTCGAGTGCTGAGGGGTCAGTGTCCGGCTGGAGCACCAACAAGCCTTGGCAAAAGCAACCCATGCATGAAGGTCAAGCAGGTTACGGTGTGGACCAGCAAGGTCCAGGGGACTCACCAAGCAATGGGGAGTCAGGCCACGTCTGGAGCAACCAGGAAAGCTCAACAGAAATCAAGATGACCCTCAGGAGGACCCACAGGCCGAATGACCAGGAGTCGCGAGGGGACCTCGAGCAAGATTGCAAAGTACCAGCCCACGGAGCACTCGGTGCGTGGAAGCCGGAGTTCTTTGGTGCAAATACTGCTCAGGGTCAGGACTACACGGAGTCCAATGCACAAGCTCAGGAATCGCCAACAAGCATATGCACTTGCAAATGGACGCAGTGCACAGGGGTTCGGGTCACGCAGTCCCCATGAGGGATACTGGCCTCAAACTCGGTGAGAGGGCAGCTCGGACTCAGGGACCTTCGGAAACCCACCTCCTGTGTTGCTGGAATCTTCGGAGTCCGCAGGAGCTCAGGAGCAGCAGACCGGTCAGTTGCGCTTAGGTGCCTGCGAAGCAGGGGAGTGACTCCTTCACTCCAAGGAAGATTCTTCAGTTGTTTTTAGTGCACCACAGGTCCTGCACGGAGCCTGTATGGAGCATGGGCACGAACCAAGCTTCGGACAGAAAGGGGGACGAAGTCGAGCCCAGTCGAGGTCCAGCGAAGTCCAGAGTGTCCAGACGGTCGAAGGTCAGTGGTTTCTTCTTGTAGAATCTTGTCCACGTAAAATCTCAAGTCTTATAGCCAGGTAAGCCCTTTTGTACCCACGGGAGAGGGTTGGACAGATTCAGGGGACCCTCCTAGGGGAGGGTCAGGACAGAGGGGTGGTTACACCCATGTCCTTTGTCCAGTTTCGCGCCAGAGCAGGAGCCACTGGCTCCCAGAACTGGTTTGAACTGGACTATGCACAGGGACACCAAATGTGCCCCAGATGCAGACTTTCAGGCACTCTCAGAGTGCACCCACCCAGCCCCAATACACTAAACCCTGTCTGGGAGGTGGTCACACCTCCCTGTGACAGGATGCCTAGTGTGCTGCCTTCCTCTACTCGAGCTTGGCTCAGCAGCAGGAGGGCAGAAATGTGTCTCTGGTCCGCAGCATCCATTTTGTGCTGTCCGGGTCGAGAAGGCTGGCACCGGTTAGACCAGTGACCCCACGAAGCTCGCTTCTGAAGGGTGGAATAATACCTCCCACACCAGTTACTGGTGTGGAGGTATGATTCCAAGGTGTTTGATACCAAACACAATATGTTTCTATGCAGCCGTTTTCGAGATAGAATTTACCGCAAGGTTATAATGCACCTCTACCTATATGTCCGGCTGAGTCACAGACGACCCGGGAGATTGGTCTCGGAAGGCTGCAGAGGGGCTCTGCTCATGCAGGGGCACCCTCTCACTAAAAACCCAGCACCCTGCCTTCAGGTTGATAAGGCCTGCTATAGGGGTGACTTATAAGTTTTAAGTGTAGTGACCTATAGATATAGTGAACCTATATCTAAAGTAAGTGGTGCAAGCACCATCTTACACAGGCTGCTGTAGCAGACCTGGAGTTCCATTTTGCATGGCCTCTCATGGGTGGCATAATCCATGCTTCAGCCCATGGGAGGCCTCTGGGGTACCTATGCCCTGGGTACATGGGTACCATATACTAGGGACTTATAAGGGTACCCCAGTATCCAATCTGGAGTGTACCAAAGTACATGTATGTCAATTTAAGGGAGAAAGCAGATAGACTGGGGTCCTGATTAGCAGGATCCCAGTCAGACTAGTAAAAAACCAGCACAACACCAGGCAAAAAGTGGGGGTAGCCATGCAGTCAGATCCTACCTTCCTACAGGGGGCATACAAAGATCTCCCTTTAGGTATAGTAATTATTTCAACACTCCGTTTCCAATGGTTACTATTTACTGACTCCTTTACTTCGAAATTAGAAAAGAACCATTAACATTCAATTTGCGCAAAGATTAAATGTATCGGAGCCACATTACCACTGAAAAGGTTTGACAAACATGAGAATTATTTGACACCCTACTATTCAAACAAATCAAACATGATTGTGTTAGCAACAAACCTGTAGCCACAGCTTTAACGTCCATTAGAATCGATAGAAAATTATCTCTTGGAACTGATCCTTCACAACCCCGTTAAATTGATCTTAAATAAAAAATTCCTATTTAAATCTCCTGCTAAGACTGTTACCAAGGGAGGGTTGCCAATTAGTAGGGTAGATAAATCATTTTTACAAAGGGCAAGTTGCAATGATATATATGAATGAACTGGTGGAACATACGTATTAGTAAAAATAAAGAACATGCAAGATTTATTTGTCAACTTAGTACCAATATAGAGTGCATTTAGCTCACCTCATATGGACACCAGGGAGGGCATACTAATGTCCAGAAGCCCTTACCTCTTGGGACAATCCCAGTTAAGATCAAACCATTTCCGCTTCTAAGGTTCTGGAGAACTGAGACCCTGCCGAGAAGCATTTAGCAGCTGAGTGAGATGGAATGTTTAGATTTTTTCTGCCTTTGGCAAGACTTTCTTCAGCTTATTAGGGTGCCTTATAAGCCCTTAGACAGAACCCATACCCTTAACTACAGAACTGGAATTTTGCAGTTGCAAATTAACAGTTGAGAAGTCCTGACCCTATACTTTAATGGTAGAATGCCGCTGTGAGTGCAAAGAGATTTCATTAGCCTGGGCTGTTTACATTTAAGGGATGGTTCTTTGAGATTATTCAAGTGTTGGCGTTGCCCTCACCAAGACCCCTTTTTCACAACTAACACTGGTCTGCAAGATATAGAGCAATTTTACACTCCCAGCACTCCCTTTTACCCAATTAGAAGAATTTGGTAAATGTGGGATCTAAGTTGGCGGCACGATTATTTTACCACTTATTTAAACAATAATTGCTTTAATTTCTTTCAGTAAATTGGTCTGAGAGATCTGACTATGGTTAACCAATGCCAATGCTTCTAAATGCCCTATAAGTTGTTTTGCAGGAGTAACAAAACATCTATCTTTGAAGCAGAGGAGGACGGCACACCTGTAAAACAGGGCAGAGTTGAGCTGTTAATCCCATCCTACATCAGTGACCCATCAATGCAATGACCACTCAACTCATCCACTCTGGAAGCCTAGAGTAAGCCTGCATCATACCAACTGACCAACTGCATACTCCCAGGCACCATAGACAACAAAGAGGGAGAAGGTGAAAGTCGGGGGCAGGAGGGAGGCTTTTGTTACAGAAAGAAAACAAAGTCACTTCTTTCAAAGCAGTGGTAAACTGTGCATTGGAAAAGCTTTCAACTGCCGGGAATGTAACTCCTCAGATCATAATAAAGAACTATTTAAAAGTCAAGAAAAATGTAAATGTTTGTCATACATTTTTGCCCACAAAAGTTCTGAACAGAAAGTCAGAGCGGAGTCTAGACGAAATAGAATCTTGCTCCACTGGTAGGTTAATAGACTATGTAAATAGATGTTCATATTAAAACTAAGGTTTGTTTTTTTCTTTTACCAGTTTCATCACGAGGAAGCATTATACCTTACATCTTGTCGAAACCAATCGATTCCTAAACTAGCAGCATTTCTGGCCTGTGACCGCTCGGTGACACACTTTACCTGGCTCGTGCGCTGATGCTTTGCATCAGCCACTGGCGCTGTAATGGCATAAGGGTTCAGGAGGGACAGGGGAGCAGCATACTGAGCCCACCATTCATTGCCCTGGGCTTGGCGGCCGAGACACTCTACAGTACATAGGACGTCCTCCACCTCCTAAAGTGCTAATACAGCCTGCAAGTTAAAAGTGCAAATATAAGACATCCAAGTTCTTTCACAAATAACATGACAGTCCCAATAGCATTTGAAACAACTGATCACACTGTCCAATTATGCACAATATGACAGTGCTCTTTGCAATGGCGCAGAATTGTTTTCTATATTTTACCCTCTATGGTGACCAAAAATTTTGGAGGTGTTATATTCCTCTTACCAACTCGAAATGTGATTTTCAGGGAAGGAGGGAAGCAAATCAAAGAGAAGTTTGTGAATACCCAAACATCCACATGTTTTTTGTCACTCACAATCTTTGAAGGCAAACCACACTTCCTCGTGTAGGATTTACTCCCGTGTAACATTACACTGTTTATTGGTAATATTACGCCTAAATAAAAGGGATTCCGAATTTTAGGAGGTGAAAGAAGAAAACAATGAACAGATTATAGTCATAAGCCTAAAGATGACAAGAAGGTTGCTTTGAAAGTTACAATGATCTTGGAGAGCAAAGCAACACTGACACAAAAGAAATTGGACCAGAATAGACCTGCAAGAGACTCTGTAGTGAAGAGGTAAAGAAAGACACAAGAATAAGCCCAAGATACAAACCGAATAGGTACAATCGGTAAGGTAGCTGGAGAAGCCGAAGCAAGATGTAACGGAGATAACAAAAGACGACAGAGGGGAAGACAAGAGGGAGAGAAACAAAGTGTCAACAACAGGAACAGGTTTAGAACACAATGGAATGCAAAAAGAGTTGCTAAGGCTCACACTGTATGCCTCCAGAAAAACCTTTATCTGCTGAAGAAAAGCAGACCCAGTTATCAGTGATCAATTCTTCCAGATAGTTCTCACTGTAAAAGATACATCTGAAAATGCCATTCTCTTGCATAGTGGTAGCCAAGTTCAAAACCCACTGTATGCCACTTCGAAAAGTAGACTACCAATACATATAAACAATGTTCCAGAGACCTTACAAACAGGCTAAAATGGCACATGAAAGTTTTTGCCAGGCACATTACTGGTTCCATGGATATATTTGTGTAGAATAATATATGAACAGAATTTCATAGACAATACAAAGGTATCAACTTGACCAACTTAATATGCATTATTGGCAACTCAAAGTACTATCTTCTGCAACCTCTTAGTGGACAATGTACTTCTCTGTCTCATAAAGTAACAAATAATAAAAACTTTCTTTATGCCTTCAAGTGAGACCTACCTATTTTTCGTAATAACTTGCCATTTGTAAGCAATGCATCTGCAACTTAAAATGATAGCTTCCACTCTCAAGAAGCAGGACCTCATGAATACTTTGAGGGAGAATTCTGTGTGTGGGAGAGGGGCCCAGGCCGTCGTGTGTATCTACTACCCCCTGGACCCCAGACACAATAGCACTCAGTGCTCGGAAGCGCTGCCTTGCATCATTGGCCCATGAAGGGGCAGGGCACACACCAACGCACTTAAAAGTGCAACTTTGCTTCCCACAGCGCAGGGCTTGCCCTGGACATGCCCAGGAAAAGCCTAGGCCAATGGTGGGCCCGTCTACACCCGTTCGAGACCGGATGAGGCTGGGATGGGCCAACCCCTAACAATGGTTCCTTGGGTTAAGATATCAACAATACAGCCTCTGTTAGTCAGGAGTAACAGTTTTTAGCTGGGTTACGTGGGACATTATCATTTAACATTCTATTTTGTTGCAGTTTAACTTGAAAATTCAGGGAGAGGCCTGTATCCCTGTGATTTGTTATACTCTGTTGAGAAATGGTCAAAAGGAAACTGCCCTGGGGAGCCCCTCGTCAAGCCATCCTGCAAAGCATACGGCTATCGACCGCATACTGGAAAGGGCCATAGGAGTTCTTATTGCTGAAATTGAGCTCTCAGAAAGGACACTGCTATTGAACCTTGGCACAGCCGTCCCAGATTAATTTTTGGAACAGGATAACCCACAAATGACTAATTCCAGCACCCGTATTGAGAAGATGCCATCCCTATCCCAATTTCAAATGCCCCCTTAGGTGATTCTAAGCGTACCTTCCCCATAACAGAGACTATTGATAACTTGTTTGCCAGCCCACGTCCTAAACCGAGTAGAAAAGCAAAGGGTCTAATTCGAAATAAAACCACAAGGGGTAGTCAGAGAGTACTTAAATTGACACAGAAAAGGCTTTTGCCAGAAGCACAGGGATTGTGAAAAGACATTGCCACCTCATCGAAATTTTTTGACGAGGACATGGAACCTTTATAAATCAGGACATCTTGGACCCCTTTTTAGGTCTCGCCTGAGCCAGCGCTTAGCACTGCTCTGGCCGAGACATTTAGTAAGTGGGTTTTTGAAGTGCTACCAGAGAGGCTTTTGCTGGCTACCAGCTTGCGTTCACGCCAGCGTGCACGCGCGCAGCCGCCATGTGGGGTTCTGTCAAGGCTCATTAAGCCTACTTTACTGCCGTCGCCTTCTGCTTACACACTGACCATCTGCTCTCTCTGAACGTTCGCTGACCTCTCTGGACGCACACCGCCCTCTCTGCTTAAACACTGAGCACCTATCCTTCTTGTCTCCCGCGAACACTAACTGTTCTTTCTGCTCATACACTGCTCTCTCGTGCTCACCTCCCTTTCAGCTAACGCTGCTCATACTCGGATTCTCTGCTCCCTGCCCCCTCTAACATTACTACTGGAAGTCTAACTTGTGCATCTCGCACAAGGAGAGGTCCTTCGGAATTACAAGGCACCATTTAATCTGTGGCGCATATTTTTTGCTAGAATACGGCTTCTGACTTCCGCTTCCTACTCTCTGTACCTTCGTGCCACTCGAGAGTTCGAAAAACCTTTACATAAACATTCACAAATAACCAACGATACATCGACTCTTCCTGCTGGACACGCCCCCCCCACCCTCCCTCCCCACACACACACACTCGAAAAATCGACTTTGAGAGCCATCTTTCGAAAGGACAAACATTGGTGTTTCAGGCCGCTGTTTAAATATCATTTGAATGAAAGGCTATATGTTCAAATGAAAAAAGACGTAGAGATGTAAGTTGATTTGGCAGTGAAAATTTAAAAAGTGATACAAATTTGAGTTGATCTTTTCCTCATAACACAGCCCCAATCTTAGAATTTCACTAATTTTCTAGGCAAAATAAATTGAAGGTTCAGTTCCCGGGCTAGGCAAATGTCTACAAAAATAATTTGATATATTTGAGGTAAATTTGTGTACCAAGTAAAACAGTTGGGAGTGACGCAATCATGTTTCTGATGCTGTGCTCCTGCTCAGACCTTAGCTTTTTCTCTTTTGTTTAAATCCGCTGTGCACTGTAGCACACACTACCAACAAGCATCCCCCCCAAACAACTTTTTTTCCTGCTTGCTGTGGAATCTAGGAAAGCCACCATACTCTGTGGTCGGCTTAAAGTAAATCACGTGGAGCCTGCTGGAAGGATGCTGACATGCACAGATTTCACACTGAAATTGTGGCTTCAGCTAAAAGGTGAAAAACGCTGAACAGCTTTTGTCTGAAATGGCCAAATGTCATGAATGTGGGCAATGAATACACAGATGCCATGTGCCTGCCTTTCCTTTCAGGTGCCACCAATCACTGTATCTTGGTAACAAACACAAAGCTACAGCACTAACGGGTATGTTTAAGACTTGCTATTATAAAGACAGTGTTATTGAGTTTGCTAAGAGATGTGCTTGAGACAGGGAAGCAAACTGGTTGTTTTTCCAGTGTCACAGTGGATATGGCAAGGAGTCTGCAATACAACACAGGTCCATCTGTGTACATGTCGCTGTGAAGGATGTCAAAATGTATGTTCAATAGTGCGGAGACATCGGCATATGATAATGCAGACAGAACACAAGCCCTGAAAGACAGAAACATATCCTAGGCAATGCACAGTGACGTCATGTGGTGTGATGTTACAGGACCGTCACACAGGAAGGGATTTCACAGCTCTATCATACCCTTCACTGCCCATTTTACACAGGGGACTTCTACCAGTTTCTCCACAACTATGCAACCTCTCATTCTCTCTCTTCACAGCATCTCTCAGCACCACGACAGCACCCCTCAGCACCACCACACCACCACTCAGCACCACCACAGCATCACTCAGCAACACCACAGCATCAGTCAGCACCACCACAGCACCACTCCGCACCACCACAGCATCACTCAGCATCTCCACAGCATCACTCAGCACCACCACAGCACCACCCCAGCATCACTCAGCACCAGCACAGGACCACCACAACACCACTCAGCACCACCACACCACCACAGCATCACTCAGCATCTCCACAGCATCACTCAGCACCACCACAGCATCACTCAGCACCACCACAGCATCACTCAGCACCACCACAGCATCACTCAGCACCACCTCAACACCACTCAACACCACCTCAAGCATTAGCATAGCCAATAGGTTTCGCCTTTGGGGCCTTATAAGTGTTTAACCATGCAACAGTTAATGTTGTTGCACCAAGGATATTGTGCTGCATAACTAAATACTTATAAGGTCCCAAAAGCGAGACCTATTGGCTATGCCAATGCTTGTTTGAGAAATGTTTTGAGAGCTTTAAAGCCTTAGTAAAGCAGGAACTTTCCCCCCTCATTGCACGCCTTGACGCTATGGAGACTCATTTTATGGCTTTAAAGAACGTGCAGCCTCGTGACCCAAGGGTAAGCACTACGATCGCTGAGGAATCCTCCGGGGTAAACATGATTTTTGCGCAACAGACAGAGGTGTCTCATACCACTAGGGTCTCTAATAATGTGACTGAGAAAACTAATGTATCCTGTGTACTCTCTGCATCTAATGCATCTCGAGCCCAAACAATTCCATCAAGAACAGCAATAGATGATAACACAGAGTTGCGAGGAAATTGTGTTGGGAAAGCCTAACCTATGAAAGTTTCCTCTGCTAGTAATTTATCTACTGCTAATGACTGCCCCTCAATAGGTTACACGCAATTACCTCCAGAATGTACCCCTTACATCATCATATTAAAAAACGTACCAATGTTACCTATGGAAAATAGAGAAGATTATATGGCACTGAAAAATAAGTCATTATATTGGTAAAAATGAACTCTGCCTGGGTTGGAGATCTGACACAGCAAGTGGTGCATAGGAGAAGGGTTGCATGGTTGAGTATACATCCGAAGAAGACGCCAGGGGATTGCATAATAAATAATTTTAGGAGACCTTGTATTGTGGAATCGTTGTTACACTGTCTGGCCCAGATGACATCCCCTATGAGCAAGATAAAGGGTTCTTTTATAGACCAAATACCTTCCTTAGACCAGCGACCCCAGTGTCATGTCCCTTTGAAGAATGAACCCACCAGTCACTGGATAGTCATCATGTCACATATCAGACCCAGATTCGTAATCATTATAATAACTCCCCTTATCATTTCAAATAGATTTGCTCCATTATCCCACCTACACTAACATGATTGACGGGAGGAGCCCAAAGGGACAAGTATGTGCAACAAGACACCAGAGTCACAGGACAGTCCATGCAGCGCAAGGGACAGGTTAGGGGAAGTAAATTATATAGTAATTAAACCTTGGAATGTCGCAGGTGTGAAATGTAAATTGGGGAATCCAGATAGGCTGAATATTATAGATTCTGCCCACCTAATCTGCTAGCAGGAACCTTGGCTTAGGGAAGATTTACATGTAGATGGCTATGTTCCCATACTTACCCCAGCTACGCCCTCAGGTTGTGGGCGAGCAAAAGGAGGCCTGGCGCCACTTATTTCAACTTTAGTCCCTATCGTCATCAAAAATCATTTAATAGCTCTCCCTATTATCAGTTGGCACACCTGTTAATGGAGCAGAAGTATGAGGTCACCTTGATTAACTTTTACAACAATGTATTTAATAGTACAAGGAATTTGATTGTCATGGAATTGGGAAAGGAAATTGAGCTGTTTGTGAAGAAAACAGGAAGTCATTATGTGTATATCTGGGTTGGAGATTTGAATACGAGTAAATGTCAATGGCCTGCTAGCACATTCTGTGGCTATTTAGACTGATATGCCTGCACTCCGTTGCCCCTGGAAGAAGCTTTTCTCTAGATGCCCGGAATCACTGGATCGCCAGCGTTGCCTGGCGACCCAGAAAGCCAGAAGCCTCAGCATTGCCCGGACGCACACCCCCCTTTCCCACCCTCCCACCAGGCCCCGCCATCACTTCTGCATAATACGAAGCGCGCTGCGCGCCCACACCACTGGGGTGCCAAAGGCAAGCCCGACTTCACCCGTCCGCGCCTGGACCATGCCCAGCATCAGGACCCCTAGACTTCGTCAGAGAATCAGCTACTCCTGCACCGCACTCAAATCCCTTAACCTCGGAGGACCCAGGACCGCATGCTGCTTCCAAGCACCAGCAAACAGGGAAGGTCCATTCGCCTGCCGACTCTGCGGCTTCACATGCCACACTGCCACAACCACACTGACAGCCCTTCTCACCACCGAACCCCAGAACCGGCTAAACTGCATGCTAATTAACATCAGTTTCCTCGGCAAGCATGCCATGGAAATCTGGGACACCAATGCCATCACCAAACCAGACGCAGTCTTCATCACGGAAACGTGGTTCAAGCCCCTGACATAGCCACTGCAACTTCTAACGGCTACAAAATGATCCACAAAGACCACCCACTCAAACCCGGAGGAGCGATAGCTATCATCCACTCCATCAGACTCACCACCACAGAGGACGACTCGACTCCCATCATGGAACATCTCAACATCCAGATGCACATGAATGACAACACAACCGTCAGGGGCACCCTCGCCTACAGACCCTCAGGTCCCCGCCCAGCTTTCTGCAACAACATCACGGAAACCCTTGCTCCCCCCCTTGCCATCAAATCAAATCAATACCTCGTCCTAGGAGACCTCAACGTCCATCTCGACGACCCGACCGACACACACGCCGCCAACCTCCTGGAGAATATGCAGAACATTGGCCTGACGCAAATCGTTCCCAGCCCCACCCACAGCGCTGGACACACCCTCAGCCCCATCTTCACCACAAGTGACAGAATCCATTTCAGCCACACCTCCGAAGTCACATGGTTGGACCACAGCATCATCCATTTCACCATAGAGGAATCACCCCAGCACACTGCCACTCAATACGCACTTGTACAACGCAGCTGGGACAAAGTCAATGGACAACCGCCCTTAGCTCCACAATCCTCCAACTCACGGATAATGTGAACCAAGCCACCCAAAATTTCTCAGACTGGATCACTGCCCGCGCAGATAGCATCGCCCCATCAAACCACTCAATACCAAGACGTCCAACTAACACATCACCTGGTTCACCCCAGAACTCCTGACCTCAAAAAGAGAATGCAAACAAATAGGGAGACGGAGCTCCAGCAGAAATCATACAGACCACTCCGCGCTAAAGTCCACCCTCAAGAATTATCACTGCTCCCTCAAAGAAGCCAAAAAAGTTGCCCTGGCCACCCACCTCAAAAACAGCAGCAACCACTCTAAGGAACTCTTCAACATCATCAGAGAATTCTTCACCCCAATGGCCGTCAAAAACACAACCCCACCCACCCAGGACTTCTGCGACGCCCTATCAAACTACTTCCACAACAAGATAGCAGACATCTACGGCAATTTCAACCTACAACCTACAGAGCTCACTACACCCCTGGTCCCCTCCGACCCGACATCCCGCACAACCATCTCACCAACTGGACACCCCTCAGCACTGAGACAACCTCGACCATCATGACTTCCACACACTCGGGCACTCTGGCAGACCCTTGCCCACACCACGCCTTCAACCAAGGACAGGAGGAGATCTGCCCTCCTTTCACGAACATCCTTTACTCGGCCATCAACTCCGCCACCTTCCCGGAAACCTGGAAACACGCAAAAGTAGGACCCCTCCTAAAGACACCCACCCCAGACCCCAACGACCCCAGAACTACCGCCCCATCTCACTCCTCCCATTTCCGGCGAAGGTCCTCGAGAAAGCCATCAACCATCAGCTCACAGACCACCTGGAGAGAAACAACCTACTGGACTCCTCCCAATCAGGCTTCTGCTCGAACCACACCACCAAAACAGCCCTCATAGCCGCAACGACGACATCAGGAACATCCTCGACCGTGGAGAATCAGCTGCCCTCATCCTCTTCGACCTCTCCACAGCCTTCAACACCGTGTCCAACCACATCCTGATCAACAGACTGCATCAAATCGGCATCAGCGGCAACACACTCAAACTCCTCACCTCGTTTCTCACAGGACGCACGCAAAGAATACACCTCCTACCCTTCACCTCTGAATTCAAAGACACCATCTACAGCATCCCCCAGGGCTCCTCACTCAGCCCCACCCTTTTCAACATCTACATGACAGCCACGGACTCAAAATGATCTCATACGCCGATGACACCCAACTCATCCTGTCTATCACCTAAGACACCTTCACCACCAGAACGAACTTCCAGAACGCGATGACCGACATCGCGGACTGTATGAAGACCAACTGCCTAAAAATGAACCCTGACAAGACGGAAGTGCTCATCTTTGGTCGTACCCCCTCTCCCTGGGATGACTCCTGGTGACCTTCCGCCCTCGGACCTGCACCAACCCCAACCACCTATGCCAGGAACAAGGGCATCATACTGGACGATGAGCTCTCCATGAAGCTCCAGGTGAACGTAGTAACCTCCTAAAGTTTCCACATCCTCCGAATGATCCATAAGATCTTCAGGTGGATCCCACCCAGCACAGTACCACAGGCCCTCATTGCCAGCCGACTGGACTATGGAAACTCACTCTACGCTGGAATCACAACCCAAATACTGAAATGACTCAAGAACACTCAAAACATGGCAGCCAGACTCATAATGAATCTCTCAAGACGGTCAAGCATAACCCCCCACCTCAGAGACCTCCACTGGCTCCCAATCAAGAAGAGATGCCACTTCAAACTACTCATTCATGCATCCAAGGCCCTCTACAACATAGGACCAGCCTACATCAACCACCGACTGACCTTCCACCAGCCCACCAGACAACTCCGCTCAGCCCACCTAGCCCTCGCACACGTCCCACACATCCGGCGGGCCCAAGGAGTGGGCCAATCCTTTTCCTACCTCGCTGCCAAATCCTGGAACTACCTGCCCCTCCACCTCCGGACCTCCACCACCCTCGCTGACATCAGGAGAGCACTCAAGACCTGGCTGGCTCATCCTCAGCGCCTGAATATGCCCTGGGGTGATAAGTCGCGCTCTACAAATCCGAATCTATTGACTGATTGATTGATTGATATGGGAAAGAACAATCCCATTTCCCCAACGACCCATATGGTGAGTCTATAAACAAAGTTTTGTATAGACTAAATCTGGAGTTGATTGAGCAAGAGGTAGAGCTAAATGTAGCTTTGTTGCCTACATTTCATAGAAATAGACACGGTTCCATCATTGAGCATATAATGATCTCAGGGCCAGATGTACGACGCGCAAAATAGCACCTCGCAAATTGCGAGTTTTTTGCGACTCGCAATTTGCGAGGCACTATTTTGGATGTACAACAGTATGTATCACACTGTTTGCGATTCCCAATTGGGTCGCAAATTGAGAGGCTCATGAATATTAATGAGCCTCTCGCAATTTGCGACCCCATTGGGAATGGCAGGCCCTCCCAGGTAAGGTGGCCTGCTGGGCTCAGCAGACCACCATGTCTGGGACTGCTTTTAAATAAAGCAGCTTCCTTAAAGGAAAACGGGATGCATTTAAAAATGAAACGTTTTCGTTTCATTTTTTAAGGGCAGGTAGTGGTCCCTGGGACCACTGCCTGCCCTTAAAAAATATTTTCCCCAGCATTTGCAAAGGGGAAGGGGTCCTCTGGGGACCCCTTCCCTTTTGCGAGTGCATTACCACCCTCTGCGGTCGCAAAACATTCATACATGGGCTTGCGCTCGCTATTAGGAAGAGAACGCCCCTTCCTAATAGCGAGTTGCAAAACCCATTTAGCGAGTCGCAAATAAATTGCGACTCGCTAAATAGGCTTTGTACATGGCCCATGCTGTTTTTGCAGGCGCAAATGGGTTCGCAAACCCGTTTGCGCATGCAAAAACGGTCGTACATCTGGCCCTCAGTAACCAAACTGAATTTGATTAGATCCTTCAAGATAGAACCCTCTGCACTCAGCGACATGGGTGCACCAACAGATATCATATGCCAACTCTCACAGCTATACACATCTTTGACAGCTTGCGTACGCTTTGGAAACAAGCACTGGTAATTACATTGGGTTTTGCCTATGTGGTTAATAATTTAAAAAAAAATTGGGTAAGTTTTAAGTTGTTGAGCAGTTGTGCAATATAAGTTAAAGAAACTCCGTAAAAGTGTTATGACTTGTTTTTTGAGATCATCGGGTTTTGGGTCATCTGGTTCTAAATTAGCAAGCAATTCTACCAGAGACACTGATTTCCCTTTCATACTGACCATTTTAGCTTCTTTCTCCCTTGTATAATTTGTACATAAATTTGTCTCACTCATGTATATATGACACTCACTTCACTCATGTCACTGAGCACCGTCGTTTTTCACTATACTTAATGTCACTCTTATCTTCAATTGAATTATTGACAGCCTCATCGTAAAATGCATAATAATGCTCCAAGTAAATACTTTTGACGCAGTGCATAATTGTCTGTCTTTTGTGTTCCAACTTAATCACTAATGCATTGTTACTATAAACCAAAATGTATGTTTTTCGATTAATTTCTTGAAATTCGAAGCAATTTTTCTTACCCGAAAGAACCAACTGTTGCTTTTACATAGATACCCAGGTTCTGAGGGACACAGGGTTACCCCATTGTGACTATACATTGTTTTTTGAGAAAGGCAATATATTGTGCTGTATCTGTTGGTTATATATAGAGGTCCTGTACCTTCGTGTGATGTTGTGAAAGCCAGATTTATCCACTGTCTGTAATATAAAGGGGATTGGACGGCGATGCGAAGTTGTGAATTCCATTGCACCGCACTGAGAGGATTCTGGGACACAATAGTATTTCAACATCCTTAGGCAAGTAAAATAAATACCAGTGAGGACATATTAATTTTAAAGTGTATTGCATGTCTTGAGTGGTGGGTGTTAAACAATCAGTGCAATTAAAATAGCAGGCGAAAAAACAAATGGTAAAAGCTCAAAAAATAAAGATAGACACGGCTTATAAACTACAGATGTGCTTTAAATAAACAGATCTCCTTTGCCAGCCTGCAGCTGCAGAGCGTATAAATCACAGAGTCAAAAAGCAGCAAATTAAGCGGACTGATAAATACCTACATTTTAAAGTTGGGCATCAAAACTGGGCAATTCCATAGACAGAGATGTGGAAGTTGCAATTTGGCATCTTCCTCTGTCTACGTCTCTTATCAATGCAAAGAAAATGTGAGTGAAAGTAGCAGCGAAGAACAGACGAGTGAGTTTTTTTTAGATAACTGATCCTGAGAAGTGGAATCTGATTATTTGATGTGAATGGTGCCACACGCCACTTAATGTTACTTCAGAGGCGTTCATTCAGTGATGTAATATGTAAGAAAAGCACCAGTCATCAAGGAGCTGCTTTTCTATGCCAACAGTGTCTTAAATACATGCACTAAGGGCACTGAACGTACACCAACCCATGAGGCACTATTGAGCAGTTGCAATCTGCACTAAAATATGTGCTGTCATTCTATAGTATTGGTATTTAGATAGCGCCTTATGACTCCTTGCAAATACCAACTTGCTAAGAGCATTTGCTCCAGTCTTATCATTTGAAAGGGAACCAGACTCCATATTACAGACACAATTTCTCAAATATTCATTGCTCGGATAAGGTATTTAACACTGCCTATAGAAAGAAATGTGAAAAGTAATGGACCCTTTTGTTCGCAAAATTAACTTCAAGCAAGAAGTATCTAGCAAACCCGCATCACACAATAACTGCAATTTTGTGAATTCTTAAAACCCTTCCCACAGACTAAGAGACGGGAAGAAAAAAATGGTTTGTCCAGGATCACACAACAACTCTCAATGGTGAAGGTGAATAACATTGCAAAGCTATTCATGGTGCCATATTTTTTCAACACGAAACTAATTTAAATAAAAGGAATGCGTTACATCTGTAGACATAAACAACAGATCCTGAGACCGGCCCAGAGTGGTGGAATTTTTACAGTTAGGAAATCACAGCTGTAGCGCACAATAACCAGCCATAATGCTCTCCTAATAATGCATTGGAGCTGCTCTTGGTTCAGCTTTGGAATGGAAATTGCCCTGCAGCACCCACCCCTTCCATGTACAACAGTGACCTCTTCTGGTTTGCACTTGCTCTAAACACAGTGAGATCCCTTACAAACGACCAGCAGAAGATATCGATGTGGGCTATTCAGCCACCGTAATGTTCTCTGAAACAAGACAAGTCACTTTACCTGCTGCAGTGACAAATGTTACTATTGGAGTCTATCGCGTAAGAAAACTTCAGAGATCTTGTGTTGAAATATATACTTTCCGAAATGCGTATACCCTGGCACTCAGTGGTTGTTATGTTTTTCTCAGAGTGCATGTTTCTGAATGAGGCCCGGGTGGAAGGAACGAGAGCAAGCAACAAGGGCAGAGGGATGGTGAGGAGTATAGAGGCCTGCAAACATGTGCACTCTAATGGAGTGCTAGATTAACACAAAAAACAAGCACTGGCCTCTGATTCACTCGAGTGGACCCCTGCTTCGGCCCCGGGGGTCTGTTGAGTGTGCGTTGCAATCTAAACAAGCACTGGCCTCTGATGCACTCAAAAGGGGCCCTGCTTCGGCTCTGTGGGGAATGGTGAGTGTATGTTGCAATGTAAACAAGTGCTGGTCTCTGATGCACTCAAGTGGGTCCCTGCTCAATGTGCCCATGTGTAACGGTACTGGTGCACATGTTGAGCATGTTAAGTGCTTCAATACCTTCAGGTCGAGATCACGCTATTTAAAACTGCAATAAAAAACAAGCAAGAGAGTTTGGGATCACAAGGTCTCCAAAGTGGATGAAAACAGAACTTGGGCCTCTGGAGACTGATAAGAGAAACACACGAGGAACACACAGGAAATAGTATGCTACAGCCAATAAAAACGGAGGAAAAGTAAGAAGCAAGCACACAAACCAATGAAAAGCAAGGGGGCAGGATGTAAGCCCCTTTTAAGATTTGTATTGAATACAATAGATTTCACAAGCATAGCGCAAGCGCTGGCCAGGCAAAACCTAAAAATGGGGAATGCACAGATAAATTCTGGGTAACGAGGAATTAGGCAGGGCTGTGTTTTGGTCCGTTTTAATTTTCATTATATATTAAAGGGGTGGACGCCCTCTTACGGAGGGTAAAAGCAGACGCACCTAAAGTGGGTTCCCGCGTTACCCCAATTTTATTATACACTGATGACGCAGTACTGCTATCCAGGATGGCAAATGGCCTCCAGCTTTTGATTGATGATTTTGTAACCTTTATGGAGGGCAGAGATTTAAAACTTAATTTAACCAAAACATATACCATGGTCTGTGGCAGGGGAGAAAAAGGGGCAAAATACAGTTTGCAGCAGGCTAGAAGTTAGAACAAGTGAAGACCTTTAGCTACCTGGGCATACTGTTCTCACAGGATGGCCATTGGGGACCACACCTTAAAACCACAAACTTAAACATTTATTAGGGCCTCTGGTGCAGTTTTTAGGTTTGCTAATAAAATTGGAAAAAACCTATAAAAGAACGTGAAATTATATAAAACCAAATACCTTCCAGCTGCATTCTATCGGGCACCAATATAGGGCAAGATAAACTGTAAAATATTTCAGACACAAGAGAATCCTTTTTATGTAGACTTTTGGCAGTCCCGCGTTTGACCTCAGCTTGCAAAACTCATAAAGAACTTGATATTATGCATATAGAAGATTCCTTCCATCTTAGCACCATGACCAAGTGGCATAGTATTTGGAGTAAACCAGGCACCAAGTTCACTAGAGATATCATAAGGGTTTGCCTAGAACTTAGCCACTATAATAAAATTCCATGGTTGCGGTATGTAAATGGTTTATTACAGGAATTGGAGGAAAATCTTAGTATTGTGGACCCCGCTAGTATTTTGAACTTTAGTAAAAAAGTATCAAGAACTGTCTTTGTGGGGAGAGGGAAGGCCCATAGAGAATTGCGTGAAAGATTCAAGACACCAGTGGAGTGATTTTGCACAGGACTGATACAAAAGGGGATACAAGACTATCTGATAAACTTGAACAATATTCAGGATAGATTTTATCTAATCAGATTACCTTTTCAGTTGCTAAATTACTTAGTTGCATTCCCTAAATCATAGGCATGGTCAGCAAACTTACCCAAGTGCCCATGTGATGGAAAAGCCAGACAAAAGACTATTCATTTTATGTTGTTTTGCAAATTTTAAACAGATATTAGACTAAGGGGCTCATTTGGATGTCGGTCGGAGGCTTTCTGACCGGCATCCATGGTTTAAAGTCCGACCGTCTAATTACAATGTAGGCAGTCGGACAGTCGGAAACCGCCACATAATCCCTTATGTACGGCGTTTCCGTCGTAGGGATTATGATGTCGGTTTCCGACAGGCTTTCCATGTTGGGCTTTCCGACATGGAAAGCCTGTCGGAAAGCGACTTTGGGGACCCTAGCAGGGCACTCATGCCTCTGCGGCCTCCGGTTGGGAGCCACCTATGGTGCCCCCTTGAAAATCCCTGCGTCGTGTGGCAGGCACCATGACGTGTCTACCACGCGGTGACGGGATTTACATAAGCTCCCTTAGAGAAATGGGAGTTTGCGACCGCACCATGTGCGGTCGCATCATAATACGGTGTTCGGAACTGCCGACCTACAGTCGGTCGCTTCCCATATCGATTATATCGTAATTAGGGCCTAAGTGTACTCCGATCTTTATTCTTAACACAGGGCCTCATTTACTATCAGGAGACTTTTACATTTCTTCAAAATTTGTCAGAATCTTATACTTGTTGCGCTATTTTGACCTACATTAAGAGCGCAATTAGGAGGCGTAAATCATTGAGTCACTTAGAAAGGTTGTGTTATGAGAAGATTGAATCAGGGTCTGGATTGCTATAACTCTTGTGTTTAAACTGTACCATTGAAAGACATTTTATAGTGCAAACTATGTACTACGTGTCTTCGCTGAATTTTTAGAAGGTTTACCTGAGGTTTTTAGGATCCCTAGCACATTTGAATTTTGACATTTTGGACATTTGTCAAACGTTTTTAACTCTATGTGTTATTGAAATAATGTTGAACTATTAGGACCAAAAGTATTGCTTTAGTTTTAGCATGCACGAGAGGTTCATTTTAGTAATCTATGTTTTATTAAATACGTCTATACCTCAAAACCTGTACTGTAACTTTGCGCTGAATGTATGTTTCTTAAATGTTTTATGCTGGAAATGAGTGAAATTTTTAATGTCTGTATTTTGTTTGCTATGGATTTCTGTATAAATCCGAATAAAGTCTTTGAATTTGATTTGAATACTTTCGACAAAATCCTGAAGGGATGCTAGCACATCCTCCGTCCTCATCCTCCAATCTGCAAACTTTCCTATACTCCAGTCATTAAAGAAAGTCATCTGTCACATTCCTCTTTTCAGACATAGTTAACATGAAAATCAGGTGGGATAAAAGAGTTAAATGTATCCATTCTATCATGATGAGACCAAAAAGTGAGGGATAGCAAGAGGGTGGAGTGGAACAAAAGGCACAAGAGCATCAATTAGTTTGTTTATATTTGAAAAGTCTGATTAACCCTAGCTATCCATGTATGTATGTGTGAGGTATTTGAATGCAGGCCTAGGGGAAGGCAGCAGAGAGGGTCAAAAGGCACAAAGATACATTCAACATTTGAGTCAGTGGGTAGCTAGGTTCTGAGAGTTAATGTGAACGGATATATCTTAGTGATGGAGTGTTCTTAAAAGAGGTGTGTCTTCAGCTCTTACCCTAAATGGGAGAAAGGTTGGGCGGTCTTGATGGTTAGGGGAAATGTCAATCCAGATCCTGGATTCACAAATGAAGAAGGCCTGTTTTGGGGGGGGGGGGTTGCATGTAGTTTTGAAGATGCCACAGGCTGGCAGTGGGAGACAGTGCAGCTCCACCAGGATGGGGTGATATCAAAAATAAATTCAGGTCCTCAATGAGGCTTGCTGTGATCTGTAGGATGCCCTAATGAGGGATGATGGTGGAGTCTGCAAGGCTGTGGATCAGTGTATTGCCACCACTGCGATACAAGAATACGAGGCTTGAACAGCAGTTCTAAAGTTGTTTTCTGGTAGGAACAGTTCCACTTCCATTAGCAGAGAGAGCTCCTACCAGGCTGTTTTGGTATTGTTTGCGATGTGTTCCTTTAGGGTGAGGTCGGTGTCCAGGGTAAATTTGAGCACTGGGTGATAGTTAGGCTGCGAATCCAACCAGGTTTCATATCATTAAGCCAGGTTTGCATTCGTATCCGTGGTTCTTGGTGAACAGTAGGAATTCTATTTTTGTGCCTTTAAGCTTCAGGTAGGTGCTAGACATTAGGTGTGGATGAGATGTAGAGAGTGTTTGAGGCTTTGAAAGTCTGGAGCACAGGAGATTTT
Organism: Calotriton arnoldi; assembly: GCA_963921515.1. Taxonomy (NCBI): domain Eukaryota; kingdom Metazoa; phylum Chordata; class Amphibia; order Caudata; family Salamandridae; genus Calotriton; species Calotriton arnoldi. The sequence continues at coordinate 896,723 of CAWUFW010007592.1, forward strand.
CATGTAGAATTGTGTATCACTGGTAATTTGGTGAATTTTGATGCAGTTTGATTGGGTAGCATTCCACGAGGTTGCAAACAGAGACTGAAGATGATGGGGGACAAGATGGAATCCTATGTGAGTCCACTGGTTAGGGATCTTCTAGTACCTGGTGGTGACAAAATGAACATACTGATGTCAGTTAAACAGGAAGAAGGAGAACCAGTTGTAGGAAGCTGGGTTTCTGTTGCAGTAACCACCCCCCCCCCCCCACACTTTGTGCAGGACTACTGATGCACTTTGACTTGATGTGCCCCGGTCCCTGCCAATCAGGTTCCCAGGTCCTGTGTTCTTTCCCAAAACTGTACCGTGTACCCCCAATTGGCACCTCTCTGGCCACATGTCAGTCCCTAGTAAAAGGTACAATGGGTACCAAGGGCACTGTGGCCAGGGAAGGTCTCTAAGAGCTGCAGCACTTATTGGGCCACCATTAGAGGCCCTGTACCTTTACACACAGACACTGCCATTGCAGGCTGCGTTTTTTGGTGCAGAACAAAGTGAAGAGTCGGCATGGCACACATCCCTGTGTGCCATGCCTACAACCCACTGCCCTGGCATAGGTCAGCCAACCCTCTAGTTGGGTGCACTATACCAGTGGTGAGGTTACAGGTACATGAGCCCTGTCCCCCTACAGTGTCTAAACCAATTCTTAGACATTGTAAGTGCAGTAATGCATTAAGAGTATATGGTGCTGTGAGTTTGTCATTACGAACTCCACAGCACCATAATGACTTAACTGAAAACTGGGAAGTTTGATATCAAACTTCTCAGCACATTAAACCCACACTGATGCCAGTGTGGGATTTAATGAAAAATCTTAGAGATGCCCCCTGAAAAACGACCAGCCTCTGGTGGGTTCCCTGACTGGTACACACCAGCCTGCCACCACGAGACATGTTTCTGGATCCCAGGGGTGGGAGCCTTCCCTCCCTGAGCCCAGAAACCAAGTCTTTCCTGGGCGGAGGTGGTCACACCTCCACCAGGCCAGGACGAGCCATCTGTGACAGGGGAGCTTAAAAGGCTTTGCCGCTTTTGTAATGCGACCCCCAGCCTCTCCTGCTATCAGGAGCAGGCCCCCTTCCTGTCTCCCCTCCTTTTCGGCGGGAAGACAGGTGGGAAAAATTAGAGCAGCCCAGAAGGTGTGCCCACCTCTGCCAACTCCACCCCTCGGGTGGGGGAGGCGAGGTGAAGCCCACTCTTCAGTGCCTGCCATCTTGCAGATGACAGGCTCTCTGCAATCAGGATTAGGGATTGTGCCCACTCTCCCACGTGGGGTGAGCACACCAAGGGTGTAGTCACCCTGAGGTCAGTAGCCCATTGGCCTCGATACTGACCTCGAGACCCCTAAAACGCCACCTAAATACAGTATTTAGGGGGGAGACCCTGAACCAGGAAGACAGATTCACGCAACCTAAGAAGAAGAAGGATGAAAGAAGATGCCCAGCAGAGGAGACTGCAGAGAACAACTGACTTTCCCCCAGCCCTACCGGCCCGTCTGCAGTTTCCAGAGATCCTGCGCCAAAAGTAGCCTTGTTCTGCAGCCAGCGACCTCCAGAACCCCTGGGAGGACTGACTGCCTTCAACAAAGACTGGATCTCCTGTGAACAGCAGATCTGTTCAAAAGAAACTCCCAGGACAGACTCTGAGCCTGCCGAGGACAAAGAAACCCGACGCCTGGAACCACCACTGCACCCGACGACTACGGCCCGAATCTGGGTGGCCCACCAGTCCCAGCGAGGTCCCCCAGCGCTCCAGATTCCGAGTCCACCATGGGTTGACCCCTCCAGGACTCCCCGACGTCGCCTGCAGCCTCTGCACGGAGACCTACCCAACTGCGAGTGGCCCGGTAATGTGAAATCCGACCTCAAAAGACACCCCTATAGCCAGCCGCCCTGTGCCCTGGAGAAGAGAACCTGAGGTGCACCTACGTCCCCGAGCCCTCCAACTTACCTTCCCAGCTGTTGGTTCCTCCGGGAAGTCTTCCTGGACCGAGCCTGCAGCCAAAATCCAAAACCGGCACCTCCCATTGAAAACAAACGGGCACCGACGCCAAAAAAGCACCCTGCACCCAGCCGCCCCTGCGCAGATGCGGGTGCACCTTGTGTGCTAACTCGGATCCCCCTTTGCCCTGAGCCTAACACCAGGAGCTTTGCTCCCACAGCCCTGTGGCCTGCTCGTGAGCGGCCACCAACCGGAGGCCCCCTATCCCCCATTGGATAACATTGGGCCTCAGCACTCTGCACCCTGCCGCCCTAGTGCAGCTGAGGGTGTTCTGAGAGTGCATCCACGACCCTGAGGGAACCCCGGTTCTAACCCCAGAATACCAACTCCCACAAATAAGTACTTACCTGCAAACCGTTAGCTTCGTTTTTTCTCCGTAGGAATACATTGACTGTTTTTCCTTGAAAATTGTTCTAAGTGTTGGTTTGTATGGAACATTGACAAACTGCGTATGTACAAAAAGTGAATTACTTACCTTTTGTCTAGGAGATGTCTCAGTGTGATATCTCGGCATATCACACTGATTAGCAAAAGTAATCTGAAAAGTAACGTACATAGTAACTAAAAAGTAATTCTGAACTGTTGACTTACCTGTAATTCAACCAACTGCATTTGAACCTGCATTCAACTGTAAAACACTGCATAAGATTTTGCAAAGCATTTATTTCACTCACCTGCACCAGCTTTGGCTTGATTCTAGAAATAAAATAACTAAATAATATGTTTGAAACAAACAAATTGGTCTGAGTTCAGTCTTTGAGTGTGTGACATCATTTGCTGCCTGGGTGTGTACAACAAATGCTTAGCACTACCCTCTGATAAAGCCTTACTGCTCGCCCACACTGCCACAAATAGAGAGTAAGGTGCTATCTACTTTTATCTATGCCTACCTTTTGGGTTCCACTGGACTCTGTGCACACTATACCTCCTTTTGGTATAGTATTTACAGAGCCAGCTTCCTACACCAGTGAAGGACACTGCCAGTGAATCCCATTCTAACCTTCAGTGTCGATGAGGATGAGATGATCAACAGCGTTGAGGTAGATGAAAAGTCCTCCAATATTAGGAGGTACTTGACATTTTTATCTGTGGTCGGGAGGGTGTACTCTATAATTTGTAAGGTAGCTGACCCAGTGTTGCAGCATGATATGAAGCCAAAGAGATAGAGATGAAGGAGATTGGTGGCATTGATGTGAGCTTCGAATTGCACATTTGACTACTTTTAAGATTATCTTGCCAATGAGGGTTGGGTGGCTGATGGGCTGGTAGTTTGAGAGGTTATCAGGGTTTAGTGTGGGTTTCTTCAAGAGTTGGAGTATTTGGGTAGTCCTGAAGGTTTCTGGGAAGATACGCTGAGGGAGGGAGGTGTTGACAGTGGGGTGTAGGGGCAATGAGGCATCTCCAGGGAGCGCTGTGATGAAGGACATGGGAAACATTCAGGGAGCTCGGGATGTCAGCAAAGTCTGCTAGAAACAGGGGACAGGGGTTTAAATGATGACCAATGTGGAATGAACACAGAGGAGTGAGTGAGAGAGGAGGAGCAAAGTGACACATTTGAGAATTAAACTATGCATCCAAGGCACATGCAAAATAAGACCCCCTTTGTGGACCCTATTATTTTTTTAATTCATGAGAGCATCTCTAGGTCAATTTAATTCTTCACTTGTATCTAACAGTCTTCACCTTTGAGAAACAAAGAAGTTCAGACTTGCACCCTATTAAACCTTTGACTTCACAAGAAACAGCCTTCACCACAACGGCCGAACCACGCACTGCAGTTACAATGCAGCTGTTACAACAAATGTGTCTTTACCACGCATTCCTTTATCACGCATTTCATTACAATGACATGCCTTAGGGAAAGCGGCATTGGACTTTAAAGTACAAAGCTTTCTCTACAGTTGCACAGACTGGAGTTGGAATAGTTAATTATATCACTCCAAAGTCCAGCGCTTTCCTTAAGGCATGTTGTTGTAACAATATGCTTAGTAAAGGAATGCATGGTAAAGACACATTCATTGAGAAGACTGCGGAGTAACGCATGAATGTGAAAGGCATGCGTTGCTCCGACATACAACCGACCTCACTATCTACGGAATACTGTTGGTGGAGAAACAGAAAGGTAAAGTCCTAATATAGATGTGATGGAAATTTCAAGGATATCTGCTGCATTTAACTGGCAAACAAAAGGGAAACAGCTCTTCAGTTTGTGTCAAACAACAATGTTCTTAGACATGACCAAACTTGAGCTTACAGATCGGGTTATGCAAGATGTTTATGCAGTGTACACAGGTGTCTACAACTGGAGAGCACAAAAATAATGACTTACCTTTGTGTGTGAAATACATCCACTGGAAATGTCCTTCCCTCCACAGTGAGGATTGTACACGTGTCAAGGCTTGGATCGCAACTTTCATTCTGATTAAAGAAATCCTTGAATTTCTAGAGCAGCAAATGCATGGCAAACAAAAGACATTACATTAGTGGAAGAAAAAGGTGACTAGTCAGACAGAAGCAAATACTCATTTAGCCACAGGCACATTTTGAATGGTCTGCAGTCAAGACAGTCAGCAACACAAGTTTGCAATCTAAAAGTCACCTTAGGAACAGAATTTATTAACAGACGAAACTGTCAGGTCCTTCAAAGTGGGCCATTTCTTGAACGTTCTGAACATAGAGACAGGTTATAGAGCTAGATATACAATTTCTTTTGCAATTCAGTGTTTGCAACAGCAAACATTTTCTTCCCGTGTGCCATCCTCATTTTAGAATTTGGTAAAGTTTTATCAGCTACTAAAATCTGTTTACAACTGTATACCAAAATACGATTTAGAAGGGGCATGTTGTGAGCACTCCTTTCACCAGATTTATTATTCTGGTCACAAACCATTAAAAAGTCACCAACTCCACGTTTGGGTAGTTCCCCATTTTCAAAAGAGAAGGGGGCTTGTTTGGACCCTTTCCCCTTTGGGAATTGTAGTAAATGTTTCAGGAGGAGTAGGCAGTAGTCCAGGGTACTGCTGACAACTCTCAATGAAACTTTGAAAAAAGATAACTTTTTTTTAATAGCAGCCCAGATTCCTTCAAGGAAATTGGGTTGCTTTAAAAAAAGAAACTAAAACGAGGCATGGAGGTCTGCTGTTCTTTGCAGGTCACCATCCCCTGTGACTGTTAACAATTGGAGTGAGTGATAATTTGCAACCTATCTGATGAATATTAATTAGGAACACTGGACTGCAACCCACTCTGATCTGGAATTTTGTGAGCCATCCAATTCATATATTGTCAATTGGCAAATTAGATACTGGTCGCAAAAAGAATAGTCACAAATTGCAACCACCTTTTGCAACCAGTATCTTGCTAAATCTGGCCCCTAGTCTCCAAATTTGCATCTGTCCCAAAGTCCTGCTTTGTCTGTTTTATTTTCTAAATCATTTACTAACTTTGTCTCCACCACTTCTGCTGGGTTGCATTCCAATGCATTGAAAATATTGATACCCACAAGTGAACCAACAAGGTTCCCTCCAAAATTGAACAGCTAGATCTCAGAGTCCTCTTTGATGACGACTGACCGCACCTTATGAGAACCCCCCCCCCCACCACCACTACAACTCCCTAATTGCTCCTCTAACCCTGTAGACAACTCATTTGTGCATGTCACATAATCACAGTTGGCTGAACTAGAAAATGTAACTAGCTACCAGAAACATCAAGACATTCGTGAGTCTTTTGGGACAAACTTCAGGGATGCCTACTGTGTGAAGAGCATCTCAAACTTACATGCAAATCTCCACCATCATTCCAACACACTTCTTATCCCTAGCTCCATTATCCTGCAGCATCATCCAAATATACCCTCACTCTCCAAATACTTTCTACTAAGCATCCATACTAAACCCACTCTAACACATCGACTGTTTCCCATCCCCTTATATTGCACACTTCACATCCTCACCTCCAGAAATCCACTAATGCTCCATGGGAAAAACACAACTCTACCAATGATCAGGCAAAATATTTGATAACACATACTAAGTCCTTAATGTGTAACGATCACAGAAAACCAGTCACACACACTACTGAAAAACAAGAATTCTCAATCATGCACAAACCACTTGTCAAGAGTCTTATTAATTGTAATTTTGGCATTTCTAGAGTAAACCCGCAGACATCAAAGCGCTAAAACAGAGGAACTGTGTGAAATGAGAGGACCCAAAGCAGATAAAACATCAGCTATCCGACCACTTAGAGGGAGGACTAGCTGCAAATAACCATGTTTCCACCTACTTATGAAAAATCAGGTACAAGTTTAAGCTCCTGATGTGTTCCGGGAGGGAGTTCCACCGCCTAGTAGCTGCCACAGTGAAAGCCCGTTCCCCCATCTGGCTTTCCTGCACCTAGGAACCACCACCTTACATTGTCCAGCTGATCTCAGAGGCCTCAACGGAAGGCTGTCCTGAGATAAGAATGGAGAGCCTTGTGAGCCAAGCAAAGGGCTTTAAAAGGCACCCGCTTCTTTACTGGCAACCAGTGAAGGTCTCTCAATCCTTCCCTGACAGAAGAATGTTTAGGTAATTCCAGGACCAAACGTGCTGCCCCATTTTGAATGATTTGGAGCCTGTTTAGTAAGTACTAGTTGACATTTAAATACAGGGCATTGCAGTAGTCTAAGCGAGAGGTGATAAGTACAACGACCACTTACACCCTTTCGGGAGAAAAGGCAGTATTTTCTTCAGGATCTTAATAAACCAGAAACAGGAGCTCACTGTTCTATTAAGCTGGGTGTTGAAGGTCAAGGCATTATCAAAAATCACAGGCATGTTTTCGGTCGCAGCCGCCGGAACAGGTAAAGCACCACAGGTTCAGTCCACCAATGGTTGGTCCAAATTGAGCTATCCATTCCGAACATCACGATCTCAGTTTTTTTCCCGTTCATTTTGAGACAGTTCCCCCTCATCCACCTGCTGATCTCCCCACACACATAAGCCCTAAACTTGTCAGCCACTTTTTCCCACTCATTTTAGATGGAGATGATGATATGGGTGTCATCCGCTTGGGACGACACCTGGAATCCAAAAGAACCCGCCAGTTTCGCCAGACAGGTCTAGCAGTACCAGGCTAGCCACACCTCCCTGGTCGACTTGCCTGCGAATGGAATCAGCAGTCACTATAAGCGCCAATTTGGTGCAGTGATTCCTCCTGAACCCGTTTTGAGAAGGGTAAGGAGTTCTTGATCTAGGAGATACAGAGCTAATTCCTGGTTTATTTATTTATTTATTTAAAGTTTTGTATAGCGCGAACATGACCCAGGTGGGTATCAGAGCGCTTTACATAAGTTTAGGTAGACAAAGGAAAGAAGCAAGGTGATAGAAATCATGGAAATGGTGTGACAATATACAACGGGAGCAGGATGAAATTGGGGAGTGCAGAGGAAGCAAGATGGGTGAGAGCTACAAATAGGGCAATATACATTCAAGAGCATCCCCGACAAAACGGTCACTTAGAGTCAATAAAAGACAACATCGGGTTCAGCGCCGTGTTCATTAGAAGAGTTTGTTCAGAAGTAGAGATTTAACTTCTCTTTTGAAGGCAAGAGTAGAGGGAATCAGTCTTGTTTCCACTGGAAGGGAGTTCCAGATTCTCGGGCGATGCCAGAGAATGCACGATTGTAGGTTTTAAGCTTATTAAATTTCTTGGGCTTGAGCAGCAGTGTGCCGGTGCTCCTTGTGGACCTGGAGCCACCCGACAGTTCCAGCTTGTTTGTCAGGTAGAGTGGAGTGTTGAAGTGGAGTGCTCTATGGGTCATACATGCGATCTTCAGTTGTATTCTAGCTTCAAAAGGAAGCCAATTGAGCGATTTAAGGTCCGGTGAAATGTGACTGGACTTTTTAGAACCAGTGATGAGTTTAGTAGCAGCATTTAGAGATGCTCTGATAGGTGCTAAACTGAGTTTCGGCAGACCGCAAAGAGTCGCACTGCCATATTCAAGTCTGGAAATGACAAGTGCTTGCACCGCCGATTTAAAGTCATCTTGGGGAAGGTAGGGTTTGAGTTTTCTTAGGATTGATATGCTTCTCCAGGATCTTAGCTGGAGCAGGCAACAATGCGATCTGGCATGTTTTTCAAATCGCTAGAACCCGTCAGGCTTTTTCTTCAGAGGGATGGCCACTGCCTCCTTCCAGCCCTGCGGGTACAACCAGGACTCCAAGACCCGCAAGCAGATCTTCTCCAGGGCCTCTGCCATAAGGTACGGGACCAACTTCAGTACCTGGGCGGGCAAGGGTAGTCCGGTGAGCCTGAGGTCGTACCACTTAACAGAGTCTTGATTTTTGATGCCAACAGCGGGAAGAACATAGCTAAGCAGCTGAGGTTAGGCAGTCCTGGAATTGCCCCTTCCCAGCTGGCAGTCATATGTCTATCCTTCCCCTCTGCCATCCCAGAATCACAGGGACTATCAGTGAGAGCAGGGAAGTCTGCAAAGATCTTCATGATCTTATCTTTAAAGAATTCTGCCACCTTACTGCAGAAAGCTTATGAGTTTTCTACCACCTGATGTATAGGAGGTGACATAAGGGTGCACACTGTATAAAAGAGTTCTTTTGAAATGTTGATAGCAGACCTAACCCTCTGGGAGAAATACAGAGATTTTGTCACTTTGATCGTGCTTTTATATTTCAGAGTAAGCTCCCTGTGTTTGTTTTTCTCTTCCAACTCAGGAGCCAGTCTCCATCTCTGTTCCTGCCTCCTACACTGCCTTTGAAGCTCCGTGAGCTCCTCAGAAAACCAACAGGGCAGAGGGTTTCTACCTACCCTTTGGGCAAGCTCTCGCCAGGGGGGCAACCGCCTTGACTCTCGCCCTTACCCATTTATTATACTTCTCTGCAGGTAAGCCTGGACTCCCAAGGTCCTTCTCTTTGAATTTTACAAGTGCAACCGCAAACCCGCCAACCGCGTTTTTTCCCAGTTTTTGACACTCTTAGCAGCACTCAACGTGCTTTCCACCACGTTACCTGCAGTACATTAAACAATAGCAAACTGCAGTCAGACCAACTTAACAGCAGACAATCGCTCATAGTCAGGGTCTCTTGATTGGAATAGATCAGACCAACTTAGCAGCAGACAATCGCCTATAGTCAGGGTTTCTTGATTGGAATAGATCCCATCTAATGTGTGCCTGGCTTTGTGAGTCGAGATATTGACCTGTTGACTCAAGCCGAAACCGAGCATGAGATCCATGAAAGCCCTGGTGTCGCGGTCCCTCTCTTCTTCCAAGTGAAGGTTAAAGTCCCCCAGAATGGTGAGGTTACCAAAAGAGATAAGGGGTTCAAGCACTTGGTGCTAGTTGAAAAAATAAATAGTTTTTTAGGACCAGGCGGAGGGTAGGTCAGCAGCGCCGCCAAAATCACTGAATATTTATTTTTGATTTTAAAGTGCCCCACCTCGCAGCTTTTGATAGCTGTGTGTACAGGCTCTAGCATGCAGCTCAGCTGCTCCCTACAAATAATGGCTAGGCCTCCCCCATACACCTCTATCAAGTGTCACCACCACATAACCTGGTGGCGTGGCAGTCGCTAAGTCCGGGCCAGAGTCCTTCTTGGCCCAAGTCTCAGTGACAATCAAACAGTCTAACTGGGCTGTCCCAATCACCTCGCTAATTTCTAAATTGTGCTTTATGAGGGAGCGGGAGTTAACTAACGCACCGCGTATGGCCTCTTCTGTCCCTGATACACTCTGATTGTTCTCTTCCAAGAGATTCTTAGGGGGTACCTTCTCTAGAGCCAACATCCTCCTACCTTAGGGCTTCCAGTAGTCTAGTTGCACGAAGAGCAACACCACCGTCCTACCATCCCAGGGTCTAACACTTCCCCTCCCCATTCCTCACCTTCTGCTCGAGGTTCATGAGAGCCAGCCGCATGTACCTCAACCAGTGCTTAACTGTACTAAAACCAGCAGCATCCCTGGTCCTGTTCAGGCGCAGACGGGTTGCTTTAGGCGCGTTCACACATCAGCGCGTTTAAATCCCGGGGGCAAGCACATACTGCGCGAGGGTTCGTTAACCACTAGAACGCTTCCCTCTGCAGAGCGTAGTAGCGTGGTAGTACAGAAAGATGGCCGACAAACAGAGAAAACAGGCTCTAACAGGCCCTGATAGAGTGCCCCACAAGTAATTAAAAACACAAAGTGAAAATAGGGCAAACATCCACGTTTTCAGAATACAATGAGTAAAACACTTTTTAAAAAAACAATGCTAGCCTGCGAAGGCCGACCTCGACACAGCAGTCTCACATCAGTTAAGTGCCAGATGAGCATCTAAAAATACTACTTTACAAAATGATTTAGTCATAAACATCTAAGTTCACATCCCAACACTCACGGAATTATGTTTGGGCCATGAAAAAAGACCCCAACTCTCATTATCCTGCTATATCGCCTCTCAGAACACTGAACCTGTTTCATTGGTGAGTTTACCTCACTGGTTAATCTCCTATAACCCCTTTCCAACAAATTATTCAGAGATGCATCAACCATTGGTTTGGATGGAGGACTCACCTGTCCAAACTTGTGAACTTATGTCAACCACAGGTAGTATTGGTTTCACAACCAAGTGGCATTACCTACTAACTAAGGCTATCACCTAGACAGATAATTTTCTTGTTGCCGTTTCAATGACAAACATGACACTGGCCAACTGTTACACATCTGTTTTTTAACTACAAAAGACTATATGTTAATCACTTTAATGATATCCATTCTGCCTTCCCCATTTAGCAGGAATGTGCAATGTCTCGATATCAATTGCTGATTAGACATCAAAGTCCAAACCGCTGTCAATACTTTACTTTCAAAAGAACTAAGCAAAATTTGCAAGAGAATCGAAAAAATAAGAAACTGTATAGGTGCCGCTTTGCATGGCCTTAACAATGACCCATCCTAAATGAAAAGATGTAACACTACACTCAAAATATTATTGAGGTTTATAACTAACTACCAGACTTTTCAAAATCGTTAAAACCAGACCCACACACAGTAGATTCACCCACCTGTTCTTGCAAATAGCGTCCATAACCACTTAACCAACAAAACCTTGCACATTATGTTAGTCATTAAATCCCTAATTAACTTGAGATGACCTGATACTTTTGTGGTTGTTGAGAACACCCCATGACGCCAGAAAAAAAAATTGCACTGTAAAAGCCAGGGCCCCATTTGAAGAGCCACATCCAGCAATATTGGGAACATCCTGCTACCTTACTCTAATAACTCAAGTTGTCAAAATAAATAATACATCCCTCTCTCAAGGACAAGCTGCCTTTAAACAGACAAAAATACCTTACTAATAAACAGCTTACATTTTAACTATTTTGCATGCAGGCATCAATCAATCATAGCATTTGTAGAGCGCACTACAAACCCGTGAGGGTCTCAAGGTGCTGAGGGAGGGGGGGTGGAGGGGTGCTGCTACTGCTCGAAGAGCCAGGTCTTCAGGAGTCTTCTGAAGGTCAGCAGGTCTACTCCACTCCACATCTCTAAATTATACTGTATCCAAAAGGTTACATAACAGGCTTATACTGGTCCTTTATGGATGTCCATATCAGCAGAGTCAGCCCAAGACAATTAACTGCAGATGAAGTTTATAGAAGCAGGAATAAGGTTAGAGGAGTAGCCATGCCAGAAGAGAGAAAAACTATCTAAACAGTGACCAGTTTCAGTGCTCCCTAGTGTGAGTCAGGTTGCAAAAATCTTTTTCCAGCTGGGAGGAATTATCTTTAGGTTTTCCCATGGCTTTGGATCACAGCCTCAAATTTAATTTATTTTCCAGCAAAAATGCCATTTGGCCTGAGACTGCTTTATTGAACATCTTGCACTCCTCCAAGAGAAGGTTGCAACCCACTCTAGACAAGAATGCTGTGAAAGAGTTGCTTGTTTGTGAACAGCACCAAAGTGTACCCCAGATATATTCTGGCTGACAATAAATGGAAAGAACTTTAGATTTTAGATTTAAGACTGCCTCAAAACCTTTATAGTGACAGAGAAAGAGAGAGATGGTGACATTTTAAACCATTGCCTCGTTCCTGAGTTGGGGATGTCTTCAGCACAATAGAAATCAAGGAGGCATTGTTCCACCTTATTCTTGGAAGAGTTTACTGCAGGTACCTTTTGTTAATGTAAAGGTATTTTCATTATCAAATGAAGTATCTATCCTTCAACTTACAAACTGCACTAGATTTGTTTGTTAAGTTCTTTGATGCAGAGGCAGCACATCTTCGACACTAGAGCTTTCATATAGTTTTGTATGTGCACAACTTGCTGCTTAAGGCCCCTTCGGTTGGTGGGAGCTACCCACCATCTGCAAGTCTCCTCAAATCTGTTGAATTTCTTTGAAATTGGCAGAATTCACCTCTAACACCTATGAACAAGTATTTGTGGTTAAAAAGATACAATTTCCTTTGATGCAGAGGTGTAACTCATTTCAAGAGATTTTGGATCACTGCCATGTGAGGATTATATTGATCCATCTGCCATAGTACATCCAATGGTAAATGGGACACAAGAGCACTCTGAGGGGGTTCTCATTAAATACAATGTCACGCCATGAGACAATGATCACAGATGGTTCCTTGAAAGGTTGGAAAGAACATATGGGAGAAACATATGGGAGAAATTTCAACCAGTGCTAAAGTGCTTGTGCTCACTCCCTAAAACATGGTACAATTCGCTTACACCGGATTGGCATATTTAATTTACTTATACGTTCCCAGTTAAGTGGTAAACCATATACCCAGGGCCTGTAAATTACATGCTACTAGTGGGCCAGCAACACTTATTGTGCCACCTACTTAAATAGTCCCTTAAAATATGTCTCAAGTCTGCCATTACAGCCTGAATGCAGTCTTAAACTGCCAATTCAACTTGGCAAAATAACCCCCTTGCCAAGCCTTAAACTCCCCTTTTATTGCATATGTCACCCCTAAGGAAAGCCCAATCCAACCCATAGGGCAGAGTGCATTGTAATTAAAAGGTTGGACATGTACCTTTAAGATTTACATGTCCGGGTAGTGAAAAACTCCTAATTTTGTTTTTCACTACTGTGAGGCCTACCTCTTCCATAGGATAATATTGGGTTGTCTTATTACATTTAATAAGTGCTAACTTTTGATTGGGGACAGGCGGAGATTTCATGTTTGGTGTCTAAGAAATTGTAATTAAAAACCTCTTTAATAATAAAGTCAGATTTTAAGTTACAATTTTGAAAATGCCACTTTTAGAAAGTTATGCAAAAAAGGGGGGTAAGGCCCAAACAGGACGAACACCAGGTAGGGCCGTACTAAATAGAACACAAAGTTGGCATTTTTCTGTCCTAGTTATTTTGTGCCTGCAGCCTGTTCCTGGGTCACATGAGTGGGTGTAGTTGGCAGCTGGACTTCATTCCTCCCAGACAGCCAAACAATAGAGGGATTAGGTGTGCCTGTGTTATGTGGGCATATTAGGCCACCATTCTACATACTCACGTTTAAAGTTGACATCTTTTCTTGAACATTGACATTTGATAAACATTTGCTTGCGTGCTTGTATGGAATAATGTTCCATGAAATAACTTTGCTTACATTGCGCATCTTTGTAGATATGTTAAAGGCTCTGATAATATTCTGTATGGAAGCTAAAGTTTACTGCGTGAAATGCTGTTGTTTGTTATTGCTCGCTCTGCGACAGCTTTGTCAGGATAGAATCAATAATGGCAGACGGACTGGGGCTTCGGCATGGCAGCATGGGTGAAGTTTATTATATAAACAACATCACTCCTTTGTGTAGTTAGAGGAGCATTTCGCTGACAGTGTCGAGGTTGCCCAATGCTGGAATTCCAGCCCCCCAGCGCCTTGAGACCCTCACGGGTGAGTAGCGCGCTTACAATTCACCTGATTGATTGACTGATTGATTGAGCTGAATCCTGTTTACTCCCTGAGACGGATGGTGCCCAGCAATATACCAAGACAGGCTCCCAGATGTAACATACTCACAGGTTACAGGGGAGTTAGATCAACCGCAGGGACTCCGACAGATTCATCCGCCCTAGACACACCAGGCTAGGGAGCGCTAGGTAGGAGCATAACTATAACTATACTCATATGCAAGCATATATTCTATGTAACAGCACAATGGTTGAACTGTTAATTTTCTTTACCATTCTTGTGATGCTGATTACTCTGTTTTGTGATAATTGCAATCCAAATATTTTACACAAGAATGTTATTGTTTCAATAAATATTTGAAATGCCAATTCAAGTATTTCTTATGTTTCCCTTTGGGCATGCATGAGTTTCCAAACAAATGGGCTTTAGGCTTGTTTCCACCATTTACTTGGGGAGTCAGGGTTGTCATGTTCTGAGGTTGCACATACCACCTGTTACCTTGCTAGGTTAGGGGTACAGATGGTGCACTGTGAGCTAGCCAGGATTTAGGCCAACCTATCCTGATGGTGTGCTTGGACTCAGTCCTGTGCAGTTTTGATGTTTACATTTTCAACAAATACAGTTTTACTGAGAAAGTAAGAACCATATGACACCTGGATAGGCCATCACTGGAGGATGGGGGGGCGAAGCTGGGCTCAGCCGCATTTGCATATCAATAGGCTGAGTCCTGCCTTCACACCACTTCATTGTTCAGGCAGCCAGGCTGGAGCCAGGACATGAAAGGAAGGATACTCCAAGCACTTCAAAAGGAATTCTCTAGAAACTTCTACTTCAAAGAAGGCACTAGGTATAAAAATAGGAGCCTCACACCCACTGTTCAGTTCACTTTTTGGACCTGCGGAAGGACTCTTAGAGGACTGCCTGCAGCTGTGGCGCTGTGTACTGCAGAAGACTGCTTTGCTACATCTGGAAGAACCGCTCTGCTACCTGAAGCCTGCTTTGAACCCTCTGAGGCCTGCCCTGCTTCTTAAGCCCTGTTCCATCTCTTGAAACCAGGACTATCAGAATGACTCCAAGGGCTAGTTTATTTATTTATTTATTTATTTATTTATTTATGCATTTTTATATAGCGCGGACTTTACCCGAGGGTGTCAGAGCGCTTCACAACAGGATTAGCAACATTACATAAGGAGGAGGATACAAATGAGCATAATACAAAGGCAAGCGTTACATTGCATGAAGAAAAGTGACAATTGTGCAAAAACAAACAAACCAAATACAAAAAGAGGAATAAGTTCCAAAAGGAAAAAGTGACAGATGTGCATGAAACAAGGGATACCAAATACAAATGGAGGTATAATGCTGCAATAAGTGGCAGTCACACATGACACACTGGGAAGGCACTTCTATAGGCTTGGAGTACAGAATTTCCTATAGTGGAAGAACTTCCTTGAGGTAGTAGAGAGGGCGTGAATTCAGCAGGGGTACATGGGGTACAAAATATATGATACATGGGGTACAAAATACCACTAAAGGCATAATACTGTAATAAGTGGCAGTAACTCAAAGCACACTGAGAAGGCCCTTCTATAGGCTTGGAATACATAATTCCTATCATGGAAGAGCTTCCTAGAGGTAGTAGAGAGGGCGTGACTTCACAGGGGACTTAACCTGGGGGGAACACGCACATAAAAACCAACACAACACACAAAGTAAGGAATGAACAGACAAAAGTACAACTTTAACCTAAACAGACACTCAGGGCAGAAAGGCTCCAAACATCTTGACAGCCATGATCCAAAACGTAGAAATTATTGGGCTAAAAACTGCTCTAAGAACCGAGAGGAGACTGGGACCAAGCTGCTTGTCTATCCTAGCAAGGTGCATGGCAGGTTGCCCTGACTTTGCGGCAGCGCCCGCTATGTTCTTTTCCGCAGCAGCAAATCCTGTTCAGCGGTCCTTCGCAGGAAGGATATCCGGCCTCGTGGAGGCCTTGTTGTCTACAGGCTCCAGCCTCGTCCCACTGCAGATTTTGGCTTCCCAAAAAAAAGACTAAGGACCTGATTTAGATCTTGGCGGATGGGTTACTCCGTCACGGGTTACTCCGTCACAACAGTGACGGATATCTCATCCGCCAAAATATAAATCCCAAAGGATATAATGGGATTTATATTTCGGCAGACGAGATCTAAATCAGGTCCTAAGTCTGAACGTGGAAATATTCACCGTGACTTCGTCCAGCGGCTCACCAACTACTCCTCCTCCGACACCACCTGCAGCCTTTACCTACTGAACTTCTACCTTCACAGAACATTTTTGCTGAAATGTCTTCTAAGTCCAAAGGTAGGTGCCGACTGAGCCCAATCCACTTCTTGTATCCGACTCACGCTCGATTGCAGTTGGCCTTATTTTTCAACTTTGATTCCGGTCTCGCATCACTCGATGTCGTCGGTTGGTGCTTTGATCTTTCAGGCGCTAGTTTTTACCTTAAACTTTAAAAATGTGTTCCTCCAGTTCTACTGATTGGATTTTTGACGTTTTGGTGTCAGATAATTCATTTAAATGTACTCTGTCTAAATTGGTGTGGGATTTTTCTTGCATTGTATTTTCGCTTTATATACTGCTTGTGCACTACATAAATTCTTTACACATTGCCCCTAAGTTAAGCCTCACTGCTTATGTGCCAAGCTACCAGAGGTTAAAGCACAGGTTAATTTATTGACTTTTGTGGTTCACCCTGACAGGAACTGTGGCTGTTGCTTAAGAAGGATCAACACCCCACTCAATCAATGATCCAATTTCTCACAGTGCTTCATACCATTGTGTGGTATGGACAAGAGTGTTTCCAGGAGGGAACCATCCTACGAGGGGGAGTGTGAGATTGGCAGAGTGATGTTTTTGTTATGATCCTTTGTGGAAGTGTTTTGGAGTTGAATGTGAGTGTTAGAAATGGGGGTCTCTAGTTGGCAAGGGCTTGCACCTTTGTCCAAATAGGGACCCTTCTTCCTAGTCAGGATAAGGAAGTTACACTCCTAAAATAACCCCTGCTCACCCACTTGGTAGCTTGGCACGAGCAGTCAGGCTTATCTTAGAGGCAGTGTGTAAAGCATTTGCACATAACCCACAGTAATACACTGTAAGCACTACAAAAGGACACCACACCAGTTTAGAAAAATATCCAATTTTTTTATATACTTAAGACAAGACCAAAAATGATAAAAATCCACAATACAGTACTTAAAAATCTTCAGTTATCAAAATATGCTTGAAAAACAGTTCCTTGATGTCGATAGCTCCGTCCGGGGCTATCACGGCGTCATGAGCAAACAAATCCAAACAGTTCTGGCTGACCGCGGCCTCGCGGGCCAGCTACGGTGTCGGGAAGACCCGCAAACAGTACCTTTTAGAAATGCAGGGCGTCGGCGACCTCTCGTTGAGCTTCCGAAAGCACGGCGTCTGCAGGCTTCGGTTCCGGAGGTCAGTGCAGGAGTCGTCGGGGCCCTCGAAGTCACACGCGTTGCAGATCGAACTCCTCTCTGTTGAAGTCAGGAGCGCTGGCGTCGGGTGCTGCGGTGCGAAGTGCAGCGGTGCGGCGTGCGGTGCCCTCAGGTCGCAGTGCGAGCAGCGGCTCGGTGGCGGCGTCAGATGGCGTCGTCGGTGAGACCAGGGTCACGGTGCGAAGTGAATGCAGTGCTCGTCGCAGTGCTGGCAGGTCGCGGTGCAAGCAGCGGCGTCGTCGTTGCTGAAGCGCTGTCGTCGGCTGACGAACTGGAGTCGATGACGCCGGCGTCGGTAGGCCAAGGCTGCGGTGCGGGATGAGGGTGGTGCGTCGTGTAACTTTACGAGCGCTGCCCTCGAACCACGGTGCAAGCAGCGGCGTCGATTTCGGCGTGGGGCGTCGTCGTCTGGGATACCAAGGCATCGTCGTGAAGCGAGGCGGTGCGGAGTACGGTGCCCACAGGTCGCGGTGCGAGCAGCAGCTCGGTGGCGGCGTCAGCAGGCGTCGTCGGTGAGACCAGGGTCGCGGTGCGGCGATGCCCTCTGCGGTGCCGTCAGGACACAGAGTCGGCAGCGGCGCCGTCGACGTCGTCGGGTTGCTTTTTTTTCTGTTGCAGCACAAAACACACAGTCCCCAATGCTGAGGGCAGAAGAGCTTGAAGTATTTGCTGTGCCTTAGACTTATTGAACAGGGGGCAAGCTCTACCTCAAGCCCTTGGAGAAACTCACAAAAGTAGATTGCAGAAAGTTCAGTCCAGTCCTTTCACTGCCCAAGACAGAAGCAGCCACTGCAGGCCAACACAGCAAAGCACACAGCAAAGTGGTAGTCCCTCCTCACAGCTTCTCCAGCTCTTCTTCTTGGCAGTCTTCTTGGTCCAAAAGAGTTCTAAAGTTCAGGGGTCTGGGCCCCAATATTTATATCCCAAAATCCTTTGATCTCTTAGGCAGAGAGTGTCTGTGCCCAGCCAGAACCAGTTCTTCCTCCTCTGGTGTGACTTACTGGCAGGAGGTGGAGACGGCATTGTCAGAGGCAGACCAGGCTCTTTGAGGTGCAAGGAAATCTCCTCCCCCTTCCCCAATTGCAGCCCAGGTCTATTCAGCCCTTTCCTGACCCACCTAGACTATCTGGAGCCACTCCTGCTTCCCAGCCTTCTGTCATCCAAAACCCAGACATGCAATCCACATTCCAGCAGAGGCAAACAGGATGACTGAGCAAGAAAATAGCTACTTTCTAAAAGTGGTATTTTCAAACACAGAAGGTAAAAATCTCCTTCACTAAAAGATGCATCTTTAGATTCTGAGTTCAGGCATACTAAACTTTATTTTCCTACCTAGTTCCCAGGGCTAGTTATGTTTATAAGATGTTATAAACAAACTTCCCATTCTGTCCTATGGGGAACAGGTAGCCTTGCAATAGTGAAAAACGAAATTGGCAGTAATTCACTATCAGGACATGCCACACACACCAGGGCATGTCCTACCTTTCACATACACTGCACCCTGCCCACAGGGGTACCTTGGGCCTACTTTAGGGGTGGCTGACATGTAAGAAAAGGGAAGGTTAGGGCGTGGCAAGTGGGTGCACTTGCCGAGTCGACATGGCAGTACCAGACTGCGCACAGGCTCTGCAATGGCAGGCCAGAGTCACATTTACGGGCTGTTTGGGTGGGTGGCACAATCCAGTGCTGCAGCCCACCAACAGCATTTGATTTACAGGCCCTGCCACACGCAGTGCACTTTACTAGGGACTGACACATAAATCAAATAGGCCAATCATGGAAACACCAATCCATAACACATTTTTCCACAGGAGCACTTGCACTTTACCACTGATCAGCAGTGAGAAAAGTGCGCCGAAACACTAAGCCAGCACAAACAGAGTCAAAACCGGGAGGTCAGAAAGCAAAAACTCAGGGGAAACACGCCAAAAGATGCCAAGTCTAACAGTGAGTGATAAGAGAGATGATTATCTTGTCTTGGGGTACAGGGCCTAGCAGTTTGATGTAGGAGGTGGTGTAAGAGATAATTTCGCAAAATATATTCAAAACTAGCTAGTGGTTAAAATGTATTCTGCAAAACAAATATTATGTTTCAAAGATTCCTATTATGCTAGAAGCAACTGAAAGAGGTAGTGATTTACCTTGATGATCTGTGTTATAGGTAACCCAGCTGGAGTGGGAGGGCAGGAGGAAATAAATATAGAGGTGGCTGCATCACATAAACGTAGCCAGAGGGGCAGCAAGTGCACCAAAAGAAAAAGGAAATGAGAAAAAAACAGTAATCCATAAGGCATCATGAGATAGGCAGAGATGCTGCCTAATTGGTAAAATGATGCCACAGTTGCAAGAATGGGAGTTGTTGACATTAAAAATTACCAAGGCAGGGATATTGCCAACTGCTAACTTTAAAAGACCCCAATTTCACGTTTTCGTCCTAGGCTAAAGGAGGACACATTTTTGAGCAGGGGTTTTACGCCTCAGACTCATTTCATGCTCCAAAAGGCCCCATAAGTGGATGAGCACGATTCGGACAGGCCAAAGCCGTGACATGGCACAGACCCAGCCAGACTGGCACCTTGCACGTCCTAGGGAGAGAGGCAAAGTGCTTGGTAGTTTGTTGCCCTGGCAGCACAGGAATTAATAGGGCAGTGCCGTTTTACCCTTCTATCTTTATCCATCCATGTGAGCCCAATACTTTTACTTAGTTCCCATAGACCCTTCCTCCTTCTAGCCTTACATGAGACGGCATCCTCTTGCCTTTCTAGAATTTTCTCTTAGACAACTTTCATTATTAGTACGGAATAACATGCTTTCTCAGTGCATTGCCAAGAGTTAAGAAGGCCAACTTAAGGTGAGAAAGGAAGATTCTGATAGGGAGGAGGAGCAGGATATTAGAGGTGCAGTGGAGCCTGGGGAGAGGGAAAGTCCGGGAGGAAAAATCAACAGAGAAGGAGAAAGGATTGAGGAAACAATACACACAAGAGGACATTCATTTGTTGCATTTTTTTCATCTGTCTGAGGACTAAAGGTTGTCAATACCTAGCTGATCCTCTAGCAGGAAACCCTACAGTTTTGACTATGCATGCTTCAGGAGCACTACTGAATGAGATGAGCTGATCATACCTTTCCACCTTAACAAGGAGTTATTTAGGCTGCCCCCCCACCTTTAGCCTCAGGAAGGAAATGAATAAAACTCTCTATCCTGTCCCACATGCTTTGATCCGACCTACGTATAAGCAGTTGGCAATGGCAGCTCACATTGAAAATCCTCCGAGAGTACTATCTTTGTTACCAGTACAACCGGGTGTCAGCTTTACCCCCATCAGGGTGATTCACCATCTCCCAAGTTCAAGACAATCTCTTTGATACCACTGGAAAAAAACAAAGAGCTGTGGACAATCAGATAGGAAAAACAGAATTGGACCAGAAGACGTGTGCTTACACTTCACCTCAAAAGTGTTCAGGATCAAATTACCTTGTCAATGTAATCAGAAGGCCAGCAAAAGAAATGGGCACATTAAGAGGGGACTCTTTTGTGAGGATGGAACACGCGAAGGCACACCTTTGAGCCAAACACCAACATCTCCAGAATAGCCAGTTGACACTGCATCAATATAATGATCACTATTGTCATCCCATGGGTCGCCGTTCTACAAGTGGGGATGTTCCACCTTCGAAGGTCCTCAAATATTTGCGTCCTAAAGTTATAGGCTACACAACTCTCCTGGCTTCTAGTGATTACCTCAGCACTAATTGATTACCTGTCTCAGAGGCATCCCATGCTACCAAACCAGATGGCATTGACAATCTGTTCAAGGGGACCACCAAAAAGTTACAGGAGTGGGCAGATGGGCAAGAGGCACCTTGTACAGAGGTCATGAGACCTCATTAAAAGTGGCAGATGAAGGAGCAGGTCCCTTCCTTGACCACTTTTAAGGGGGAGAAACCATTGTAAGTCTAGTTTCAGCATTAAAAGGCCTAGTTTGTAATGAAATCTGTGGTCTGGGAATGTTCAGATAAGTCCACATTCTACTCATAGAATAATAGTATCCTTCCTAGACCAGTTCAATGAGATGTTGTAAGAGAACTGTTCGTTTTCCTAAGAATGTATAGGAAAACACAATGTTTTGTTAAAATAACCCTCACCCACCAAAAGGTCCCTTGGTGGCATGCTTCATCATCGGGTTCTTCCCGCCCTGCTGCGGGACAGGGCGTGCTGCGACCGACGGAGACGTGGGAGCACTTTATGGCGAGATGATGCTAAGTGTAGTGTGAGAGAGTGGAAGGGTCAGAGTGAATAGTGTGAGATTAAAAAATACCTGGCTGTGTGGAAACTAAAATGTAATACTCCCTATAGCTGGTATTAGTAAAAATGGGGAGTGGAGGATGTTTGCTATGATGAGCCGCTACCTCCCTAGTCTACATGTTTCGAAGCCATCCCCTTGGCTTCTCTTCAGGACCCAAACAGATGATCCCTACACCACTCTTCAAAAGAAACACCAGTGTGGTCTGCCTAATCAATGTAGCAGTCTCGTGTGCATAACAGAAACACGCACTTATACAATACCCAATAGGTATATTCTTGTTATTCAATCTGGAAGGATAGAAAAAATAGTTATCACATTCATTTTGATAATTACAAGACCACATCACCAAACTCGTGGAAGGTCTACCTAGTGATATATTTTTCTTCATTAGTGCACGACTACTCGTAATAAATTCATGTGAGTGCTGTGCTGCCCTTGATTTTGACATACAAGACAATACAGGACATAAAACACACAATCTAAAGTGGGCCGTATCCGTTGTGATAAAATCTCATTGTATCCTCATTTTATATGCTGGAGAAATCTCCTGTGATGCCTGGAGAGGTACCATGTGGAATAGAAGTACAGGGACAAATGTAAAACAGAGTTAACATACACTTTTGTAGTCAAACTATAGCCCCATGAGCTATTACACGGGAGGGGAGGAGCGCTTGTAGTCAAACACTGTTGGAGACAAAGTGTTCACGTAATGAGAAAACTTAAAAACGTTAATATGAAAAAAGCAGTACCTTGTTCCTGAGAATGCTCATTCTCTAAGGGAATCGGCTGTGCCATACTTACATCGTCAAAGCTGCTCTCTCCCCCAAGCAATGCCTATCCGTGGCTCCGATGAACAAGGGATGTGTGCCGCGAGGCAGCTTAAATACCTGATGTCTTCCGTGTTTAGCGCGTGTGTGTTTCTAACTGCTGCAACGCTAACCTACATAAAATGGCCGTCCAGTAATGGAAACTCCTACTCACTACACGCGCTTACTTCCGCGTGTTGTGAGTGTCAGCGTAAGAACTGCTAGAACGTGAATATTACAAAATGGCCGCCATAATATGGCAAAACAGTTACCGCTTGTTCCTGCATATTGCGCCGTGTGTGCACGCCCTTGCCTTGATGTTAAACGTTAAACAGAGCGGAGACACTCTGGAGTTAACGTAAGCGGCAGCTTACGTGTGTTGGGCTTGTCTGCGTAAAGTGTTGAAGCGGGTCCTTGTCTGCCCTGATACTGCCCCACTTCATGGTTGATTTTAAGTTCCTCCTGTGTCAAGGAACTGCTTTACTCTAATAAAAATAGAAGATAATGATTTTTCATAAGCGGATCAGTTATGATAAGTTTCTAGCCCCTTTGCAGGGTGTCAAATAAAAAATATGTATGACTAAAGTCGGCAAATCCAGATTTAGATGCACATCACAGCAAGACAGTGTTAGTGTAATCCCAAGTACCAGGATGATACTGTTGGTGTCATATTCTATGTGCTGAGACCGAGTACTTCCAAATGATAGATTCCTAGCCCCTTCAGGATGTCGGAATAACAAATTGTGTGTGAAATAAATTAGGCAAATCCAGGTCTAGATGCATATCACAGCGATACAATGTTGGTGTAATCCCAAATGCCAGGATGTTATTGTAAGTGCCATAGTGTTTTGCAGGTAGTGGTGCTGAGACCGGGCACTTTCAAAAAACAGGTTTTTGTTAAGGGAGGGTGAATGATTATAAGACGTCTGGAGAGTGTATGGTACATCTTATCTGATCTTAGTGCACAGGCGGCATCATGGGTTAGTGTGCCCAGTGTGCTCCTGCTATCTCAGTTGTCCCCATGGGATGTCATCATTGAGTCCCCTTACATGTGTACCCAGGCGAAACACCCAGCGTTGTTCCTTTTCGAACAGTGTCACTTCGTTGTTCACATGTTCAATGACTGTCCATTGTATGTCCTGTGTAGTGTGATTAGCCTCCAGGTAATGTGATGACATTTTTGTTGCCGTTTTTTTACATTTGACATTGCTCTTATGTTCCCCAATACGTGTTTTTACTGGGCGTGTGGTCATCCTAATGTAGTGCATACCGCAGGGACAGGTGATCATATAGGTCACATTCTTACTATTGCAGTTTGTGAAACAGCGTTGTTCCCAAACTGTGTCATTGTTGAAGGTGATATTCCTGCTCTTTTAGGTCAAATGACATACGCTACAATGTCCGCAAGGGTGATGACCCGTCAATGGTGGGTGTAGCGTGTTTGATGTTTCTGCCTGAGCGGTTACTCGTGGTCTGGTGTGCACCACCATGTCCCGCAGACTTTTGCCTCTTCTGTGCGAGAACATAGGTTTGGGTAAATTCAAGTGGCCGCAGTTGAGTATGTGCCAATGTTTATTGATTATTTTCGAGACTTGGTTGGTAGAGCCAGTGTTGAATGAAGTTATGCATATTGGTCTCTCTTCCTTTGGTTTCTGTGGTGCGGGTTCCAGAAGGGCATCGCTGTTATTGTTCCTTGCGCGTTTAAATGCTTTGTCCACTATCTTAGTCGGGTAGTTCCTTTTCTCCAGTTTCTTGCGTAGGTCCTCTGCCTGTTCTTTAAAGTCTTTTAGATTTGAGCAGTTTCTTCTCAGACGCAAGAACTGACCATATGGGAGATAATCCCGTAAGTGCCGCGGATGAAAACTGTCGTACAGGAGGAGGCAATTTTTTGCTGTCGTTTTGAAATGTGTTGTAGGCTTCAAAACCCCATCCTGGGGAAAGATGTTCAAGTCTAGGAACACTAGTTCTTTATTTGAGATGGTGCCGGTGAATTTGAGGTATTTGGGGCTATACTTTGACTACAAAAGTGTATGTTAACTCTGTTTTACATTTGTTCCTGTACTTCTATTCCACATGGTACCTCTCCAGGCATCACAGGAGATTCTCCAGCATATAAAATGAGGATACAACGAGATTTTATCACAACGGATACGGGTCACTTTAGAGTGTGTGTTTTATGTCCTGTATTGTCTTGGATGTCAAAATCAAGGGCAGCACGGCACTCACATAAATTTATTACGAGTAGTTGTGCACTAGTGAAGAAAAATATATCACTAGGTAGACCTTCCACGAGTTTGGTGATGTGGTCTTGTAATTATCAAAATGAATGTGATAACTATTTTTTCTATCCTTCTAGATTGAATAACAAGAATATACCTATTGGGTATTGTATAAGTGCCTGTTTCTATTAATCACACAAGACTGCTACAATGATTAGGCAGACCACACTGGTGTATCTTTTGAAGAGTGGTGTAGGGATCATCTGTTTTGGTCCTGAAAAGAAGCCAAGGGGATGGCTTCGAAACATGTAGACTAGGGAGGTAGCGGCTCATCATAGCATACATCCTCCACTCCCCATTTTTACTAATACCAGCTATAGGGAGTATTACATTTTAGTTTCCACACAGCCAGGTATTTTTTAATCTCACACTATTCACTCTGACCCTTCCACTCTCTCACACTACACTTAGCATCATCTCGCCATAAAGTGCTCCCACGTCTCAGTCGGTCGCAGCACGCCCCGTCCCGCAGCGGACGGGAAGAACCCGATGATGTTTTAACAAAACATTGTGTTTTCCTATACATTCTTAGGAAAACAAACAGTTCTCTTACAACATCTCATTGAACTGGTCTTGGAAGGATACTATTATTCTATGAGTAGAATGTGGACTTTCTGTGTTTTTTCATGATTTATAGAGGAGGGTGAGTCCACAACGTACTGAACCTCTTCACTCCCTTTTCTGCTTTGTTTACTAATGTTCAGATAAGAACAGCTTCCACTGCCTTCGCTTAATGGCCATTGGTCTCAATTTTAAGCTGTGCTGGC
Source organism: Calotriton arnoldi (assembly GCA_963921515.1). Taxonomy (NCBI): domain Eukaryota; kingdom Metazoa; phylum Chordata; class Amphibia; order Caudata; family Salamandridae; genus Calotriton; species Calotriton arnoldi. Next base: position 922,328 of record CAWUFW010007592.1, read on the forward strand.
AAGCTGAAAAGTCATAGTCAGGAACCAAGCAGTGTAGGCATCTTCAGTGCCCATCATCACCTAAAACCTGGCCATTACATCGGCTGCTTTTCTTAACTGAGCCAATTTTAGGGCCAGTCTGGTGAGGATCCTTGCTAGAGGATCAATACTTTTCTTTTTAGCAGTGATTACCTTTAATTCCAGCCCAATTCACAAACAACTATTATGTTGGTAGTGTATGAAATTAGATCAGTCATGCTCTGTGAAAATATGTCCCTACCGACAGTTTTCACTAATGAATATATATGCTCACAAAGCAGAGGATACAAATCACCAATCTTTTACACTTACCTCTGCATCAAGTGTTGCAGATGTGACAATGAGTCGGAGATCCCCTCGCTTTTTCTGAATCTATGAAACCAAGACAGAGAAATGGAGAAAACTTATTCTTTTGTACTAACCATGCCTCTATGTCATTTCTAAAAAAGAATAATCCTTCATATGGGATAACCAACGAAAGCCCAGTTATGCCTAATCTGTGCTTGGTTTTCAGGATCCTCTTATGATAAATGAGTTTAGGATTAACCTAAATGGAGTAAATTTACAAAGCTCCACAGTAAGTGGGTATCCTAGAAACCTGGCATGCATCCTTCCCACCTGGAGAGACAGGCGCAACCCCATCAGAACACAACATTCAGGCTGTAAAGTGAGTCAAATTAGTTTCAACAGTATATTTTCTGCAAAGTTCACCGATATTAAAAATCTACCATGTAGCAAAAAATTGAATTTCTATTGCTTGGAATGAGGTTTGTCAGTTAGAGCTGCGCACTGTGAAAGTCTCCCTTTCAAATCATCCTACGGTAATAGTCACTGTGAGAGCAACATTGAGTAAGCTCCACCAATGTAGTATGACACAATGTCATGGGTATAATGTGAATTGTGTGAGATTCACTGTCATAGTAAAACAAGATAACAGTGACACACAGTTGTAGTGCCACTAATAAAGCATTACTATCAACTAACAAAGTTCATCACATACATGGCTTTTGGTTTTAATGTTGCTGTCATAGTTGTTATAGTTGCACATGATTTTCAAGATTTCCGCCAAGGAGAATTTCACCATAAGAGTTCACAGCGGTGTCTGGCACTTTGTCTCTCCGATCTATTATATGTCTCCCATGGCCATGTGAACAGCACCAATGAGACTGCAACCAGTGACACTGTCAGTGTTTAAGTTCAATTAACGGAAATGTCGCAGGCCTCTCACCTTCTTCAATAAGCCGATGGCGATATCTGTATAAAGGGTTCTCTCATGCGCTTCATCTAACATTAGGACGCTGTGAATGGAACAAGGAAAGACAAGATCAAGACAGACCAAGCACACTGAAATCGGACGAAACCCAACAAGTAACACAAGAACAATACCTACTGAAATCACGTCAGCACAGCTTCAAAGGCTACCTGCAGTAAAGGGACACTTCAGGCATGACTGGAAAACAATCTCTAAACAAACCCAGGTTTTGAGTAACACAAAATATATTTTTTGCTGCGCTCTCAAGTCCAGTGGATTTTTCTCCAGTATTTAACATGTGAACGAGGTCCCTTCTAATTTTCGTAAAAATATTTATTTAATAAGAACCCATTTATCTTTACAGATGGTGCCCCTTCCTCTATTTCCGTCAGAAACATTGTGCTAACTTGGCAGTGGCAGAATAAGCGTCTTGCCCCAAGTTGTAGGATGCAGCTATTCAGTAGTAATTAAAGAACATTCTTAAAGAACAGCTTAGCCTAAGTCGAGCAATATTAAGGGACTGTCGAAAAAAGGATCCAGCTGTCTTACTTTCTCTTGTCTGCAGAAAGCATCACCACCACCACACTACAAAACAAGACATGAAACTACAACACTACAACCCACAAATTTCAACATTACAACTGCAATGACTATACTACAACCACAACTCTGACACTGGAAAAGGAAGCATAACAAATAGGGCAACACTCCAACTTGTATACACTAAAATAACTTAAACCACAAATACAGTATTTCAACTTAAAGTTATAAGGATATTCAGACCAAACCTGTTTAATGGTGTATATAAGGTGTAAGGGAGCTCTATCAGCTAGTTCAAGTTAAGCCAGGCCAAAACTGAATGACTGCTATGTGTACCTTCAAGCATCTGCAGGGGCATTTATAGAGTGCAGAGTGAATCCTTCATTTATAGCATTCAATTGCTTTTCTTCATACCCAGGTGCTCCTATTTTCTTTGCACTGTCCCTGAAGCACCACAAGCCCAGAAAACAACTGCAGCATTACTTCTATAATGACAATGACTTGTATGTATCAGTAGCATTACACGGAAAACACTATAAATACTACACTACACAAAGACAAATACTACTCAAAACCCAACAATAATACTAAAACAGTAACACCTCATTTACAAAGTTTACATCATCTGAAACACTGCACCTACCACATTACATTGATAACACTAAGCAATGACAACCATACCCAACACAAAGGCAATATTACACCATGAAGAAAGTAAATAATACAATGACATTATAACATTACAACCACATCAATAGCACAAGAGTACAATACCATGATACAACAACTTTAACACAGCAACTCTACATCACACAACACCTTATAACAATAACACAACAGCAAAACAATGACAACATCATAATTAATAATAATAATAACAACAATATTAATAGAAATTCTAAAGCACTATAGTTACTTCAAAAGAAGTGTCCCAGTGCTGCATAGTTAGAAATTCTCAAGGAGGTTTACAGAAAGGCTAGACAGAACTAACAGCCTATCTAAAAAGCCATGTTTTCAGATGTTTCCGGGAACAGAGCCTCTGTCTCTGATTGTCTAAGACAGACTGGAAGAGAGTTCCATAACTTGGGTGCCAAAAAACAAAAGGAGCTGCCACCAATGCAGACCTTCTTAACTTTGGGAATTTAAGCCAACAAGGTCCCAGAGTACCTAAGACACCTGGTAGGAGAGTAAGACCAGATAAGCAGGTGCAAATAAATAGCTGGCCCCTGTCTTCCTAAAGGCTTGGTAGCAATAGCAGAGAGCCTTAAAGGAAAGACATTTCTTAATTGGGAGCCAGTGCAGTTTGTTCAGAGCCAAGCTCATTGAGGCTCGCTTACAGAGATTTAACAAAAGCCGGGCAGTAGCATTCTGCACACGCTGGAGTCTCATCAGCTGACAAGATGTTACAATAATCCAACCGGGAGATAACAAGTGTCTGAATCACCGTTTTTTGGGCAGATTCAGGCAGAAGGCGAATTATTTTCTTCAGGGATTTTAGAATCCCAAAGCATTTGTCGGCAAAGGCCATGATTTGAAAGTCAAAGGTAAGGTTTTCATCAAACCAAATACCTAGGTTTTTAACCATAGGCTTTGGTGATGGAATGGGCCTGAGATAGATGGCCACCAATTGGGAGACCAGATTGATGACTGCTTGCCCAAAATAAGGACCTCGGTCTTGCCCACATTTAATTTTAGGCTGTTGAGGTCCATCCATTGGGCTACCCCTGACAAACAGGCTCTCAAAGAAACCGCCGCACTAGCAGAGTTCTGTGTTAAGGTGACAGTGAGCTGTGTATCATCGGCGTTCAATAAGATGTCAAACCTGTGACGCTCGATGATATCAGCCAGGGGGCGCAGATCCAGATTAAAAAGGGTATGGCCCAACGAGGAGCTCTGCAGCACCCCCTGCTGCAGTGACAGAACCATGGGGGCAAAAGGGTTTCAGTACGACCTCAAAAGAGCGACCATATTTAAAACATTAACACCATATTTAAAACTGCAACACTACAATTTCAACAAGTGTAAAACTACGCCAGGACTACAATCCTGCAACGACCTGATTCTCAAATCAACTGAAATCTGTGATCCTCAAATCAATTAAAACCTGATGTTTTCCCAGGACAGATGCAAATGCCCAACACTAGAACATAATGCTATAAAAGACCAAGACTATTAAATGTGAAATAAAGCTCCTTCAAGCGAAACTCTGGACAATGACGGAACAGTGAGTTGAAATGGAAAAAAAGTACCAGCTGTAGCTAAGATTGTGTGTACAAGTTGGTGTGATACTGTTTGAACCAGGAGCTCTCCCAGCCTTCACGGATAATAATTCCTTCAAAGTAAAAATGGCTTCTATGAAAAAATGCCACAATATCAGCTTTGATTAAATAGATTCAAGCAGAAGCAAAGGTTAAAAAATGTTTATACAGAACATGGAAGTAAACAATTGTTATTAGTATTTTTAGCTACTAACTGCCCTTGCAGATTGAAACTTTTATTCAGGATTTTCATACCTTTCATTTTATCCTAGAGTATTTCAAAATGAAAATATTTCTTAGAAAATAAATATCAGGGAAATGCAAATCACTGGAATATACTTTAGTGGCTTATTTCTAGTTATGAGTAATTAGTTTTAAGTGAGCATTGATTTTATTTCTTTAATGTGACTATTATTCATACATTTGATCTGAGTTACAAAGCTACTAGGCACCCTCTCCACTTTCCTCAGTAAGCTTAGACTGTTTTCCAAAGCTACAACTGGAGAAGCAGAGGCACAAAGAGAGTAACTGTTTATCCAAACCAACCTGAGGGACATCAGTGGGTACTTTAAATTCATGTCTATAATGATTTGGAGAAACGTTGGACTACTGCTGGAAGAGGTAGCTTTATTCTAGAAGGGCATTGACATTGTAAATTTGCATAGACTATGTTTTCTTCAAAACATTCAGTTGTTCAACTACTTACCACTTTAGGTGACTGAATAAGGATTAAGCTGGATCAACTTCTTGATTTTGATTGTCAGCACATTATCCAGGTAATTGCTGACAACAATGTATCTTTGATAGATTGATTTTAAAAAAGGCGTACGTTAACCCTCTGTCCATCCTATTACATTTGTGTTGTATTTACGTCATGAAGCAGACGGGTTGTGCTACACATGAGCTCTACTTCAAACACCAAATAAATGAATAGTAAATGCTTTGTGTATATATGTTTTGGTAAATAGTTCATTGTAGAAATAAAGTCTATATACTTGGACATTGTTTCTTGCTGTTCATGCTACACTATCTCACACCAAAGCATTAACTCGCACTGAGCATCAACCTTGCTTTCAACCTCAATGTTGAATATTAATCGGGGTAGTTATTGATCCTTTTGGTTTCCTCCTCTTGTAAGCATACCAGGGTCACTAAGTTGGAAGAAAGGTTAAATAAAGGTTACAAGCAAAAATCTTGATTCCTCCTGCAATCCTCACATGGACCGGATGCAGTATGCGTTTACTTTACATAGTTCGAACATGTTTAACTACTAAATTAGAAGTTCATAATGTTTAGTCATAAGTTCCTTTGTTACATGTCAATCGCTCTAACATTGTCAATTGAAATTAATTAGAGATTCTAGCTAGGCTTTCACTGAACCATCTGCGTCATTTACAGTGTGAGGGGATTTCTCAATTTGCATGTTAGCATTGAAGGAATTTTTCTTAATGGGGCCTTGAAAGAGTTCAAAAGGTTTCTTAGCACCATGAGGCAGATGAAAATCATTTGGGCTGCTTTTCTATAGGAAGATAATTAAATGATTTATCACAGTTCAAATGCAAAGTGAAGGAATTCCTTTTTTGCAGGGCTAATGCAGCTCTATACCTGTATTTCTTTAGCAATGGATCTGCCATCATTTCACGAACCAGCATTCCATCTGTCAAAAACTAAACAGAATTATATATCAGTTGCGTTTCGTCCTGTTCATCCTCTCAAACACACTCAGCAGAAGGCAATGCTTGCTATTTTGGCTTGCAATATCAGAATGTTTAACAACATGTCGCCCCTTGTACACACCTACGCCAACAGATGGTCTAACTCTCCTGATCCCATGAGTCATATGATGCTGGAGGGCATGCGCCTATAACCACTATTATCATCTGAATTTCACTTAAAAATATATCTATGAGTCAGATAATGCTAGAAGGGCTATGAGTACATCAATGTAATTTTATGACAGGTGTCAGTAATCGCTTGATTTTCTTCTTGACGATGAGACGTTAATACTTATTTAGAGTTCAGTGAAAGTGAGAGCATGCAACTCTAAAATCAAACCATAGTTAAAGGGAAGGCGAAAATGTAAGAATTCAGTCTAAAAGGTCCACTTCAACGAGTGCCAGCACCAGCTTTATTGGTAACTCCTGCACTAAAAACAGCAGTGCATGCTATGCCTAAGAGGCTATTGTAATGACTTTCTTCTTTTCAATTAAAAAAATTAATTTAATGGTAGTTATTATTCCAAACATGCAAACACTGTAAAATACATACTAACACACAACAAATAAAGAACAGTGAATTTTTAGATCACGCTGATATTTTAGCTAAGAGCAGATACTAGTTACACCAAGTGCAAGCATTGCAAAATGTTAAAATTCAAAGTTACTAAACAATATTAACAAGTGGCCAGCTTTTGCTATAAGTCAACGATTGTTTTGTGGCCTCGTTGTTTTGTATGAGAGAAGCCGATTTCGTTTGGAAACACTGGTACTTCTTACAACGGTCAGTATGTTTTACTATAGTCCTTATACAGAGTTAACAACGTAAACAACACACTGTCTTTTTCTATGTAAACACTACCACCAATTCATTGCTTAAGCAAAACGTGTTTCCCTTTTTGCACTTTTCACCACTGAGAATGTAAACATATTCATAAGCTAAAATTCGATTTACTCAAACTTATTTCCAAATTATGAGCAGCTATGTTCGAGAAACGAAATAATTTAGTCACGAATGTTAAACACCCTTCCCCTTTTTCAATTATTTGTCACACAAACTAAATAAGACATTTTTCTTCATGTATATGCTAACGACATTGACTGATTCGAGGCTTATCTTTTATATAGATAAATCAAATAAGCGGATTAATGCAGTATGGTCTAACTTTTAGGTTTGACATGTAACGTCATATTTAGCATTCATGGCGAATATATAGTTTATGTATTTTAAAATGACTTTAAAGGGCTTTGTGTCTGTCTACTTCAGTCGCTGGCATCTTTACTGTAAAACCTTCAGTAAAAACCTTGCGACATTGTCAATCAAATCTTAGATCAGTCTATAGGAGTATTTCAGATTCACTGCTTTTTTATTGGTTATTTGGGTATGTCCTTCCGCCTCTACTGTAATGATACAGTAGGTTTTTTCTAGGGGGGTGTGGGTTTTTTTTTTTTTTCGATAGTCGGGGAACAACCCAGTTCAAAGGGAGTCTGTGCTGACAAATGACTTGCTCTGGAAAAAAGGGTTGTTTTCCTTTCTGTAACATCTATTTTTCAGATGCTTTTGTCAGTGCTCACTCCCCAGTGCTCCTGTGGTGCTCTTGAAATTACTATAAACACGCCAGTTATCTTGGAAAAATATTCTGCATACTCTTATTGTTTCTCCACTGCAAGATTCCTCTGTGTTATTGCAGCACTAAGAAATTAACTTTAACAAAAGCATCTGAAAAAGAACTGATGCAGAAAAGAAAACAACCCTTTTTTCTGTAGCATCAATGTTTCAGATGATTTAGTCTTTTTTCGTTCCACAGTTACATTCAAGCACTGGCAAAGCCAAAAAAACACTGTACAAATGTCAAACCTATGTCTTTGTGAATGCTTGTTTGAAAGTAGTTTACCACTCACTGTTTAATTCCATCTTTGATTACTAAGCACAAATATTAAAAATGCTATGCTGAAAAATCATTAAATCATAATTTCTACACCATACCATCAAATTAAGGTTATCTTTGTGACATTGAGCATCACATCCTAAAAAACCTATAAAATACCTTTTCTTTATCATCAGGGCTGTTTATCGTCCTGGTAGGTTAAGCATTATATCATTGGTTTAGTGCTGCATTTACCCGTCTTTATAACAAAACTCTACCTATGTATTTCTTAATTTGGTATTTGGCAAGACCTTTTAGGACACGGTGGCACTTTAGATGCCTTCGACCAACGATATATAATTCTCCTCTTCGGATGAAAACTGTGGCGCTGTAAGATATACAATAATCAGGTAGGTGAGTGCCAATCCTTCTCTTCATACTTTTTCTAGCATGAAATCTACTTCCAAGAATGTATTCTATCACATAAATCCTTGAGGTCTCTTAATCCCTTAAAAATAAAAACACACACACATTTACTTACCTCAGACAACCACACACTGCTAACTTGTGGTTTCCTAAAAAGGATGCTAAATCACCAAGGGTACACTGCATCACTAAACCAATCGCACACTCGCTTCTCAGGCCTCCATGAAGACAGCTAGACCATTTGTAAAACACTAACGTATTGCTGTTCCCCTACTTAAGCATTTCACCTTAATTCGAGTCGCATACGGATCTGTGCAGTCATCAAATCGAATGCAGTATCCAACTTCATGGCCCAACACTGCGCCTCGCTCCTCCGCTACACGGCCAGCCACCTGAGGGGAGAAAAGAGGCACAGTTAACGATGATCAATCAATGACGTACATCTAACTTTACTGGTAAATATTACAAATCACTTATAATCCAAGCTAGAGTGTACAATCTGCAATAAAATCAAAGAACATTATTTCCAGCATGACCACTCCTTCCTACACACCTTTTATGATTAAAAGTTGATTTTCCTAATTTCACAAAAAAGTTTAAGAATTCTAAAAAAGTTACACACATGCAAAGAGCAACCCTAAACTGCAGAAAGGCTAATTATGGATTTCATCATCATATTACGTCTTCACCCTTACAGTATCAGAAAAGTTAATCTGCCAGCTATTTTATCCCTTCTCGATGTATGGGTGGTAAAGTGAATTGCAAGTTACTTAAGTACGTACATTTAAACTGATCACCCTTAGTAACCTTCATCAAAGGCTTATAGGGCATGTTTGACAATCAAAACATAGGTTACAATGGAAGTCCTGGCACATTCCTTGCAAATTATTCCCAAGCTGTCCTAACTATGCTCATTGGCTTCAAAATCCCCAGTACTTCATTTTCACAAGGAGGATAGACGCCCCTTAGGTTAGAAAAGCAAGTGATGATGAATTGGCTGGAAGAAGGGGCATGTCTACCACAAGACGAGACAGCATGTGGAATCATTTTTACTTACTTTTATACCCTGCCGCTGCCTTCAGACTCATGAGAAGCCTATATAGCATCACCACAAAACATTGGGCAGAATAAGAATCACAACACCAGAAGATGCCCCCATGATGGAACAGAAGAACTGTGGTCCTCTGAAAGGGACACTATTAGAATACACACTACTAAAAAGATATCCCTATAGGTCGAATTAGAACCTCATGGTGGAGAATGGAGAGAAAGCCAAAAACAGAGATGAAAGAGTGTAAAAGCGCTCCAAGTCAGGTAGGCAACAAGAACCCTCTTGATTCCAGAAGACTACTGTGAAGAGCAAACTGAGTAGGCCCATTAAAGACAAGAGATAGCAGGAACATATCCAAGGGAACCTTGAGAGAACTGAAGAAAGGGAACCGTAAGTTAAAGCACTTGAAAATGGTGCCAAATGCACTGAAGGCGTAACTCAGTGGGTGGGGAGAGACTACGTGACAAAATGGTGAATAAGCCCCCATGCTTAATTTAATACTCAATAGTAGAAAAAGGGCAGCATCCAACTGAATCCTGTAACAATAAACAAACAAAGCCAGACACCACCAGAATAGGCTATATTTAGAACCTCATTCATAAAGTTAATCTCAGGAATGCTTGTCAGAAGGCTGCCAATAGAAGGGAAAAGCAGCATGGTGCTAATTCCAGAGCATGGGCCTTCTGCAAGGCAGTAGTTTCACTGGGAAAGGTGCTGCAAAGGTGCACATGCTAGGGCTACAGTGAGGGAAGCTTTCTATCCCAAGGAGCTGATATTTCCAATTGGCAAATTCATTCTAGAGTACCAGACTGTGGGGCCCTGTATGGGTCCCTTTTTCTTGGGTTGCGTATGTCTTTAAGTGCATTGTCAGTTCAATCATTCTATTTTAGGTGATTCTGAACCATTTTCAGAGTTGCGGGGTAGAAGCCTAGTGAGTTGGAGCAAGGTGTTTCTTTTTAAGACTTGTTGAGAGAATAGACACCTAATTTGTCTACGCTGGATGGATGGCCAGTGAGTGTAACAATGAATAAAAAGATTATGAAGCACAGGACAGAAAATAAACAGGAACTCAATGAGAACAAATTACTTACCTTCGGTTACGTACTTTCTGGTGGTTACTGCAGATTTCTCACCCTTAGAACATTCCCTGAGGTGCCAGACTGTATCCGAAAGTTTTTACAGTAGTACTCCAGCAAACCGCTAGGTGGTGAATACGGTTCCAGGTTGGCCTCATTCTGCCCGACAGAGCATATCCGCATATAAGCGCCACTCCTCGTTGTCAAAGTCAATTTCTTGCTTGACCCTTTCCACAACCTTGGATGCAGAGCACAAACAACTGGAAGCACCAGTTGCAGATCCCTTATTTGGGACTTTTTTAGCCAGTAAAAAGGAGGTCCCTTCACAGAACGAGAAGGTGGCAGCTCAGTATGGAATCTGCAGGTTAGATAGAGTATCCATCAGAAAGAGTGTTACGGAAGAAAAGTAACTTGTTCTGTCTGATGAATACTTCCAACCACAGATTACTCACCTTTATAAAAAAATACCAAAGCAGTACTTCCAATGGTGGAGGATCTGTGGAGTGGACTTAGAAAAAAACCTCCTGCAAGACCGAATAGACAAAATGCACTTCCCATCAAACCTGGCTGTCAAAGCAGTAGTGCTTCCTGAACAGGTGCACTGACAAACAGTTAATGCCTGACAGTTTTCAAGACCAGGCACTCCTCACACATTCCAACACACAGGTAGCAGCTTTGGCCCTGTTGCAATGAACACTCAGTCCCTCTGCAGGCTGCTTCTTGGCTAATGCGTAGCAGATCCTAAAGCAGAGAACTTTCCACCCTGACAAAGTCCTTTTCTGCACTGCCTTACCTTTCTTTGCCCTGGAGAACCCCACAAAAAGCAGATTGTCCACCGATGTTCTCTAGTATGATCGATGTAAACGCTCAAGGCTCTTTAGGGGTCTAGTTAATGGAGTCTCTCCTCCTCTTTTAAGGGGTGAGTTGGAGCAAAGAACACTGGGAAGATGTCCAACATGACAAAGGAGTCTCAAAGTTTGGCAAAAGGGCTACCTTGGTCCTCAACACCAGTTTATTTGGGGAAAAGGAGGTGTAGGGTGGCTGCACCGAGAAAGCTTGTAACTCACTCACAAGTCAAGCTGAGGTGATTGCCATGAAGAAGACTGTTTTCAGTGTCTGAAGACGTAACCAGCAGCTGTGCACTGGCTTGAAGGGGGTGCATGTGATGAAAATCAAGACCAAATTAAGATCCCACTGTAGCATCACAAATGATTTGGGACGGAGCATGTGTGTCAAACCATTAATGAACCACATCACAACAGGTAATTTGCACAAGATCCGGCCAACGCAAAAATCCAGAAAGGGCCTATAGATAGCCTAACTAGTGCCCACAGATACAAAGTTTCTGGGCCAAAGAAAGACAAAACAAACAGAAAATATCCAAAAGTATGACTTGTAAGGGGATTGTGTTGGGACACCAGACAAGCCCACAAATTTGTCTCAGTGCCTGGTGTGAATGGACTTTGTCGATGGACACCTTGCTGCGAGGATGACATCCACGCTCAAGTGGCAGATCAAATGCTGGAAGCTGTTGCCACTCAATCTCTACGCATGGAGGTGTTACATTGGCCAGGTTTGGGTGCAGAACCATGCCCTGCGGCAGCGACACAAGATCCTCCTGAAGCAGTAGCCTGATCAGAGAACAACTGTTCAAGCCACGAAGTTTAGACCCCACACACTCATGGCCCAATCCGGACCCATTCGGATTACTTAGGCCCAATCGTTCCTTCTCCTCTTCAGAACTCGGAGCAGGAGAGGCAAAGATGGAAATGTATACAGGAGCCCTGTGCCCCACTCAAGCCTGAATGCGTCTTCCAGAGAAAGTGTTCTTGACAGTGGCAAAAAGATCCGACTGCTGTTATCCCTAGGCTCGTAAGATGCCTTCCACCACCTCGGGGTGCAATCACTATTCGTGATCACCAGAAGTCATCAGCTGAACTCATCTGCCCTGGGGTGCAAAGATAGCATCAGGTTGTTCACGATCAAGGAGATGCCCTGAGGCTCTAACAAGCTCCACAGGCACAGCTCCTCTTTGCACAGGACTTCACTCTGCTCTGCTTGTTGCAGTACCACATGGCGGTGGTGTTGTCCATGAAAATCAGCGCCAGCCTTCCTTTGATGGATGGCAGGAAGGCCTTCAATTCTAGGCGAATGGCCCACAACTCCAACAGGATGATGTGGAGCCGGCTTCCGGCAGAGACCAGAGTCTCCTGATCTTCACCTCTCCCACATAACCTACCCAACGTAGCAGTCATGTATCTGTCCCCACCATGAGCTCTAGGTTGGGAAGAAAGAGGGGTCTATCGCTGGTTAGGTTGTGGTCGAGCGACCACCACTGTAGATCCTATGCATTCTCATCCGAAATCTGGATAATATCCACCACGCTTCCTTGATGCTATGCCCACTGAGACTTCAGATCCCACTGCGGAGCTCACATTTGCCACCTGCTGAAGTCAACAAGTGGGATGCATGAAGCCAACAAGGACAAGAAGCCTCAGAGATGCTCTCACTGAGATCCTGGACCGAGGCTCAAACAGCAGGATTATAGTCTGAATGTCCTGGATTCGGTGTGGCAGCGGAAAGGTCCTGAACTGCACTGTATCAAAGAAAGTTCCTATAAAAGGAAATATTTGCGATGGAATCACATGTGACTTTAGGACATTGATCAGGAACCCCAACGGTTTCAGGAGGATTGCCGTCATCTGGAGGTGGTCTACAACGGATTGTGGTTAGCCCACCTTCAACAGCTAGCCATCAAGGTAGTGGAAAACTGGTATCCCCAAACTCCGAAGAAGCACAGCGACCACCACCATCACTTTCGTGAACACATGACGGGTGCTGGTAATACCGAAGTGAGCATGGTAAACTGAAAATGCTCCTGGTCAACCTTGAACCGCTGGTAATGTTATGAGACTGCAGTACAGGGAAATGAAATTATGTGTCCTGCATGTCCAAGGTTACTATCAAGTTCCTTCAGATCCAGGGCAGACAGAACTAGGGCCAGTGTGAGCATTTCAAACTTGTCCTTCACTAGGAAGGCATTCGAGGGCGAAGATCTAAAATATGACATTTGGCATGATGGAATACGAGATTAACAACTCTTCCCTACTTCTGAGGCTGGCACACTCTTGGTGGCTCCTTTGGCGAGAAGAGCTTCCTCAACTTGCAGCAAAATGGATAGGTGATCATCTGAAAAACACTCTGATGTGGGAGGAAGTTGTGGTGGGTCCGAAAACAATGGGAAGCTGTTAGACTGGGGTAGCTTGGCGCGGAGCGGGTAGGCTAAACTCCGGAGGCAATGTGTAAAGCATCTGCGCAGACCGCACTCACAGGCGACACACTAGGCACACTACAAAAGAGACTCCACACCAGGTTGTGTAAAACTAGTCTTGTATTAGGAAAACACATTAGAGTCATAATCACAGGCACATATAACGCTGTGCCAACTGTCACCAGGTAGCAATTTACAGGGGGATTATGTACAAGGCAGGGCCAATCGGGCCGCTGCCAGAACCATCACAGAGTACAAATAGTGAATGTAACTATCAGTAGTAAATGTGTAACAGCCAGTACCTACTGGCAAGATCATGAACTTAGCAAGGTCCCTTTAGCATGAACCAAAGTAGGCATAAGCCGGTGAACGTAGAGGCATCATCAGGACCGAAACCGCCCTCATCGCCGCCACCGATGACATCAGGACCCTGCTAGACAACGGAGAAACAGCAGCCCTCATCCTCCTGGACCTATCAGCCGCCTTCGACACGGTCTGCCACCACACACTACGAACACGCCTTCACGACGCCGGGATCCAAGAGAAGGCCCTGGACTGGACCACATCCTTCCTCTCCGGCAGAACACAAAGCGTCCGCCTCGCCCCCTTCCGATCCAAAGCCACCAAGATCATCTGCGGCGTACCCCAAGGCTCCTCCTCAGCCCAACGCTGTTCAACATCTACATGGCACCCTCGCCCACGTCGCCCGACAGCACAACCTCAACATCATCTCCTACGCCGACGACACCCAGCTGATCCTCTCCCTCACCAAAGACCCTCACACCGCCAAAGCCCACCTCCACGAAGGAATGAAGGCCGTCGCCGAATGGATGAGTACCAGCCGCCTGAAGCTGAACTCCGGACAAGACGGAGGTCCTCATCCTTGGTTCCAACCCTTCAGCATGGGACGACTCCTGGTGGCCAACATCACTGGGAACAGCCCCGACACCCACCGACCACGCACGCAACCTAGGGGTCATCCTCGACCCCACCCTCTCCATGACTAAGCAGGTCAACGCCGTTTCCTCATCCTGCTTCAACACCCTCCGAATGCTCCGCAGGATCTTCAAGTGGATCCCCACCGAAACAAGAAAAACAGTCACCCAGGCCCTCGTCACCAGCAGGCTGGACTACGGAAACGCCTCTACGCAGGAACGACAACTAAGCTCCTGAGACGGCTGCAACGCATCCAGAACGCCTCTGCACTTCTTATCCTCGACATCCCCCGACGCAGCCACATCACACCCCACCTGAGAGACCTGCACTGGCTCCCTGTCAACAAGAGGATAACCTTCAAGCTCCTCACCCACGCACACAAAGCACTCCACAACTCCGGACCAGCCTACCTCAACAGACGACTCAGCTTCTACACCCCCACCCGCCAGCTCCGCTCCACCAGCCTCGCCCTCGCCACAGTCCCCCGCATCCGGAAAACGACCGGCGGCGGCAGATCCTTCTCCCACCTCGCCGCCAAGACCTGGAACACCCTCCCCACCAACCTTCGGCAGACCCAAGACCTACTGGCCTTCAGAAGACTCCTCAAGACCTGGCTCTTCGATCAGTAGCAGCACCACCCCCTCTTCCCCCAGCGCCTTGAGACCCTCGCGGGTATGTAGTGCGCTTTATAAGTGACATGATTGATTGATTGATTGATCAGTAGCATAAAAGCATGATCAACCCCTTTGGCATAAATCACATTTGTATGAGGCATAGGCCACCTTAGATCCGGTAGAAGTCCATTATGCATAAAACCATCAGTGCAACCTTAGGGGAAAAGCATTAGGCATAAATACGTTATGCAGACATCATGGCATTACTGAGAGAGGCCTATCCTGCACAAAACCATCTGTATAAATGCAGCATCCCAATAGGCCCAGATCATAATCCCCTCATTAGGCATGAACCATGAGCATGGGGCATAAAACATAATCAGTAGAGCCCACATGAAGCAATAACCCCTTCTTTAGTTGCACATCTCATCAAGCCGTGGTGAGCACATTATACTGAACACCAATAATGTGTATAGGGGCCATCCAGGGACACATCAATACATCTGGGCATCAACCTTAGGCATAAAACCACATTATGCATCATAACAGCAGAAGTCACGTGGGGTATAAACACATTAGCATGCGACACCTCACTAGCATGAAACCATTAGGCATAAAAATATATTGTCCCACAATCAGGCCTAAACCAATCATGCGTACATCATGGCATCATCATGTGCATATTATACATGCCACCAACGTTGCAGTCTAGCCTGTGGCGCCACTGCGCCCGGGGAGCCCCTACCCTGGGACTCTAAAGGTAAAAATATGCTCAAAAAGAGTAGTGGCACCACGGTGCAATTGGGAGCCCCACTCCGGGACTCCGGGTGCCCAGATTGCCACCACGTTGCAGCTGCCCGCAGCTGTACAGGGTACAAACCAGTACTGTCACGTGGGAGCCCCCTACTCCGGGACTCTGAAGGCCCAAAAAATGCCTCACGTTGCAGCGGCCCGCAACTGCGGCGTCGCTGTGTAGCCCCCGGGGCACTGTGGCCTGGTCCGTGTTGAAGTCCCACGGGGGTTTCAACCAATGTGGCTGCACGTTGCAGCTGCCCACTGCCAGGCGGGTCAGCTGGGAAAATCAGCACGTCCACTTAGGAGGACCACGAGGGGGGCGGGCACCGACAATGTGACCCGTTGCCCCCTCCACAACCAATTCCCCAATGGGCCCCACTCACCGGCTCTCGGGGCAGGCTCCGGACATCTCCTCGGGCATGGAAGGCACCGACAATGTGCCTCGGCAGTCCCTGCCCGACCGGAACCTCTCCTGTCCTCCGAAGGCTGAGGGCGTCTCGGCGGGGCTCCTCCTGTTCTTCGGCCCGACTCTGCCTCGGCTGGGATGGAGCGTGCACTGCTCCCACTTCTCGGTGGCCACGGGGCTCTCTCTAACTCACGAGAGACCCGCTCAGGCAGGCCTCACTTCCCCTGTCAGACGGTCTCACGCTCCCGGGTCTTCCCGGATGACGTCCTCCTATTGCCGGGCAACCCCCAGCATGCGCACCAATCCCTGCGCAGCTCCCCTCTGACGTCAGCGGGGGAGCCCGCGCGGGACTCCTGAACCGCCCGGCCCGGCGGCGGTGATCTTGGGCACACAGCACTTTGCTCCGCAGTGCTTTTCAGTTGCAGCGCTCCTGCTCCACGGCGCCTTATGGTCCAGGTAGGATCCCCAGGCAGCGGCGGTGAATTCTGGCGGCAATGAGGGGTAGGCTCCCTCCTGAGTCGAAGTCTCAAGCGGGGTGGGCACCCGCAAATTAATAAAGAATGCAGGCGGGGTGGCGCCCAATCCTCCGGCACCACCATGCGGCAGAAATGCGGGGTGGGCTCCCGCTCGCTTCGGGCAGCGCAGGGGAATCCCTCACGCCGGGATTCCTCGCAGCCTCGCGCTGCAGGCGCCAGCTCCTCTCCTCCTGGGCACAGTTGTGGCGCCTGGCAGCACAGCGCTGCAGGCGTCAGCTCCGCACTCCTGGGCAGACCAAGCGCTCACAGGGCGCTGTAAAGCAGGCAGAGCTGAAATAAAGTTATGGCGCTCACCAGGTGCTGGGTTTAGGGAAGCAGGAGAGCACAGTCAATGCTGGGCAAGATCAGCCGGCAGTGGGCAGCTCATCATAACAGGACAGCAGTTCCTTGGAACAGTCAACCCCCATAATGTGGCACTCCTCCTGACACAGCAGTCTTTACTCCAGTAAAGGTCTCTTACTGGCCCTGTGGACAGCAGAGGGGTACAGATGGGCACAGGGGCCAGCGCGCAGGCCCTTGCGGCGGTACCTCCTGGCAGAGTGTCCCCTCCAAGTACAGCACACCCACATGGAGTCTCAGCTCCTCTATATATACGCCCCTCACCCCACCTACTGGAAAAGGCCAGAAGCTTCTGGAAGGCTCCCTGGGGGAACCGGTCCCAACTGGTTTTTGGGGGAGGTGTAGAGCACCCTGTCACTTCGAGAACTAGACTGGCAACCCACCTCAGGCGGGCAGGCACAAAGCACACCAAAATGGCGACTTGTTAAAAGTGACATTTCTCCAACAGCGTAAATAAACCTGCGTACACCCTTGCGCAGCATTTATTGTTTTCCGTTCAACCACCCCACATAACATATTTATCTTCTTTCATTTAGAGTTATCCATAGGGGGTGGAAGTTCCCAATCCTAGCCTATGGAAGGCAGAAAGCACACGCACTTTGCACTGCTAACCAGCGCTAAAGTGCTCATAGTCCTGAAACCACCTACTTCATGTTATGAAAAAGACTAGGGGGAAGGCAAAAAAGTTCCGGGATGACCCTGCAAGCAGGGCCAAGTCCAACAGAAGCCATAGCCTTCCTGGATGATAATTAAGAACTATCTACGAGATGCAAAGGAAAAAGTCTGACCCTGCCTCCCACAGGGTAGTTGCGTTCCGCTAAGAGAAAACTAAAGTCACTTGGGGGCTGATGTCGCAGGGGAGGAGGAATGAGAAGAACGTTGACCCTGGTGAGCTACACGATGACTGCTTGATCCCCATCTGGGACCATGAAAGGACTGATGTGCCAGATGAGGTGGTGCAGGTGCCTTTCGTTGTCTATAGGCAAATCCTCTAGCATAGCATCTGAATGTTCGAAACTGATAAAGGAAATGTCTGGCAGGGGTGAAGAGACCCAAAAGAACATGCTGCGGCCCTGCTTTCCTAAAGTGTTTAAGTGCAGAAACAGCCTTTACGCCATAAAAGCAGGACCCATCACAAGGCATGTCTAAGATGGATGCCTGCACGTCTCCAGAAAAGCCTGTGCATCGTTTGACTGACCTCCATGCCAAAATGGCCGAAAAGAACATTTGCTTCCTGAATGCCTCAATCCTTTTCTGCTAAATTCCCAGCTGTAAGATGCAGCGCAAGAAGACTCGGGTCATTATTCGCGGTCTGTGGCTTCTGGACACCCGCCTGTTTACCAGTGGGCATGGAAAATGCTTACCCTAAGTACGAATAAGGGTGTCAGTCAGGGTTTCATTAAATGGAAGTAAGGGCTCAGAAGAGGCCCAGGGTTCAAAACCTCAGTAAGGACATTTGCCTTCACTTCAACAGAAGGCAGTTGCAGGTCCAGGACCTCAGCTTCTCGTCTAATCACAATGACAAATGAAGCACTCTCCTCCACTGGGGTTCCAAGGGGCGAAATCAACCCTGTGTTAGGGGAAGTATCAACTCTACTGGCCTCCTGTAAGTTCATATAGAAACTGTCATTATCGTAATGCAGGGTTAATCATCCCCATTGTAATTATCTAGGGGTAGCAAACTGTGGTCAGAATTAGAGCCAAAAAACATGTTGGAGACACTCAGAGGATGGCACTCTGGTAAACGGAGTGTTTTGTCTGAATCAGCCCGGTCGGAGTCGAGATGAATTCTATCTGGATTCTATTCGGGGTCGGACGTGGATCGACCTCCAGTGCCAACGACATTGGGACCGATACAGGTCTTAAAGTCAGAATGGAAGAAAACACCGGAGTAGGTGTGGAGCCCAAGGGCCCGATTCTGATGCGGGTTGGAAAAGCTTCCCGACCGAGGGCCTGATTCTGATGCGGTTAGGAAGGCCTCCTAACGGCATTTGCTCCTTCCAAATCGGATCGGGAACGTGTCTTCCCGACCGAGGGCCCAATTCTGATGCGGTTAGGAACAAATGTTCCCATTGAAGTCAATGGGAGTTCAACCAAATCGTATCTGGAAGCATCCGAATGCATCCTACTCCGCCGGTCGGACTTTCCCGATCCGAGTGGGTCGGACACCATTTCCCAACCGATTCGGTCGGGAAGCTTTTCCAACCCGCATCAGAATCGGCCCCTAAGTTGGGTTCCAGGGGCCTAGGCGGTGCAGAGAATGGAGCTGCTGGCGGTAACCTGACTAGAGGCCACTGATGATCCTTGGGGCTAAAAGTTGGGCCAGAGGAAGCCGGAAGAGTGCCAAAAATATGCAGATTGGCCTACTTAAAGCTCTCCACCTGCTGCAGCGGCACCAATGGCAACCGAAATTCGGGGAGAAGTTAAACCATTGTGGAATTGGCTCCTCGATCAGAAATAGAAAGTGAAATCTACTGGCACCATGACGCACTCCCAACTTCTCTTTGGACAGAGCGTGGTGGTGGGATGGGCTCCAGTACCGCTTCGACACCTTATGATTCTTCTGCGACTTGGATTTTGATTTACCAGACAACTGCAACTGTAAAGAAAAACTGTTGCTGGAATGGCCTCCCTCATCTTGGAGTGGGGGGTATGGGAGGTCCATGATCCTTCCAGTGTTTGGTGAAATACAGCTTCAGTTCACAGTCCCAAATTGCCTTAAGATGCCACTTGGAGTTTTGACCTCATTTCCTTGCACACTGGAATAGTGATTTGTCAACCAACGAAAAAAAGGAGCACAGCTCAAGATCAGTGTTCAAAGGCGTGGAAGATAAAGGAACTGACTTCGATTTGCAGGTGTGGTTCTTAAATGTAACTCCAGTCTGTGACTTCTGGGGCAGAACAAGGTCAACGCGGAGCCACGAGCCACCACATAGTGGTGTGCAGGAGCACTGCTGCTAAAACTTCTGGATCCAGTGTGGCATCTGGGGGAATATTTTAAAGGTGAGGAATATTCAGTTAAAAGAATCCATCAGAAAGGAAAAGTTCAGTTCAAAGTATTGAGAAGGCTGAAAGTAGGGGCTGGAGATTAGGCAAGAGTTAAATTGCTAGAGTAAAAATGGGGAAAAGTATGTTTTTTACACCAAAACAAGGCACTTCCAAATTACAAATTGAGTCATACTTGTTGCTAAGTCGGTTTGGAGGCACGGTAGAGCAACTTGTGATTAAGAAAAAGTAATTTTAGATGATGGTGTTCTGGTAAAGGATGCAGAAAATGACTTTATATGTTATTTGTACTTGTAACGCGCACAGATACTCCGAGGAGTGTCCCGGCGCGGGCCTGGAGAGAGGGAAAGTGAGCACAGAACGCCTGAAGACGCGTTTAAATAAAGAGATAAGTCTTCTGTTTTTTAAAAAAAATAGACAGAAGTCTTGAATACTGCGGAGAGCCAGAGGGAGTGCGTTCCAGGCTGTGGTAGCTCTGACAGCCAGAGAGCTGCCCCCCACTCTAGTGAGCCGGAAGCGGGGAGTATGGGCCAGGAACTGAGCAGATGAACGAAGATATCTGGCGGGGGCATAGAACTGGAACCTCTTCCGTAAGTAGGAGGGGCCGCAGTCATGCAATGCACGATGGGCTAGGGCTTTAAACTTGACTCGATTAGCCACAGGCAGCCAATGAAGTGATCGCAAATGCTGTCTGACACTGCTTCTCATCGGGATGTTAAAAACAAGTCTAGCAGCAGCATTCTGGACAACCTGTAATTTATCAAGAAGGTAGCCCGGCAAGCCGGCATACAGAGCATTGGCGTAATCGAGCCGTAAAAGTATCAGGGTCCTTAGCTGCTCTGGGGAGAAGCGGGAGAAATTTCCTAAGGGTTCCTAAGGGTTTTAAGTAACCTACAGCAGTTCCCCGCTAACTTCTTAATCTGGGTGGAAAAAGAAAGATTCTCCTCGAACCAGACTCCCAGATTTTTCGCGGGTTGCCCAGTTGCGGCTGGCAAGGGAAAATCCGCAGGCCATGGAGTTTCTCTGAACTGGGGAGGGAAGGTCCCATAGTGAAGAATTTCAGACTTATCCTCCTTGCATTTAAGCTGTGCTGAGGAGAGCCATTGAAACACTGCTGCGAGGCAATTTTTGGCCAGTAACGGGGAGCAGTCTGATTTTCCCCAGGTAAACAGCAGCTGAGTATCGTCAGCGTAAGCTATAATTTTGGCTCCC
Organism: Calotriton arnoldi; assembly: GCA_963921515.1. Taxonomy (NCBI): domain Eukaryota; kingdom Metazoa; phylum Chordata; class Amphibia; order Caudata; family Salamandridae; genus Calotriton; species Calotriton arnoldi. The sequence goes on from CAWUFW010007592.1 coordinate 943,647, forward strand.
AGCTCTTCAGCCAAATAAATCAGAGGGGTGACATATAGATTAAAGAGAAGGGAGCTCAGGGAGGACCCCTGTGGCACCCCAGTGGTCACCTCCTGAGGTGAGGAGGAGAACGGAGGGAGCCAAACTTGTTGGGTGCGCCCTTCCAGGAAGGATTTGAGCCAACTCAAGGCAGCACCCGAAATCCCCAAGTCTGCAAGACGGGTAAGCAACAGAGAGTGGGGGACAGTATTGAATGCTGCCGAGAGATCCAACAAAATAAGAGCTGCCCTCCCTCCCGCATCCAAACATTCCCGAATAGCCTCCGAGACTTCCACCAAGGCCGACTCAGTGCTGTAGGAGGCTCTGAATCCGGATTGAGCTGGGTGAAGTAGGCCAGCCCCCTCAACGAAGTCTGTGAGTTGTTTACTAACCACCTTTTTGCAGGCTTTCGCCATAATAGGGAGGAGGGAGATAGGGCGGTAGTTGGCTGGGTTCAGCGGATATAGCATTGGTTTCTTTAAGAGGGGCAGAATCTTAGCCTGCTTCCATACTAAAGGAACAAGGGCCTCCTGAAGGGACAGATTGATAAGTCTGTTGGCTTCAGGGTTCACTGTCTCTGCGACCGAGGCCAGATGTCTGGCTGCACAAAGATCAGTGGGGGAGCCTGACTTCAAGGCCCTAAGGATCTTCAGTGACTCAGGAAGATCAATAGGTAAAAAAGCCGTCAGGGAGGAAGACTCAGTATGTGGCACCTCCAAGGGCGAGGGCCTGGTCATAGAGTGATCACCTAAAGTAAAGGAAGCCTGGATGGAGCGAACCTTATCAATAAAGAAATTTGAAAGTGCCTCGCACCAAGCGTTTGACGAGGGAAGTGTGACAGATTCCGCCCTAGGGGCCATAAAATTCTGGACGATGGAGAAGATTTCTTTAGAATTGTTCTCGCTAGATTGATGCGATCCGCATAATAAAGGCTTTTGGCCTGAGCTATAGAGGTATAGTACAGCTTCTGGACTTTCCTAAGGTTCAGTTTCGCCAAAGGGCAGTAGTCCAGCCGCCAAACTCGTTCTACCTTTTTGCGGTGTTGTCTCTGCAGCCTAAGCTCCTGCGAAAACCATGGCTGGGATGGGGAATCCCTGGATAGTCTGCGGGGGGCCGTGGGGGAAGAACGGGCCACCGCCCTCTTAATCCAACTGGAGACGTTTTCAAGAGCATCCTCCAAATTAGCAGAGGGGGCTGGTCTAGACTCAGCTAGCGCGCAGCTGAAAATCATCGGGTCGATTTTAGCAAAGGCCGGGCTTTGACCGGCATTGCTTGGGGGAATACTACCCTCCAGAACCCAGGAAAAGTATGTTAGGAGATGATTGGACCAGGGCACTGGAAGAGGATCCTCCAACTTGATAGGGAAGTTGGAACAGATAGGATCAAGGATATGTCCACCTGAATGTGTTGGTGCCCTGACCCATTGAGTAAGCTGGGCTAAGTTAAGAGAGTCAATGAATTCCCTGGTGTCTCCCACATATGTGGAGTTCTCTTTTTAGTCTAAAGTCCCCCACATTATTGTGTTGTGTGTCTTTGGTTTTTGTGTTCACAGTGTGAACCTGTTCTTCTTGATAAAGAAGAGAGTTGAGGAGTTTGGTAAGCTGGAACAAAGTGTCACTTCTTGCTGGGAATGTAACTTTTCTTGCTGAAACCTAATAAGCGTTGTATATATATCCGTGTTAACAGAAGAAGGTGCATGACTCAGGCCATACAAGAAGAGCCAGGCTACAAAATTCCAAAGAGGCATGTGCTCTAGACAAGCAGTGTCAAGTGTGTCCAACTGAAAAAAAGAACCCTGTAGCGCTCATCAGGATCTGCACCCAACAACTAAAGTAAACTGTGCAGATTGACTATGGTTCAGTGCAAATGCCCAGAGAATATGCGAGGGAGTTAGTAATGAAAAGCACAGTTGCCCTGCATGGGGTTGTCACATTATCAAGAACAGTGTTAAGAAAGTACTGAGGAATGTAGATCGCCAAATGCTAAAAAGGGTTTCTGTGTCTGTCCAGGAGCCTAACAGTAGCTCCAGAGGAGAAACTCCGAAGATCATGTAAACCCAACTGTAATTTGAGATGAAACACCACAGGTGCCAAGGGTCAAGGAAAAGGTTGTAGGACACGTTATGGTTAGTGGCATGCTCCACAAGTCCAGAAGAGTCATTAGAAGGTAGCTGACAGAGGAAAAACCCCCTACATACTCAAGGCATGAAAGCCTTCAGGGGTCCTGCACAGCTAGAGTGACCTTCAGAGACGATTGCTCATGAACAGCTGCTCACGTCAGTACTGTATCCACACAATACCTGATCATTAAGGAACCTACTGGTACTCCATTTACACCGCTGAAGCAAGTGCAATCATGGACAAGGAGTCATAAAGAGGGAGAGGAGCCTTGAAAGGAAGGGAGTGCTTCTCTTACTCTTTCTCCCAGAAGACGTTCTTCCACAAACTTCAGAGTACCAGAAATAGCTTAGTCAAAGTAAGACACAACCTCAAGCAAAAGAGGCATAGAGGACACTGATCCTAAACGGAATAGCACAGTGGCAAGAACTGCGACTTGTAAAACATGGGTCTCAGAGGTTGAATACCTGGGAAAGAGGCAGAGCAAGGGAGACATTGAGGAAACCAGTTGTGGCAAGAGTGCTATCTCAACTATCTAGGGAAAGCCTCACAACCAGCTAGGAGGAGGGCATCCCAAAAAGTAAGATCCAGAAGAGACAAAAGAACTAATGGTGAAACATCTGCAGATTATGAAGTTATAGAACGTACCACGAAGAGAAACCCCAGGAACTATAGCTCCACAGGCAGCCTAAACGCAAAAGAGTAGAGCTATGTGCAAGGATACAAAAGGCTCTATCCGCACCCTTGTGGTGCAGAAAAAAAACTCTCCACTAAAGTAAAGTTGAGGATGCTCACACATAGATAAGCCAATCTTTCCCTAGCCCAGTCAGCCACCATCTCCCACGGCTGAAACACTCAATAACTCTCCAAAGCCCTTAACAATGCATGGCACAAGCAGGAGATAAACCCCATTTCATAAAGACACCAGTTATGAGGCACCAGAAATCTCATCTTGTTCACTTCAATATAAATGAAAAATTCAAATCAAAATGAAAGGATAAACATGCGAACATAAAATGGCAAAGCATTTCAAGCTATGAGTACCAGAAGATTAGATCACAACAAAGGGCATTATTTAAAGTTTGGCAGATGCAGGGAATCAGCCCAAAAGTGATAGATATTCTGTCTGCACTACTTAGAGTGTATAAGACACTAGGTACTCTAAATAGGGGGGTCAAGACATCCACCAATTTTTGACCGATCTCATGCATCCGCCAAACCCTAAATATCGGCCAAAAACATTTAAATGCACCAGCTGTTACCTTGTCTTTGAGCTTTATCGTAATGCCACTTTTCATAGACTCAACCACCACCATTCCTTTCTTCTATGCCGGTACACCACTTAATTTCCTCAGTAACATATCGTTTAAGCAGAAATGTTAACAACTCCTACTAAACTCACATGCTCCAAACTCCTTTTTGTCAACTGTCTACTTTCTCTCTCATAATTTCACAATCAGATTTTTCAATTTTTGGACAATGAAACAAATCTGAGCACTAATAGCCTGACTCTTAACTTCCGTATTTTCATGGTACATAAATATATTTATTTATTCCTTTTTATTTGACTTTCTCTAACCTGCCCCCACTCCTCATGCCGCACACACAAAAAATCTATAATGAGGTAACTATTTACTTCAGCTGGGAGCATGCTTTTGAGTAAGCAAAATAATCAGAATGTTAGTCTGTCATGAAATAGAATGTTGTGTTTCGTGCTGTAGGCAATTTGTTGTCTGGATTCACATCTGTAGTAAGTAACTGTGTAGCATGCAAAATATCTACTCCTGATTTTGAAGACAAGGCACTTGGGATGTGACTATAACTTGAAAAAGGTATGTGCTCAAATGGCTGTGTATGTGTCAAAGGAAATATATTTAATTAAAGACCTTTAGATTATTAATCGGCTAACCCTTTAAATCAGCATATCTGATCACGGTCTTTACATATCTCCCCAACCTATCTTCAGAAAATTCATAAGTCCTTATAATATAATGTCTTTCATCAAAGGTCTTACTCTTTTGCAGAGTAATGCCAGTTCTTGAAAACAGACTTTAAAATCTGTCTATAGTATTCCACTACTTAACCAAGCATCATTATATATTACTGGAGGAAAAATCCATCAACTTGTTCATCAAAATAAGTTCACAATTGTTCTACATTAAACAGAGTTAGCTGATGCCAAGACAAAAAGTAAGCTGGAATACTCTTACAATGGTGATAAATGCCACTAAAGTTTATGATTCACAGTAGAGTTTTTTCTAGTGATAGGTCAATTTTGGGTCACATATATCGAAAAACTTTTCCTGACAGAATTATCTTGTTAATATTAGGCACGGGAAACTGTCTACAAATACACATATGTAAAAAAGAAAACTTGCCCCACAAAAACAGAACATTTGGAAATTACGGGACCGTGTCATGTACCACCCGGGGCACTACCCATGGAAATTAGTATGAAGCTGGGGTACTGCCTGCAACAAACAATAGGGCACAATGAGCCTATAACAATAGATAGGACACCAGGAAATTTCCAGGTTTTCCAGTAACAAGACTTACCCTAATTGTTACGTGGAACTGTCTGTGTGTGTGAATCTAGTACATGCATGCTTTTTCAAAAGTGAGTGTCTAAGTAGGAACCTCACAAATAGAAAACCAATAAGAACGTATCATTCCTGAGTATCCAACAGGGATCTTGATGTTCCTGATGAAAGTAGATGACCCACTGGGCAATAGTTAGCTGGCTGAAACAGGCTGACCTGTGATTGTAGGAATAATTGACAGTCCAGGACACCCTCCCCCCACCCACACATTTTTTATCTGCCAAAGGTGCCCTGAGAATAAAAACTGAGAATAAGGATACACTCTTAGGTGTTTTAAAATTTGATAAGGAGTGTTTTGCAGTGCTACCTCCAAAAGCGGGGTGGACCCCACCCAGTATTGATTTCTATACAGGGTGAAGACTCCATGATGAAGCATGCTCATAGGAATATGTGGGTGAGAGTCCACCTTTGAAAAGGGAATACTCCCCTTCATTGGCTTTTGGAATAAGGACTGGATAAATTCATTTTGGGAGACGTACTCTTGTTTTTCAATTACATTTGGCATTGAAATGAGGTGACTTTCCTAACAATCTCTTATCACTCCTTCACTTTTGTTTGTGCCACAAAAAACAGCAACATGCTGCCTCATTTGTGTGAACACAAGCACAGTGACTCTGAAAAACCACACCAGAAACATTATTGCTTTAGTTATCATTTCCTAGAATATTTGTTTGAGCTCCACTCTAATGAGAAATTACACCGTACATAATTTTGCCCAACTAGTTCTTTCTGTAGCTTTATTTTATGCACATAATTTCTGAGAACACACAATTCCCTCAGAATCAAACTTCTTGGCCCCCAACTTACTCATTCCCATCTGACTTCAGAGAGACCTTTAATTAATGTTAAATCGGCACCAACTTTGGGCGCCCGTATTCTACTGTCTATCCAGGGAATACAAAACACTTTTCACTGATATACCTTAAAAGAATTTGGAATAAAATTCTTAAAATTTCAATCACTCTCATGGAAACAAAACAATATGTTTGAGAAGTTTGCTGAAATTTAATTGAGAATTTCAAAGTTTGAAACTTTTTAGTATGGTTTGAGTTCTACTCTAGGAAGTGTTTAATCATAAGAACCACTTAATTTAAAAGGACAAATTTCTCAAAACTTTGCATCAAACATGCCAGACTTAGCACGCACGGTTATTCTATTTGGACCACTTATATCAGTCGCTGGAGTGAAAGCACTTTACGGATGTTTGACAGAACCATGCATGCGTTACCACGCATGCCTTTACAACGCATCCATTACCAAGCCTATGCCTCTACAACACAGGCATTTGCCACGCCAATCTTTACCACACCTATGCCTTTACCACGCATGCCTTTACAAAGAAAATTTAAAAATATATGTATACATATAGATGCATCCGTGACTCAACTCAACCACCCCTAAACCCTAAATATACCCTTACCACACAATACCCCTACCTACCCTAAACTCTAAAAACACCATTGCCACCAAAATACCCTACCCACCCTAAACCCTAAAAATACCCTTGCCAACCAAATACACTTACCCTTCCTAAACCCTACAAACACCCTTGCCACCCAAATTCCCCTACCCACACTAAAACCTAAAAATACCCTTGCCACCCAAATACCTTTTACCCACCCTAAACCCTAAAATTTCTCCTGCCACCCAAATGCCCTCACTCAGCCTGAAAATACCCTAGCCACCCAATACCCTCTCCCACCCCTAAACCCTAAAAACGCCCTTACCATTATATATATATATATATTCACTGAAAAAACCATAGGTTTCAGGTACGTTATAGTTAGAAATTAGCATTTAAAAAACCTTAGAAATTCACTGAAAAAACCATAGGTTTCAGGGCCGTTATAGTTAGCTGGACATTTCACTCTTACAAAACCGTAGAAATTCCACCGTTATAGTTAGTTGAGCTAACTATAACTCGCGCACCCGCAATGCACTGCTCATGACGTCACATATTAAATCATTCATGACATGGTCAGTGACATCACTGATGAACCCAGCGCGAATTTCGCCGAAATTTTAAAAAAAGAAATGCTTTTTTTTGCCCTGGGGGTCTTTGTGGGACCCCCTGAGCAGGCCTGGGGGGTCAGGGTGTTTCTACCCTTCCCCCTTTTCTTGTTTTTCAGGCTTGTTTTACTGTTTTCTTGTGACTCGGTTCTACCGAGTCACAAGATGGCTGCCAACACTTCCTGGTTTGGAGTGTTGACAGCCAATTAGAATAAAGCTCGTGATCGGGAGGGTTCGCGAACCCTCCTCGGCCATAGATATCGAAATTTTTATTTTTTAAATTTCTCAGCAACTACTGAACGGATTTACACCATTTAAAAAAAGGGAAGCTTTCTGAACCAAGCACTACCTTTTTGCCAAATTTGGTGTAATTCCGTTCAACAGTTCGGGCTGTAGCCTTGGCTAAAGTTTCCTATGGGAAATTGATTTTCCAACCTCTATTCTTTGAATTTCTCAGGAACTACTGAACGGATTTACACCATTTAACAACAAGCATTGGCATAGCCAATAGGTCTCGCCTTTGGGACCTTATAAGTGTTTAGTTATCCAGCACAATATCCTTGGTGCAACAACATCACCTGTTGCATGGCTAAACACTTATAAGGTCCCAAAGGCGAGACCTACTAGCTATGCCAATGCTTGTTAAATAGGGGTTCTACATGAAAGGGCGGGACATGTGGCGCTCAGATTAGGAAAGCGCTGAGGCCCTGGCAGTAAGCGCTATACAAAAGGCAGCCTCACAACAATAACAATATGTACTGGATGTGTACATGTCATTGTGGCAATTCCCCAAAATGGGCCAACCGTATAGAAATCAAATTAGACTATGTTCTAGATATTATCCCTGAAAAGCAAATTTAAGTTGCAAAAGGGGTTCCGTAGTCACTGCTTTTAGTTGGACCTGCGCATCTGATAGTCTGCATTCCTAGATGCAAAAATCTTCAGGGCATGCGTGTTTATTTACAGAGCAGTCTACAAATATGACGTGGACTTTTGTGAAATATACATTTCCAGCCAAGACGAAGAGCAAGAGTGCATACACAAGAACGTGCGTTACTTTGACGTCCTTACGTTTTCAAGATACAATGACGTTTAAGAGGGCTTGTGCGCAGCGCCCATTGGGTGACACGGACTGTAGACAAACAAGTAGACTCCTTGTAGTTACTTTAGGTCCTTACTGCTATTGTTTCATTGGCTTTCATGAATTCAGACAGTTCCGTTAACCTTAGCTTCAGGCAGAAAATGGGGAGAAGAAAGTGAAAATTGAAAAGAGGGAAAGTCTGGCTAAAACGAGTGGGAGAAAAAAGAGATAAAGAGGGAGAGAAACGAGAGAAAAGAAAGGAGGGACGGTGTGTAAAATATGGGGCGGAATGAAAGGAAGAACTGAAGACAAGAGAGAACTAAAAAGATGAGAGCGGCAGGAGTGAAAGTACAGCAAGAGGAGGAGAATGGAAAAGCAAAAATGAAGATAGGGAAAGGGAAAGATGGAAAGTGAGAAGGGTAGAGAAGGGACAGTGGAGGGAAAAACGTGTGAGCTCAAGGGTGGAGAAAGGGAGAACAAGAAATAGGGACACAAATAATAATAAAGAGGAAGGGGGAACATGAAGCTTGCAAGAAATATGGTAGTGGAGATGAAGAATGGGAGAGAAGAAAGCGAGCAAAGTGATTTGATACAATGGGAAGAGCGGCTCAAGATTGTAATTGTATTTACAAAGCGCGTACTACCACTGACGAAGCGATGTGCGAGAGGGGAACGTAAAAGAGAGTCAGAGAGATATGCGAGGAAAGAGAACAGTGTGACGAGGTGGGCAAGAAGAAAGAATGAAACATGGAAGGGTGGGAGAGACGGGGAGATCGAAAAGAGGTGGGCGAGTGAGAGCTATGAAAGAGAATAAAACGAGGAGTGACGAGAAAGCTGCGAAAGGAAAGTGAATGAAAAGTGCGCTTTAGCTATGGCGAGGAGAAAGAGGAGGGAGTGGGAGATACAACGAAAGGAAAGACGAAACATTGTGATATGTGGGAAGGGATGTAGAAGGGCCAGAGAATGATCCGAGGAAGGAAAACTATAGAGGGAGAGAAAGGGAGACTGACAGAGACTAATTTACAGAGAAGAGGGAGAAAATGAGGTGAGTGGAGAACAGGAAGGATGAAAGGAGAAAAAAAGGAGTGAAGAATGAAACAAGAGAGGTAAAGTGAAAGAAAGTTTATTTTAAAACGCTGCAATCGCTGCAATACATTTGAGAGAAAGTTTATTTAAGAACTCTGCAATAGAAGAAGTAAACAAGTGGGAGGGGTGGGGGAGTGCACGCGCGCACACACAGGAGACAACTCTTGCAGCTGGGCGGGCTTGAGCCTTGAGGCTTGAAGAAGTAAACAAGTGGGAGGGGTGGGGGGAGTGCATGCGCGCTAAGCAGCAGCTGTTTGCTCTTTTTCAAAGCACACACTCGTGCTTGTGGCGCGCCGCTGCGCACTCCCGCAAGCTGTATGCCGCCACAAGCACGAGTATGTGCTTGGAAAAAGAGCTGTACGACGGCTAAAGGTCTTCTACACAGCGCATGCGTGCTGCGTAGGCGAGACCTAAAAAGGACTCTTTCTGAACCAAGGGCTACCTTTTTGCAAAATTTGGTGTAATTCCGTTCAGCAGTTCGGGCTGTAGCCCTGTCTAAAGTTTACTATGGAAAATAACATGGAGAAAACACGTTTTGGGTCCCCCCTTTTTTCTCGGCCCCCGCTTGACGAATCACCACGAAACTTTCAAGACAGGATCTGACCGGAGCGCCCCACTAGTTTTGAAAATTTCGCGATGATTCGTCAAACGACGCCAAAGTTATTGAAAAAACAAAAAATGTTTTTCCTATGGAAAATAGGTCCTAACTATAACTACCTACTGGCGACCGCCAGTAGGTAATATATATATATTCACTGAAAAAAGCCACAGGTTTCAGGGACGTTATAGTTAGTCTGACATTTCACTCGTACAAAACCAGAGAAATTCAGCCGTTACAGTTAGCTGAGCTAACTAAAACTCACGCCCCCGCAATGAATTGCTGATAACGTCACATATTACATCACTCATGACATGATCAGTGACATCACTGATGACAGCATTGATTCCATCAAGAAGGCATTCAGATGTGTCACGCATTTGCAATAAATTCAGAATGTTAGCACTCTAGTTGCTCATTGGATCACTGTAGTAAAGCTACTGCTCACAAGGGAGTTAACTGGAAGTCTGCTGCTGGTATTGAAAGTGCATGTTTCAGTCTGCATGTCAGAATTTTTTAATGATATAGAAGAGGATTTGAGAAGTCACTCAAAATGTGCCCTAATTTTTCTTTCTGCAGCACTAATCATAATTTCTGTGGCACAATGAACCCCCTCATTTGGTTCCTTTTTAAATTAAATGTTTTAAGTGTTACCAGTTTATTCCAATGAAGATGGCTTCAGGTGTGCCATATTTTTGTCATAACTAAGACTGTTAGAGCTCTAGTTGTTCTTTAGAACACTCTGGGAAGCTGCAGTAGAACACAAAGGAATCAACTGACAGTCTCTGCCCTTGTTGGATGTACATGTTTTACTGAGAATGTCTGACTTCATTCTCACATGACAGAGAAAGATAATGTGAATTTACAGAAAATATGCTCATTTCAGCTTCTGGAGCACCTTCCAAACCTCTATGGAAAAATCACGAGAAAATTGTTTTCTCTCAAACATGATTCATCATATCCCAGTAGAAGGCTTTTTCACAGGGTAAAATCACCTTATAACACATCACAATTCCTAAAATTAGTATGGTACCATCAACAAATGATTTATAATGTAACTAAAGTCTGTTATCACCCTTTATACGTTCTCCTTGTGGTGACCCTCAAAACCTTCCATTCACTACAATGCATTTTAATGGGGTGCTATCATGTATATTGGTCCCAAGATGGCTGCCAACATTTCTTGGATGAAGTGCTGACAGCCAATCAGATCTCACGATGAGATGTGTGGTTAGGCTCCGCCCAGATATCGATATTTCTTTTTCCTTTAATATTTCAAAAACTACTGAACGGATTTACACCATTTAAAGCAAAGAGTGCACTCTGGACCAAGAACTGCCATTCTGCCAAATATGGTGTAATTCCGTTTAGCAGTTCGGGCTGTAGCCGCGACAAAGGTTTCCTATGGAAATTAACATGGAGAAAACACGTTTTGGGACCCCCCTTTTTTCTCGGCCTCCGCTTGACGAATCACCCCAAAACTTTCAAGACAGCAGCTGACCGGAGCACCCCATTAGTTTTGAGAATTTCGCAAAGATTCGTCAAACGGCGCCAAAGATATTGGCAAAAGAAAAAATGCTTTTCCTATGGAAACAAAGTCCTAACTATAACTACCGACTGGCGACCGCCAGTAGGTAATATGTATATATATATATATATATATATTCACTTAAAAAAACATAGGTTTCAGGCACGTTATAGTTAGAAATTAGCATTTAAAAAACCTTAGAAATTCACTGAAAAAACCATAGGTTTCAGGCACGTTATAGATAGAAATTAGCATTTAAAAAACCTTAGAAATTCACTGAAAAAACCATAGGTTTCAGGCACGTTATAGTTAGAAATTAGCATTTAAAAAACCTTAGAAATTCACTGAAAAAACCATAGGTTTCAGGGACGTTATAGTTAGAAATTAGCATTAAAAAAACCTTAGAAATTCACTGAAAAAACCATAGGTTTCAGGGGCGTTATAGTTAGTTGGACATTTCACTCGTACAAAACCCGTGAAATTCCCCCGTTATAGTTAGTTCAGCTAACTATAACTCGCGCCCCCGCAATGCACTGCTGATGACGTCACATATTACATCACTCATGACATGGTCAGTGACATCACTGATGACATCACTGATGACATCTCAAATGACATCACTGATGACATCACTGATGACATCATCCAGTGACTGTGTGTTTCTGTAAAGTTTAAATATGTTTAATATATATAGGGAAAGGCGTATTGAAGAATGAGTGGGTGTATAAGTGTCTGAATGGATGATTTAGTAGGTGCGTGACTGACTCTACAATCGAGTGATTAAACGTATCTTACTGAATGCATGGGTTAGTGACTAAACTGTGTGAATGTCTGTATCCGTGTGTCTGTTGGTGTGTAAGCGGCTGCATGGGTTTGTGAATAGCTACATGAGTGTCTATATGGGTTATTGATTTGTTGTCTGAGTATCTGTATGGGTGCCTGAGTGTTTGTGTGGGTGGGGTGTGTGTGACTCTGAGCATAGATGTGTGAGTGGGTGATTCACTGGGTGCATGGTTTCAAGAGTGCATCTGTGATGGACTGTATGGGTGGGTGAGTGTGTGTATGGGTGTGTTAGTGAGTGAATGTATAAATCAGTGGTACATGTGTGAGTAACTACATATGTGAAAAGTAGTATATATGTGTGTTGGAGTACATAATTGGCTACAAATGAGAGTGTGTTATTGTGAGAGTGGCTGTATGGATGAGTGTGTGCTTGTATCATTGATTGTATAAGAGAGTAAGAATGTGCTAGTATTTGTATGAGTAATTGAGCTGGTGTGTGTATAACTGTGCATCTGAGTAAATGGGAGTGTGATTAATTATTTGCATGACTGACTAGGTGTGTGAGTACCTCTATGGATGAGTGGCGGTGTGTGAGTGTCTATATAGGTGTATGAGTGCATATGATAGTTCTGTACTGAGTGACCGTAAGTATGAGTGACTTTACGGGTGAGTGAGTGGATGTGTGTGTAGACCTAAGAATCAGTGAGTGGGTATGTACTTATTGGTGTTAGAGTGTCTATGGTTTTGAGAATGGTAGTGTGTAATTTAGAGTGGGTGTATCAAAAGTTATATTAGGGTGTGAGAAGATGCATGAAATTTTCACATGGATGATGTCATGAGTGATGTCATCAGTGATGTCATTTGAGATGTCATCAGTGATGTCATCAGTGATGTCACTGACCATGTCATGAGTGATGTAATATGTGACGTCATCAGCAGTGCATTGCGGGGGCGCGAGTTATAGTTAGCTGAACTAACTATAACGGGGGAATTTCACGGGTTTTGTACGAGTGAAATGTCCAACTAACTATAACGCCCCTGAAACCTATGGTTTTTTCAGTGAATTTCTAAGGTTTTTTTAATGCTAATTTCTAACTATAACGTCCCTGAAACCTATGGTTTTTTCAGTGAATTTCTAAGGTTTTTTAAATGCTAATTTCTAACTATAACGTGCCTGAAACCTATGGTTTTTTCAGTGAATTTCTAAGGTTTTTTAAATGCTAATTTCTAACTATAACGTGCCTGAAACCTATGGTTTTTAAGTGAATTTCAAAGGTTTTTTAAATGCTAGTCTCTAACTATGCCTACAAAGGTAGGACATGTGAAGAAAGAAGAAAAAACGCACAGAAAGAAGCAAAAGAAATGCAGAAAGAACCAACAGAGGAGCAGAAAGACGCCTTGTTCCAAAATCATCCTGTGCCCACAACTTTTTCAGACGGGTACTGGTGGTAACTGACTCTGACTAACCAGGCCTAGAGACAGTGCTATGCTAAAAGACACTTAGAATACAGTGAAAACACTTACATACACTAGGGAACACTATGCATTGGGGTACCCCTGTGATTAGCATGACCTCCTCTGTAAGGCCCTAGTACATAATAGGGCAGGGGGATTAAAACTACCTCTTAAAACGCGCTAGCGGGCGCGTTTGCACAGTGGTGAAGGGGGGGGCCTGATGTGACATGTGTGCAAACACGCCCTGTGGCGCGTTTTAATTTGGGGAATTTATTCCTCTTCAATCCTGAGGGTCCATTGGGTCCAACTAGCCCACCACGTACCTCCAGTAAGCGCCACAGGGCTGCGTTGCAGAGAGGTGGCCCATGCCATGCCCCTTTTTACACCACTCTGCAACGCAGCTCTGTGGCGCTTACTGGAGGTACGTGGTGGGCTAGTTGGACCCAAGGGATTGAAGAGGAATTCATTCCCCAACTTAAAACACGCCACAGGGCGTGTTTGCACACATGTCACCTCAGGCCCCGCCCCCTCCCTTCACCACTGTGCAAACGCGCCCTGTGGCGCGTTTTAAGTTGGGGGATAAAGTCCCCTTGAATCCTGAGGGTCCCTGGGGTCCAACTAGCCCACCAGGTACCTCCAGTAAGCGCCACAGAGCTGCGTTGCAGAGAGGTGTAAAAAGGGGCGTGGCCTCTGAACACCTCCCTGCAACGCAGCTCCCTGGCGCATACTGGAGGTACCTGGTGGGCTAGTTGGCCCCAGGGACCCCAGTATTCAAGGGGAATTAGTTACCCAACTTTAAACGTGCCAGGGGGCGCGTTTGCTGAGTGTTACAGGGAGGGCGGGGCCTAGCCGCGATGCCGGCTTTTTTTTTTAATTTATTTTTTTAGAAGGGGGGCTGTGTGGCCCCCTTCTTTTCCTATTTTTGGGCCCTGGGGACACCATCCCCCAGGGCCTGACCCCTATTTTGTTAAATTATAAAAAAAATCGGAAGGGGGGCCGCGTGGCCCCCCTGCTGAGGCCATTTTGGCCCCGGGGACCCCATCTCCCGGGGCATGGCCATTGTTTTTTTTTTTTTTTTTAAATAATTGGAGGGGGGCTGCGTGGCCCCCCTCCTCAGGCCATTTATGGCCCCGGGGACCCCATCCCCCGGGGCTGGCCTTTGCGTGGTTTTTTTTTAATTACATTTTTTATTATGGGGGAGGTGGGCCGCTTTGCCCCCCTCCCGGGCCACTCATGGCCCCGGGGAACCCATCCCCCGGGGCCTGGCCTCTCGTTGGGGACCGTGGGGGGGTCCCCAATCCCCCCACGGTCCCGCCGGCTCCCCGCGTCCTGCGGGAGCCGGCATTGCTTTTCCACAAGGGGAGCTGCTGACATGCAGCTCCCCTTATGGAAAAGCAATTCTGCTAGCTTCATTGAAGCGAGAGCAGGTTTCCTGCTCTCGCTTCAATGAAGCAAAGCAGAGTTTGCAATGACAGGGCGGGAGCCGCGAGGCTCTCGCCCTGTGATTGCAAACAGCAGTGTCCCGGGGGGTGGGCACCCCGGGACACTGCAGTAGCCGGCCCTGGGGGGTGGCGGTCCCCAGGGCCATGAAGGGCTCCAGGAGGTGGGCCGCGCGGCCCCCCTCCCAACAATTGCACAGCTTCGGGGAGGTGGTGATCCCCGGGGGTCCATTACGGACCCCCGAATTTAAATAGTAGTGCCCCGGGGAGGTGGCGGTCCCCGGGGCGTGTGGGGGGGTCTCAAGCCCCCCCCCCCACACACAGGTCTTTTATTTTTTTTAAAAGCCCCGGGGGTGGCGATCCCCGGGGCAGCGTGGGGGACGTGTGCCCCCGCTAAATAATTAATGAAAGCCCCGGGGGGTGGCGGTCCCCGGGGCTTGTGGGGGCCTTTGAGGCCTCCCCATACATTAAAATAATAAGCCCCGGGGTGGCGGTCCCCGGGCTGCGGGGGGCTGTGTGCCCCCGCAAATATTTATAGAAAGCCCCGGGGGTGGCAGTCCCGGGGCTGCGGGGGCCGAGAGCCCCCTGGAAATATTTATGGAAAGCCCCGGGGGGTGGCGGTCCCCGGGGCTGCGGGGGCCTCCCTGGGCCCCCGCTATTACATTTTCGCATGCCCCCGGGACTTGGCCCACCCGGGGGCTAAATATTAACGAAGCGCTTCGTTTTTTTTTCCTTCACGGCGGGATTTGCGGATCCTACGCGAATTTCGCCGTTTAAAAAAAAAAAAATGCTTTTTTGGGCCCTGGGGGTCAGGGTGTTTCTACCCTCCCCCTTTTCTTGTTTTGCGCCTTAGTTTTTCTGTTTTCTTGTGCCTCGGTTCTACCGAGGCACAAGATGGCTGCCAACACTTCCTGGTTTGGAGTGTTGACAGCCAATTAGCATGAAGCTCATGGTCGGGAGGGTCCGCGGATCCTCTGTGCCTCTAAATATCGAAACTTTTATTTTGATTTTCTCAGTAACTACTGAACGGATTTACACCATTTTTAAAAAGGTCGCTTTCTGAGCCAAGCAGTACCTTTTCGCCAAATTTGGTGTAATTCCGTTCAGCAGTTCGGGCTGTAGCCGTGTCTAAAGTTTCCTATGGGAATTAACAAGGAGAAAACACGTTTTGGGACCCCCTTTTTCTCGGCCTCGCTTGCCGAATCACCCGGAAACTTTCAAGATAGGAGCTGACCGGGAGCGGGCCATAAGTTTTGAAAATTTCGCGAAGATTCGTCAACCGGCGCCAAAGTTATTGGGAAAAGAATGTTACGAATTTCCTATGGATAATAGGTCCTAACTATAACTATCTACTGGCGACCGCCAGTAGATAATATATATATATGCAAAAACAATTGATGTACAGAATGCAGAACAATGTCATACATTCACCCCAGTACAGAGATCTGGGCCTAAATCCATCGTTTTTTTGCTCACCATGCCATTCCAGTTTGAACCCAGCCATATGCAAATCAGTCCTGACCCTGTGCCCAATGAGAACAATCCAGCCCGAACTGCCAGGCCAGGTCCTCCCTGGACTGGAAACAAGCATCCTAGGACCAGTTTCGGGGTTTCACCCCTCTTCAGCCAGGATAGCTTGATTCCAGTGGCATGGAGGAGCCCATTTAAGCCTACATCTCAATTTCTTCCACAGATGCCGGCAGATGCGATAGATACATTCACGGAGTCAGTAACCAAAGACTTACTACGCCTTCGGCGAGAAAGGAAATATTCAACAAAAAACATGAACTTCTCAAAGCAACAACAATTGGCCCTATATGGATTGAGTCAAGACACTACCATCATATGCAAACCTTCGGATAAAGGTGGGAATATCGTTCTCCAAACTCGAGAACAGTATAATATGGAGGCCAATCGACAGTTGTCGGATAAAAAATGTTATGTGAAAATCAATGAAAAAGAATACCATCAAAGTATCACAAATTATCATCTTCTGATATCCGATTGGCATAAGAAAGATATGCTTGATTTGGAGGAATATTTATTTCTCAGATGTCTTAATCCAAAGATTCCAACATTTTACCACCTCCCGAAGGTACATAAGGATCAACTGAACGCTCCCGGAAGACCTATTGTGGCGTCCAAGGGAGCTTGAAAGAACGCATGTCTATCTATATTGACTTGTTCTTGGCACAACATGTGCAGAAACTTAAGTCATAAATCAAGGACATCAAGGACTTCTTGGGACACCTAAATTCAATACAATGGGAAGATGGATTCCAATTGATAGTGCTTGACATCACCAGCCTTTATACATGTATCACCCATAGTGATAGTCTGAGGGCGGTGAAATATTTCTTGGATAATCGTCCTCTTAAATTATTGGAACATAATGTGCTGCTGTTAAATTTCATTGAATTTTGTCTTAACAACAATATATTTCTCTTTCAGAACCAACTTTATAGACAGGTCTCAGGGACGGCCATGGGCACCTGCTTCGTCCCCAGCTACGCGAATTTATTCGTGGGCTGGTGGGAGGAGCAGGTAGCCTGGGCTGAGTCCAAGAATACATGGACAGACAGGATTGTTACATGGCATCGATATATCGATGACCTGTTTATTGTCTGGAGAGGGCCACCTGAGACAGCACAGACATATATAGAGGAATTAAACTCTAACGAGGTCAATCTGAAATTCACGGGAGAAGTGAGTTCATTGTCTGTAAATTATTTGGATCTCATTGTCTATGTGGAGAAAGGGAGACAGTGCACTAGGTTGCATAGAAAGTCTTGCCGAAACGTGTCTGTGCCTGTGGTTCGCTAAATAAACTTCCGAACCTGCCCCCGCGAGTGCTGTCTTCCTTGGGTAATTTTGGGAGGAATTTGGAGTGGCAATATATATATATATATATATATATATATATATATATATATATATATATATATATATATATTCACTGAAAAAACCATAGGTTTCAGGGGCGTTATAGTTAGTTGGACATTTCACTCGTACAAAACCATAGAAATTCCCCGTTGTAGTTAGTTCAGCTAACTATAACTCGCGCGACCATAATGCACTGCTGATGACGTCACATATTACATCACTCATGACATGGTCAGTGACATCACTCATGACATCACTCATGACATCTCAAATGACATCCTGATGACATCACTGATGACATCATCCTTGTGATAGAGTGGCAGACCTCCTCTCACCCTAATATAACCTTTGATACACACACTCAAAAATACAAACTAACATTTTCAAAACAATGGACATACCAATACCAGTTACAACACACCTATTCAGTAATTCCAAGATCTACACACACATCCACTCATTCACCAACAGTCCCTATACAGTCACTCATACATGTACTCACTCATCATATGTACTCATACACCTATACATCCTGTTACACACCGCCACTCATCCATAGAATTACTCACACACATAGTCACACATGCAAACAAAGTATCAAACATCCATTTACTTGCATATACAGTTATACACACACTACCACACTTACTTCTACAGAAACTTACACATACTTACTCTCTTAAACAATCACTTATAGAAACACCTACTTATTTGTACAGGAACTCTTCCAATCTCTCACTCTCACATATACTCACTTATATACACCAATACTCACATATACTAGTTTAAAACATATGTAGTTACTCATAAAGACACTATTGAGACAGTCATTCACTCACTAACACACCCATACACATACTCATCCACCTATACAGTCCTGCACACATGCTGTCTTCAACACATACAAACAGTGAGTCACTCATTCATGCATCTATGCACTAAGTAATACCCCCCACCGAACCATACAGACACTCAGACACTCATACTGATACTCAAAAAACCAACTAATAACCCATATAGACACTCATGTAGCTACTCACCAACCCATGCAGCCACTTATACACAAAGTGAGAGACTGATACAGATATTTTCATATTTAAACATTACTCACTAACCCATGTATTCACTAAGATACACTTAGTCAGTTATACAATCAATTTTACAAAACAAAATCATCCATTTAGACACTTATATACCCATTTATTCTTCCATCGACCTTGAGATATACATATATAAAACATATTTAATTTTCAGAAAAACACACATTCACTGGATGATGTCATCAGTGATGTCATCAGTGATGTCATTTGAGATGTCATCAGTGATGTCATGAGTGATGTCACTGACCATGTCATGAGTGATGTAATATGTGACGTCATCAGCAGTGCATTACGGAGCGCGCGAGTTATAGTTAGCTGAACTAACTATAACGGGGGAATTTCTATGGTTTTGTACGAGTGAAATGTCCAACTAACTATAACGCCCCTGAAACCTATGGTTTTTTCAGTGAATTTCTAAGGTTTTTAAATGCTAATTTCTAACTATAACGTGCCTGAAACCTATGGTTTTTTCAGTGAATTTCTAAGGTTTTTTAAATGCTAATTTCTAACTATAACGTGCCTGAAACCTATGGTTTTTTCAGTGAATATATATATATTTATTATACTATGTATACATGTGAAAATGTCTCGGTCCCCTGTTTGCCTCGGTGGCACGGAAAAAATGGGTGGAACTGACGTCAGCAGGCCGACGAGGTTCTCTTATGGCTCCGATGACGTCATACGGTGTCGCGAGCTGAGCCGTGCTAATATGACGTCCTCGTTGACGTGGGAGAGCTAGGAAAGAATTTCCGTGGAATGCTAGTGCAGGGGATATTCACCTAAGTGTTCAGGCTAGTCCTTTGGGAGCAACTGTTTATGTTGCCACTCCAGAAACCGAAACCAGTGATCCGAGGGCAGAGGCCCTGCAGATGGCACACGAGGTGGGGTGCCCAGTCGTGTGCACCGGGCGGGGCAGTGAAGTGACAAGCACCACAACCCACAAAAAAGGTAACGAGGGCACTGAATAACACAGGATCTTCTCTTTGTATCTGGCAGGAACAACGAAGTTAAAATGCCCTAGTACCAAAATGTAGAATTAGTGCTACAACGGTCTTCAAGAGGACCTGCGATGCCGCTTCTGCCTCCCGTACCCTGGAGGTGGCAAATGGGTCACGCGGTACGGTCATACTGCGGTGGGACGCACACTCGTTGACCTCTCATGGCACTGCTCCACACTTCAGGGAGGACGCTTTCCATTAGCTATGTTTTCTGATGACATGTCGCGCCGGCCCCGTCCAACAACAGAACTCCTTTAGATCCAAACAGACTCTTCCACTCTCTCACCGGAAGTGAAACCAGGCCACGCGGACACTTTCACAATACAACAGCCGGGAATGCACTTTTCGGTAAAAAAACACATTCCTTCCTCCTAATTAATCAAATAAACGTCTCACTGAAGAACAGGGGCCAGCTTCGATCGGTAAACAGCCGTTACAACGACTTTTTTACTTTGCAATACCATTACAACGCATGCATTACCACGCATGCGTCGTACATCACGAAGTCATTAATACGCATTTTTTTAGAACGCATGGTCATTTACCACGCATGCCTTTACAACTAATTTTGTTGTAAAGGTATGTATGGTAAATGACCATGCGTTCTAAAAACATGTAGACGATCCATGTCGTTGTAAGGAAACAGAGGCTGTTCCGTTTCCTCACAACGACGTGCACCGCCCCTCAGAGACAACGTGAAGCAGGAACCACGAGGAGAGAGGAACCACGAGGAGTGAGAGGTAAGGGGGATTGGGCATGGGGTGGGGTTTCTTTTCTAGGGTTTAGGGTAGTGCAGTGGTGTTTGGGTGGTGTAGGGGTCGTGCTGGGGGTAGTGTTTTAGGGTTTAAGGTAGTGCAGTAGTGTAGGGGTCGTGCTGGGGGTAGTGTTTTAGGCTTTAGGGTAGTGCAGTGGTGTATGGGTAGTGTAGGGGGTCGGTGCTGGGTTAGTGTTTTAGGGTTTAGGGTAGTGCAGTGGTGTTTGAGTAGTGTAGGGGGTCATGCTGGTGGTAGTGTTTTATGGTTTAGGGTAGTGCAGTGGTGTTTGTGTAGTGTAGGGGGTCATGCTGGGGGTAGTGTTTTATGGTGTAGGGTAGTGCAGTGGTGTTTGGGTAGTGTAGGGGTCGTGCTGGGGGTAGATTTAGGGTAGTGCAGTGGTGTTTGGGTAGTGTAGGGAGTCGTGCTGGGGGTAGTGTTTTAGGGTTTAGGGTAGTGCAGTGGTGTTTGTGTAGTGTAGGGGTTGTGCTGGGGGTAGTGTTTTAGGGTTTATGTTAGTGCAGTGGTGTTTGGGTAGTGTAGGGGGTAGTGCTGGGGTAGTGTTTTAGGGTTTAGGGTAGTGCAGTTGTGTTTGTGTAGTGTAGGGGGTAGTGCTGGGGGTAGTGTTTTAAGGTTTAGGGTAGTGCAGTGGTGTTTGGGTAGTGTAGGGGTTCATGCTGGGGGTAGTGTTTTAGGGTTTAGGGTATGGCAGTGGTGTTTGGGTAGTGTAGGGGGTTGTGCTGGGGGTCGATTTAGGGTTTAGGGTAGTGCAGTGGTGTTTGTGTTGTGAGGGGGTTGTGCTGGGGGTAGTGTTTTAGGGTTTAGAGTAATGCAGTGGTGTTTGTATAGTGTAGGGGGGTTTAGGGTAGTGCAGTGGTGTTTGTGTAGTGTAGGGGGTAGTGTTTTAGGGTAGTGCAGTGGTGTTTGTGTACTGTAGGGGGTCGTGCTGGGTTCTAGTGTTTTAGGGTTTAGGGTAGTGCAGTGGTATTTGTGTAGTGTAGGTGGTAGATTTAGGGTTTAGGGTAGTGCAGTGGTGTTTGGGTAGTGTAGGGGGTCGTGCTGGGGGTAGTGTTTTTGAGTTTAGGGTAGTGCAGTTGTGTTTGGGTAGTGAAGGGGTCGTGCTGGGGGTAGTGTTTTAGGGTTTAGGGTAGTGCAGTGGTGTTTGGGTAGTGTAGGGGTCAACCAACATGAATTTGTCCTTGTGTGATGTAACCAATGCTCATGTAAAGCACTCCAATACCTGACCAGTCTGCACTATATATAACTGCAAAAAACAAAAAATAAAAAGTGTTTTGCACACTTCTGTCATTGGGCTATACGTGGGCTACCTCTGGGTGATATTTGTGCTACATTTGGGCTCTTTTTCTCTGGTGGCCATCTTGGGAGACTTATTTGTTATGAAGTTTCCTAATTTCCTCATTTACTACAGTCTCCTCAGTAGGAAATGCTTTCAGTTTTTTACTTTGATTCCATCAAGAAGGCATTCAGATGTGTCACACATTTGCCATAAATTCAGAATGTTAGCACTCTAGTTGTTCATTAGATCACTGTAGTAAAGCTACTGCTCACCAAGGAGTTAACTGGAAGTCTACTGCTGGTATTGAAAGTAATTGTTTCAGTCTGCATGTCAGAATTTTCTAATGAAATAGAAGAGGATTTGAGATCTCACTTAAAACATGCCCTAAATTTTCTTTTTGCAGCACTAACCATAATTTCTATGACAAAATGAACCCCCTCATTTTGTTCCTTTTTAAATTAAATGTTTTAAGTGTTACCAGTTTATTCCAATTAAGATGGCTTCAGGTGTGCCATACTTTTGTCATAAGTAAGGCTGTTAGCACTCTAGTTGTTCTTTAGAACACTCTGGGAAGCTGCAGTAGAACACAAAGGCATCAACTGACAGGCTGCTCCTGTTGAAACATAACAGGAAGATATTTGAGATCTCACTTAAAACATGTCCTAATTTTTCTTTCTACAGCACTAACCATAATTTCTATGGCAAAATGAACCCCCTCATTTTGTTCCTTTTTAAATTAAATGTTTTAAGTGTTACCAGTTTATTCCAATCAAGATGGCTTCAGGTGTGCCATACTTTTGTCATAAATAAGACTGTTAGCGCTCTAGTTGTTCTTTAGAACACTCTGGGAAGCTGCAGTAGAACACAAAGGCATCAACTGACAGGCTGCTCCTGTTGAAATATAACAGGAAGATATTTGAGATCACACTTGAAACATGTCCTAATTTTTCTTTCTACAGCACTAACCATAATTTCTATGACAAAATGAACCCCATCATTTTGTTCCTTTTTAAATTAAATGTTTTAAGTGTTACCAGTTTATTCCAATCAAGATGGCTTCAGGTGTGCCATACTTTTGTCATAAGTAAGGCTGTTAGCACTCTAGTTGTTCTTTAGAACACTCTGGGAAGCTGCAGTAGAACACAAAGGAATCAACTGACAGTCTCTGCCTTTGTTGGATGTACATGTTTTACTGAGAATGTCAGACTTCATTCTCACATGACTGAGAAAGATAATGTGAATTTACATAAAATATGCTCTCATTTTAGCTTCTGGAGCACCTTCCAAAACTGTATGGGACAAGCATGTGAAAATAGTTTTCTCTCAAACATGATTCATGATATCCCAGCAGAAGGTTTTTCACAGGGTAAAATCACCTTAGAACACACCACAATTCCTGAAATTAGTATGGTACCATCAACAAATGAATTCTAATGTAACTAAAGTCTGTTATCACCCTTTATAGTTCTCCTTTTGGTAACCCTCAAAATCTTTGATTCACTACAATGCATTTCAATGGGGTACTATCATTTATATTGGTCCCAAGATGGCTGCCAGCAATTCCAGGATGAAGTGCTGACAGCCAATCAGATCTCACGATGACATGTGTGGTTAGGCTCCGTCCAGATATATATGTGTTTTTACTTTTGATTTTCTCAGCAACTACTGAACGGATTTACACCGTTTAACAAAAAGGGTTCTTTCTGAACCAAGAACTACCTCTTTGCCAAATTTGGTGTAATTCCGTTCAGCAGTTCGGGCTGTAGCCGTGGCTAAAGTTTCCTATGGGAAAATGAATGGGGAAAACACCTGTGACATACTTACATTTTCGTTGTAAAAGCATGCGTGGTAAAGGTATATGTGTGGTAAAAATTTGTGTGGTAAAGGCATATGCGTGGTAAAGGTATTGTGTGGTAATGACAGCATAGTAAAGGCAGTTTACCGCACTTTACATATATACTATAGGCACAGAATCCCACAAATCTATTAACAAAGCAAATTCTGTATGTATGGTTACTACATGGCTAGAATGAAATATGCATCACATAATGAGTTTGGTACGAAATCCTCTTTGTAACTATACAGCGCACATGGAAGTATAAACCAAAGTAAAAGTACATTCTCTCAAGTGAAAGTACTTTCGGACAAGAAACAGAATTCACACCTTGTAGTGTTCTCCAATGCGGTGTTTGTGCCCTTTGAGCCTTTGCAGGAGTCAAGTAAACATGTATGAAGTAAACAGACCATAAGGAAGCCGCAGATACTCGGGGGATTATAAAAAAATCGCACTCACAATCTCCATCAAAACTATATGGAAAGTTAATATATTCATACTGGACAATTCAATACCTTGCTTTGCAAAACTTCAGTTAATCAGTCGCTATCATTGTAAGTAAGTAATAAAATGAGTGTATGCAGCTCTACGCACCCTACGGTAACCAAGCAATGCAATGGAGCAAGACCATGAGTCAGACACACCCGAAAAATAAAGGGTAAAGCAAATTCAAAGATTCTCTGAAGCAGAGGATATCGTCACCCAGAATCATTTTTGTTGGAAGGTCATTCCATAACTTTACGACCTCCAAACCTTAGTATCCTAATAAAAGGTGCTTTAATTCGGTTTCGAGACATGAATCTTAAAGATCCGGTGGTTGGAAATGGTTTCAACCACTCTTTAACATATCTTATGGCCCTGAAAACAAACCACTTCTAAGACACAAGCTCTAATGTCATACACATTTTCGTGTACTTTTTTTGGTAGGGCAAAATCAAAGGGATTTATGACATTGTCAACTTTGGCCTTTATTTATTTCTTATAGGAGATTTCCCTGCTGGCCTTTTAACTACTTCCAGGCACTAGCAAGTAGCCTAACTCATTTGTGGCTATAATTCAAGTAAAGTGAATAGGTAGCGTGGCACATTGACACTGGAAACCAAGCCAGTGGCAAAGCCAACAGGCCTGGCAATGGCAAATGTCCATTTTATTTTGCAATATGAAAAATAATGGCAATAACATAAATTAATTAAATAATTAATTTGGCCCGGCAGCCCAGGCACACCAGTCCTGATACTGATGTGTACTCTGTATTAGGCAGCTGTGCAACTGATCTGATGAAATGCCCTCACTCACTGTGCATGACAGTCAGTGAAGTGAAGGGTGCTAACCCACTTAGCCATGAAGTATGCTGTACTGGGCCGAAGCAAAATACTAATTCTACAGTCTTGAGCAGACCAGAGGCCGAAAGCCCCTGTATGTATATCCATATACTCTTTAGGAAGAGGCTGAAGACCTTCCTTTTTATTAGGTCGAGCCTATAGCGGCAGCGTGCATGCGGTGCTTGCTTTGCGAGGCATGCAGTAATGGAGTATGGAGTGGAAGCTCAGTGGAAGCTCCGCCCACTCTACTCCCCTGTTTTTAATTGGCTCGTGTCATTGTCTTTCGTAAATGCTGCCGTCTGATTGATTATGAGGCTTGTTAGTCCCTCCTTATTATGGCCATGCCGTCATTTGAACCCTCCCATGGCTACTGGCCCCTTTACTTCGAGTGTTACACAGTACGGTACGTGTTATTTAGACTGTGAGCGCTACTTTGTCCGTGCCTTCTCGCCCCCTTCTCCCCCCTCCCCCCCTCCCGTTGTCCGCGCTCCCCCCTCCCGTTGTCCGTGATGCAATGTAATTGGTCTTGCGTAAATGCGAGTCCTATTGCATTGCAAATGCTTGTCATTCTATTGATCGCTTTTGAAATTTTAATTGAGCCACACATTTAACTAAATCGATGTCCATTTGTTTTGCTTAGTATATAACTGAAAGGCTTAATTATTTTTAAGACTTTGTTTAATTTTTATTTAGCGTTCTTATGGCTAACCAAAAAGGTAATTAACACATCCCCTAAACATAATCAGCCCAAACTATGTCAATCTACGTCACTCAAATGTTTTGCTCATGCTCGGGTATGTCAACGGCTCCTCTCCTTTATTCAGTCCAAGTACTCTCATAATGACCACAGAAAGCCTATCCATTAATAGCGCCCGTTCAGCTCAAGATACGGCCTCTTGGCGCTGTAGAAAAAACAAGTCGTGAGGCCCTCGGACAAACAAGGGTGAGCAAAATTTGCATTTTTGCAAAAAAAACACGCATGTATTCAAATTCTTGATCACAAAGATAGAAATGACAAGCACCCCTGCGAAGCCACCACGCACCTTATCGGAATCCTGTCGGAACATTTCTCGGCTGCTTGTATCTTCCAGGTTACAGGTCATCGTCCGATATGTACGAAGACAAAAGACATCAAACACTCTGCTCACACTTTTGTGTGCACGAGATACAGGAAGGAGAAAAGAAATGGAGGAAGTAGATCTCTTTGGGTTCATACCGCAAGCGTACAGATGGAGACACTGGTCAGAGGGACATACTCAATGACAGCAGTGCAACGGAGCGCACTCCCACAGGAGGAAACTCGGAAACGGGCCAGCAGGAGTTCCGTGTCTGAGCAAACAGAGGTCAAGAGATGTAACTGTAATTGAATTTCAGTGGCGGCTCGCATAGGGCGTGCTGCGGGGCGGTTGGGCGGGGCAGGGTGGGGGTAGTAAGCTCGGACATACGACGGAACGGAGGAACGGAATAATTACTTTCCTCCGTTCTGTAGTATGTCCGAGTTTATTACCCCCACCCTGCCCCTCCCCGCCCCGCCCCAACGCCCTATGCGAGCCGCCACTGTTGGATTTATATATCGCTTACTACCACTCACCACTCGTTGAAGCGCTCGAGGAGTCAAACTCCGGGATAATGGCAAAACGCATGGGTCTAAATCAAGTTAGAGATCTGGTGACCGCGTAAGTGGTCTCCGCGGCGATAACCCAGGGCAATATGTTTTTACAGCGGCCCCAAAAATATTTATGTTAACAGTGGGCAAAGAGATATAGAGTCAGAGGCAGCGGTAGCCAGAGAGGATAGTGGTTGACTTATAAAAATAGAGGTTCACTTTCTCCGGGGCCCTTGACAGGTGGGGACCTGGGCAAATGCCCACTTTGACCATGCCTTAAAACATCTGTGCTGAAGTGTTAGCGGTGGGTGAGCCCTTGCAACCTCGACCGTGGCTCAAGCAGGATGTCTGACTATGGCTCCGTGTGAGGTCCTGTTGGAACCTCAAGCCCAACACCAGCCGAGCCTGGCTCCCACAGTGACCCTTCATCCTGTGGGGTCTCCAACTATTCCATCTCTGTGTGACGAAGTGCATTTGCCTGTTGCATTACACCAGAAGCACAATGCGCATTATTTTTCCTTTTGTCTGAAATATCTCAGGTCTGCTGAGATGTGAGATGCATTTCAGACAAAAGGGAAAAATAGTGCGCATCTTCATTTCCTTCCGTCAGAAATGAATGTGTCCTTGGGTAACATGACTGGTGCTCATGTAAAGCGCTCCAATACCTTCGGGTCGAGATCGCGCTATATAAAAACTGCAACCCCTGCAGGTCGAGCTTCCAGGTGGCTCCTGATCTGCAAGGCCTCCTCAGGCTCCTGAGTGCAGGGAGAGTACATGCAGGGCTGGCCTTTGCCAAGATTGGGGCTTGGGCGATTTTCATGTGTGACGAGTGGGGCTTTCATTTTCACAGATCACGTCCTCTCCCCCTCACCTGAAACACATATTCAGTTGCTAAATTATAGGTGAGAGGCCATGAAAGGGGGCAGTGCAAAAGGGAGAAGGAATGGATCTGGAGGGAAAGGAAGAAGATCATGTATGTAGCACCTGGTAACACCGAAAAGGTGCTAGCGGGCTGAAGTAAAAATAAATGATTATATTCTGGGGTGTCACTCTGAGCCAAGGCGAGAAATCATCTACAAAGCTGTATTTATGTATACATCGTGCCCTTATGACTTAAAAAAAGCACTTTTTAAAATCCCTGTAATTTGTACTAGAAGAATCGCTCTCCAACACCAGCTCAGCTCCTCTTCAGTAGGAACTCTGCACCAAGTTTAAAGCTCCAATACTATTTTATAAGTAATTTACAATACACGGAGAACTTCAAAGTCTTTGAAAGGCAGAGGGAATTTGAGTGTTTTGTTCTAATCTTCTCTCAGCAATTGATAATGGTTTGTTTTTATTATCACGCAAACTGCTGCAGTTTGCTTTTTCTTAGTGTTAACAAGTAACTTGATTTTCTTTTTCCTAATTTAACAGTTCCCAGTTTGTTGGCATTGTAAAGGCGTGAAAAGCAGAATAAGCATTCTTTGCCTTGCCCACCTCTAACCTTTGTGGACTAGTGACATTGTTGTCAAGACGGAGGACTTGAATGTTTTTAGGTCGAGCCTGGGCAGCGCATGCGCTGCTCTGCGAGGCATGCTGTATTCGAGTATGGAGTTGAAGCTCCGCCCACTCTCTGCCCATATTTTTCATTGGCTTGTGTCATTGTCCTTTGTAAATGCTGGCTTCTGATTCGTTAATAGACTTGTTAGTCCCTCCTTAGTACCGCCTTGTCTTCATTTGTAACTTCCTATGAGGACTGGCCCTTTTACTTCTGTTGTTACACTGGTATGTCTTATTTAGTCTGTAAGCACTATTTTCTTTAACCTCTTCGGTGCTCATGACGAGACCAGCTCGTCATGAGTCACAGTGGAGCTGTGCTCATGACGAGCTGGTCTCGTCATAACGGCTGCGCTCCGCCCACGCGCGATTGATTCCCCGCCTGTGCGGGCGGGTGATCAGTGGGCGGAGGTCGTGGCGAGACCAGCTCGTCATGAGCACAGCTCCACCGTGACTCATGACCGAGCTGGTCTCGTCCACGAGCACCGCGCTCACCCCCCCCCCTGCCCCCCTGCACCCGTGGGGGAATTACCCCCGCAGGGAAGGGGTTAAAGAGTTTCTCCTACTTCAGGCACGACATGCTTTCCTGCAACATTTGTTGCGCCATGCGCACTTTCACTTTCCAAGCAGACAATGGCGGCCGCTTCTTTGAAATTAAATAGATCTCGCATTTACAAGAGTTTCAGGTATTGGCATTGTAAATGACAATGCCTTTTATTTATGTGTTAATTATCACAACAGATAAATAAAAGGCATTGTCATTTACAATGCCAATAGCTTAAACTCTCGCAAATGCGAGAACAATTGCATTGCAAATGCTTGTCTAGTCTGCTAATTTATCTCCTGCTCCCTCCCTCACTGGGCTCGCGCAGGACACTCTTCTGAGTATCTGTGCGCGTTACAAATCCCATAAACATAAACTTATATATATGTATTTTATTATGAATTTGTTTGAATCGATGATGCTGCAAGACAGCTAAAGCTGTCTCTACGGCAGACCTAAATAAATCAGAGATAAGGACTATTGTTAATGAGCCTTGAGTGGAAAGAGCCCTGATGTGCACCATTGTCCTGATGCTCCCGAGTCTTTTAATTACAGATTTGCTTTCATGTTCTTTTGATTATATTTTATAAGTGTAAATCTGAACCCGTCAACACAGAAGGGACTGCACTGTGGATTCAGAATATGTTTCAGACTCTATTAAAGCCCTGAGTCACTTGACTCTAAAAGACCAGTGTGTTAACCCCTGCACCACACCTCTGCTGAGGTTTCTCTTTCAGACAAACGCACGTTTTTGTTTGAGTACAAAAGGCTTCTCACTATGCAACCTAGTGCAACATAAATATTGACAGGCACAGGACCTCAGTCGCACCATGTCTAGGTTGCCGTAGGGACAGAAACAAAAGAGTCTGACCAGCCAGTGTATGCTAACGGGTCAAAGTTATAGCAGAAGGAAACTGGAGTCGTAGCAGTTCAATACACTGAGGTTCTGAGGAATCAAGGAACATCAATGGACACCACTGCATGAGATTCTCTACAGCCTGTTCTTTACTGGCTATTGAATGTGGATCAATTGGCCTCGCTTTGAACGGAGTGTGCCCAGATCAGGGCCCGAGGGGGGTGGCAATGTGTGTCATTGTGATGGCCAGCTGATACTGAGTTTATGGCAGAGGCTTTTTATCCCCTAGTGAGGTGTTTATGAAAATAGTAAGGAGGTGAAGACGTTTCAGTATCACAGAAATAAAATTAGAGCCACCAAGTGATCTTTTTAACAGGCCATTACCAATGTAGGATACACATTAACACTAGTATATTGAAATGCGGACCTGCTTTGCGTGAAGTAACACATAACATTCCATCAACCCAAAGATAAAGACGCTTAAAGGGGCATCAGACTTAAAAAACACAACCCAGAGATAGAAAAGGTGTCCAAAAAAATAATTAACAGCTTTCAAGACAGAGTTACAAAGAAGCATGTCCAAGACACGAAACAATATCCTCCTCTTTACTCAAATGTCTGAAAGACCCAGCTCAGTTGGACCATTGGTATGTCTGAACCAAAAGTGACACTGCTCAGGGTAAAACCGGCAAGATCTAGAGTACAGGAAAGATTCCAAACATTGTGTTGATCTACTGAGGTCAAGCCTTCATCATAAACTTCTCACAGATTTCAATCCTGCAATGGAGTACTGAACTACTAGAATATTATAGCAACACAAGGTATCACTTATCTTTCCACCTTTAAGATCCAAAAGAATCCACCAAAATATCGCTCCTCTCACCACCTTCGGTATTACCTTGTAAAACGCCTAAATTGAAAGGTAAAGTGGTCTCATCCGTGGTTATTTGCCTTGTTACTAATGCAGATTGTTTATCCAGCGTTTGTAATTTGGCGTACTCTCTCCTACTTACACTCTCTTCCTGAATTACTCTCAGAAAGCAGGACATCTCTTTCTGTACCTTTTCCAGGATTTTCTAATGTGCAACAACACCTTGACTGGGTAACTCTGAAGGTAGTCCTTGTTCAGAATTGTGAATTGTTTGCTTGTTTAGGTTTGAATAGCTGGGGAGCTCCTCCTCACCTTCTCTGGTTTATACCCTGCCATAAACCATCAATCTCCATCCCCAAATCCCAATTCCGTGCCCAAACCAACCATCTGTCCCCCACATGTGCATAATATTTCTTCTCATATGTCTGCGAACTTGCGTGCTTTAATTGTCTTTCCTAAAACATCCCTCTACATAATTTATAGAATGTTCTGATGTTACAGAGCTACAAAATGTTTGCACATTTTATTTACTGCAACATCAAAAGTCGCTTATGATGGATTCCCTCTACTCCACTTACAGCATAATCGTTTGCCACATATGTTCAGTGCCCTACCGCTCGAGGAGAGAGTGTTATACACTAAAAAAAACTGTTAAATACAAATGATAACAGTTCACATAGGTTTCACCAGGCATTTATAAATGAAAGAAATCTAAAGTTTAAATCAATATCTAAAATAGCCCCATTAACTAAATCAGTATTGAATATGAAAATAACTAACGAGCATCTAATAAGGTGGACTCCATACCGATGTATACGGAGGCCTCTTCTTTCTATAAGATATACAAGCTGGTGGTCACGTGCCCCAACAAGTGCGAGCACTTTTTAGGTCGAGCCTAGCGCAGCGCGCATACGCTGCTCTGGCGAGACTTATAGTAAGGGGGCTTCAAAAAGCTCACCTCACGCTCGTGCGTGTGGCCTATTGCTTGCGGTTACCCGCACAGGCACCATCTGTTTTGAATTATCGTGCCCAGACGTGTGCGCGATAATTCAAAACAGATGTCTCGCTGTGGCGCGCGCGCGCACCACTCGCGGGCTTGTTTAACTGGGCCCTTGAGGCTGCGGGTTTGTTGATACATGTGCTGACTCACTCATGCCGCCATTCACAGGATGTTTTAAGCATGCGGAGGCCTGGGCCAGTCAGGCGTAGAGCGCGCTTTGTCATTCATTGGTGGTCAAAGTTCGCGTAATTCCCCCAACAGCGCACTGACGCTCCCGGGGCGATGATTCCTAAACCACAGTCTCTCTGGAGGGGGCTACTGGGTGTTACACTGTAGCCTCTGGTCCCCTCTCTCGTTCAGATCCTGCGGTCGGACCCTCCACGGTTGCTTCCTGACACCATACCCTCAGGCTACATTTTTTCATTTCTGACACATTTCTTTTCTTTTTCCCTTTCTTTTGTACTAACAGGCCACGGCCTGGGCCTTGAGCCAGGGGCTGCATTCCTGCCATTGCTGCAACAGGTATGTTCACTGATAAGCTGCACTGAGGCGGGAGGCCCTGGCGGGGGCGGCGTCTTCACAGGGGGCGTCGGGTAATGGCGACGTTTATGTACCTGCCAAGTAGGAGGTCATCAGATTTGGTACCTGTGACTCACACTCCCATTGTTAACACTCGTTTAACTGTGACATGTCGGTGTGTCTTTACTTCCATTGATATTTCCAACGCCCCTCCCCCACCGTACTTTTATTCAGCCTACACTAGCCTCGTTCTCGTGTACGACGTATTATTATATCATGCCGGTTGCAACTGCAGTCCGCTCTTTATTTCGACAGGAGAAGTATAGGATTCGTCAATGTTGTACAACGTTGTCCGACGTCTTTGGTCTTGTCTTGGGTCAGTCTAGTGCATACTGGGAGTTGTAGTCCTTCAGTTGATCCAGTTCAGTTAGCACAGCAGAAAAGAATGAGATCTGCAAGAAATTCCAGGATCTAGTGCATTGCGCTTTCAGTGATACTGGGTCACCTGGTGACCATACTGTTGTTTCACCTTCAGGGTGAGTGAGCTATGATGATGTCAGAGGGAAAGGATTTTGTGGGGGTCCAGGGCAATGCATGTGGTGTGACCGTAGGACTGCTTACTGATGTGAGAGGATAGCATTGTATGAGGGCTTCAGGTTCTCTAAATGTAGCCTAGTTCATATAAGTAACCGCACCTCAGTCTCGGGAGCGAGCAGGCGGCCGCGCTTGTTCTTCCTTACAGCGCGCACACCACTCGCGGGACGCTGTTATTTATGGCTCTGTTTGTCTCTGATCACGACGTGACTGCTTTCACCCACCCTCCCGTTCGTTGCTTGTTTACATATTTTTACTCGTTGCATACTTTAAACAGGTTACCTGTGTCCAGAAATCTAACGCTCTCCATGTGTCAGGATAAAAACAAACCCTGATATCTAGAGATATTTACCCGGATATTTTATTTTACTTTTTTTTGTCCAAAGTAGTATTTGTAGTACTTGTTGAAATGGTAAAGAACTGGACATGTAAAACAAACAAGGTGGTGTTTAATTGTTTTGTAATATGAAAATCCCTAACAACGCTGCTCAATCGCTTTTTACACTAACATTCCCGCGCTCTCTGCGAATTCTCTAAACGTTTCCTGTTTATTTGGCTCCTGCTAATTCTCAGGAAGCATGAAAAGGGGTTAAACTGCAGTCGAACTAGAAGGTCCGAGGTCTAATCTCGGTTTACTTAGTCGCATTGTGTGATCCTGGGCACAGTGGTTATGTCCCTCTACATCAGGTACTCTGAGGGGCTCTGATCACGTTCGCGGTAGCGCTCTCCAGCACAGCTCACTCCTTAGAAATCTGTGCGCCTGGTCTTATTGCATTAAGGTAACCAAGATGAGGCCATGCCATCGTGGACACGGTGATCCTTCCCCAGCTTTGTTTTTACAAAGCTTTTTCAGCCGCTTTAGTCGAAATGAAGGCTGAAAGGGGTTGCCCTGATAACAAGGAGCCACCTGGAAACCTTAAACTACCAGTGAAGGGTTGTGCCACTACAGATAGGTGGTGGATTCACTTGCCCACCTCCTTGGGACTAGAGGCTTTCACAGGAGAAGGCATGAAGGCAACACGTTTCATGCTCAAAATAATGGCTGTGCCGGGAGTGCCACATGAACAGAAAGGGTCGGAGGCTGCACATAGCGTAAGGTACAGCGCCTAGACGCCATTAACATGCTCCCGCCGGGTGCCAGCAACTTACGGTGCGGCCTTGCTTCAGACGTTTTCATTGGTTGCATCAGTGACAACACTGACAGCGGTCACATGTGCAGCCATGCATGTCACTGCATGCAGGATGTCACAGCAGATACCGCTTGTGTTCGGTGAATGGGGTCTTTGTCAGCAAAACCATTGCGGCCGCCCCATTGTAAAGCTCTTGCACCACCCCCCATCCTCGTCAGTAAGTAAATAATGCAGCAATGTGCCTGCAATTACACATGTCACTTTTGTTTATCTCCGATGCTCGTCTCATCCACACTACACTGGTATGAGTGGCGCTAAAAAACTAATTAAATGCACCTGAGAGAGAGTGGGTATGGAGACTTGAGGGGCGCGGTTAAAGGGTGGTAGTGAGGGAATCCGTGATGACGGTGGTCATTGGAGGGGCGCCAAAAAACATTGTCTCACTGGGCACCACCAGCGCTAAAGCTAGCCCTGGCCGGAAGTTCGACCTACTACTGACTTGACTTAGCCGGACTTTGCTGATAAGCCTGGCATCGCAGTGACTTTGGTTTCTGAAAGGCTCTCTGAAGGCAAAGGGGACATTTTGAGCAGACATCTGAGTATGGAGCTGATAGCACCTCATATGAAACACTTGCGAGTTTGCAGGTGACACCGTGTCCTTTGTGGACACAGAACTACCGAAGGCACAGGCTGGGAGTCGCAGGAAGTGATTTGGGTCACATAATTAGTGATGAAACTATTGCAGTGATCAATGTTTTTCTATATTTTGTTTCAAGAAAATATGTTTTTTCTAGCGGCAGGAAAAAGTGCATGAATTTTCATCCTCTGACATGGTTCTTAAAACCAGACAATCATGTTTTTAACAATGTGCACCTCGAGATAATCTAGTACTGGCATTTAATTAACAAGCATTGGCATAGGCAAGAGGTCTCGCTTTTGGGGCCTTATAAGTATTTCGTTATGCAGCACAATATCCTTGGTGCCACAACATCAACTGTTGCATGTTATAAGGTCCCAAAGGCGAGACCTATTGGCTATGCCAATGCTTGTTTCCAATAGCTTCTGGCTGCAGCTGCCATGTATGGTAGTACATACTGAACGATCATCCACATAACCTTCTACAACATCAACACTCCACACCATAACCACATATGCAGGCACCTCACCAGACAGGTCAACATAAGCATACTTCACAGAACACACTTGCAATCTACCACACAAAAGAATGCACAAGACAACACACCTCCTTTCTTAAACAACATAGAATGTACAACACCCAGCAGACCTAGGACTAGATGTACAAACAGGAATACCGATTTTCTAATAGCGATTATCTCTGACTCACAATTAGGAAATGGATATTTCTAATGTATGAATTTTTGCATTCCCAAATAGCGATTCCTG
The DNA here is from genome assembly GCA_963921515.1 of Calotriton arnoldi. NCBI lineage: Eukaryota > Metazoa > Chordata > Amphibia > Caudata > Salamandridae > Calotriton > Calotriton arnoldi. The sequence continues at coordinate 978,611 of CAWUFW010007592.1, forward strand.
GTAGGTCGCAAATTGACCTACCTCATGAATACTAATGAGGTAGGTCGCAATCACAGCAATGATGGCCTGCTGAGGTCAGCAGACCACCATGTCTGTGATTGTTTTTTAGTAAAGCAATCTTTTTTTTGTAAAACGCAGCCCGTTTTTCTTAAGGGAAAACGGGACGCGTTTAAAAAAAGAAAATGAAAAGTTCAAGTTTCATTCTTTAAGAGCAGGCAGTGGTCCCTTCCCATGGACAGATACATGCTTTACCTGATGTCAGCAGTGGACATTCATAAACTGGAAGCTGTTCCTCATGCTCATGCTACAGTATCGTTAGCAAACCTCTGATAAATATCCTTGCGAGTTGCAAAGAAGATGGGGACACCCTTTTAATGGCTCGGTTTCCCTACAAATCACAGGGACTTGCAATGTGAACATTGCAAATCTAAGAGCCGCTTACGACTCAAATTATCTCTTTAGTAACTTGTAAATGTGGTTTTTGCACTTGCGAAGCCTGCAATTTATTCAGAATACCGACTTTCTAAGTGCAAAAATAATTTGCACTACAGACCTGACATCTCTTTGCAGGGTGCAGGAGGTACAGGAACACCCACAACATTGCTTTTAGGTCTCACTTGACAGTACAGTACGTGCAATATGTATTGTTACCAATTAATAATCATTTCTACTAGGAGAGGTATCCTAACACATGTATTAAGAAATTACATTCATGAAGTCTTGTTTTTAACTTTGCACATCAATTGTTTCAATATACTTATGGTTTAAGTCTGTATGAAATTATTTTAATGTTTTTGGTCTGAATATAAGACTTTGTGTCTGTAATTTTACAGCCCTGAGGAAGTTTCAGGTTGTGTATGAAAAGTGTTGGCTGATGATTTGAATGTAGCCTCAAGAATTTTGAATAAAGAAAACCTCATTAAACGTTTCACACGACAGGACATTAGCATTTATGAAAACACATTATTTGAGCTTACACAGCAACATTTTTCTTCACAACAGAGCATAGCGTTGGTGCTTTTGGACAACATATTTACTCTCAGACTAAGGGGTAACCATGCTGTAAACACACTGTATCATCTCATTCTTTTCAGTTCCTGTCAAGTGGCTCTTAGAGACAAACTGTAGAGCACTTACATTTTAGACTTCTTTATCTCTTCTGCCCCAGTGATTGATCACTCTGTCGTGCCATGGGTGCTCTTGGATATTCTGTAGCACATTTACATATGTGATCCATTTTGGCTGGGATACCACAATATCTCATTTTTTGCGGCGCTATAGTTCTTATTTCAATTTCAATACCTTTTTTAATCTTTCTAAAAATAACTGTTTTAGGTGCATTTTTTTGTCTTTGAAGAAGCTTTTTGATGGCATGCTATAAAATAAACTGCAGTGCAAGCTTCCCTAGCACACAGACTAGGTCTGGCTTTACTAGTAATGCATATCTTTGCTTTCTTACTGTAACATATTGAAGACAGAACTTTTGGATTTGCCAATCCTTGTTTTAAGATGCAATTGCACAAATGAGGTGGCATTTCTGCATGCGCAAATGTACACTACGTACAATTCTGTCTGCGGAAATGACTTCTACATAATGAATTAGAAAGTCACAATACGTTTCAGGAGTACTTCTGAAACCTGCGACTGACAAAAGTTACAGAAGAGCTCTTGGGAAACTTTGTGAATTCTAACAATACGTAAACTGAAACCCGTGTGAGAAAGTAAACCTGACTTAACCACCATACGTTCACCAACACCCACCTTATTACCTCACACGAGCTTGCAGGCAACCAACTAAATAACATCCCCTATGGTGATCCAGTGATGTTTGAGGGACTACATTCAAGGCAGGGTCATGAGGAAGAGTCTAATTTCACTGTATATTTTAAAGCACTACAGGTCTGAACTTATATTTAATAAGCTAATCCATTCTGAGTACCTCATGCCTCAACTAAACCTACTGAAGTAATGGTGCACGCTGGCAATAGTTTGTAGAAAGCAAACCTGGATAAAATATGATCAGCCTGATGACATGGAGTCTTTCTGGTAATCTGAAATAAGTGGGGTCAGCCCTACCGATGGCTGTGACAGGCAGTAGTGTAAGACTATATGGGTCTGTTGAATAGCCAGTCGTGTAAGACTATATGGGCCTGTTGAATGCCCAGTCGTGTAAGACTATATGGGCCTGTTAAATGGCCAGTCGTGTAAGACTATATGGGCCTGTTGAATGGCCAGTCGTGTAAGACTATATGGGCCTGTTGAATGGCCAGTCGTGTAAGACTATATGGGCCTGTTGAATGGCCAGTCATGCAAGACCATATGGGCCTGTTGAATGGCTAGTTAATCGTGTAAGATTATATGGGCCTGTTTTTGTGCAGCGTTTCCCTGTGTCCTCCCACCAGCAGCAGGAAGCTGGTGGACTACAGAGCAAGGAGCCCGAGGATATTCCACAGCAGAGGCATTCTTGTGGTGAGCAGCGGCTCCACTCAACGTTTTCCTGCCAGCCCCACCGCCTGCAGCAGTCTACCGCAGGTAGCCTGTATTTTAATACATGTGAGAGGAACAGGTTCAGGCAACAACACTAAGAAAGGAGACAATGAAAAAATCCTAGGGGGTTTTTGTGGAAAACAAACATCTCATGGATCATTAAAGTGTCAGACTCAATCTGCCATTCCACAGACCTAAGGCGTGAAACGACAATTCTCGTTAGCAGCAAAAATAAAGAAAGCAGATACCAGGGTCTGACAAGCTCGTTTGTCCTCTTTTTTGTATGTAAATTGCGTGGGTATGGGCGTATGGCGCACAAACCAGGAACAGGAAAGCTGCCTTTTTATGCTTTATTCATACCGACCAGGCAGCAGGTGTTCGCAACACGAATTCTAGTATTAGAGTGAGTCATTTGCCTCAGGACGTATTTCATTCAGTGTTCTCTCAGTCGGCCATGTCGTGCATTCGCTCTTTCTTCGCAGAATCAAAGATAGGCATCTTTAGACTCTAAACCTGCCAGAAACTCATTGGATAACTCATGCCTTGAAGCAAGACGCTTTTAGGGCAGGTTCCCGCGGAACAACAGTAAAAGGACCATGAACTTCATATGCCAACACGTACATACCTAGCATTCTATTAATTCATTTTATTCCGTGATAGTTGTCTAATTAATCAGTTTTACTTAACGATTCCCCTAGGTCTCTGAAATGTGAATAATGTTACTACAAGTCCGGCCTTGCCCTCTAGGAAGGCCCAGGGTAGACGTTCGCTCCCTTTAATACGTGACCCTTAACCAGTGCTTAATTTGTGCCGGTGGTTGCAAGTGGCAGTTCCTGGACTCATTTTCATGGAGTAGGAACTGCTTTTCATCATTAGTCTTTGTTCCAGAGCAACAGAGAGAGACAGAAAGGCAGAAAAGGGAGGGAGGGAGGAAGCGAATCGTAGCAAGACAGTGAAAAATGGAGAAAGCAAAGATGAAAAATCTAGGGTGGTTGAAGAAAGAGCCATGACGTAGAATCAAGGCTAGGAATGCTTGGTAGTCCACCAACCTGGCCTTTAACTGCCCTGTCGACGGGCTCTTACATTCATTTAAGATTATTTTTATTATTATGATTATTATTATTATTACAGGGGACAGAAGTTCTGGATTTCAGGACTCGCTGGCTCGCATGGGACCAACAGAGCGTCAGCGACTGCCACTGGAGAACAAGCACTGAAGCACAGCGAAGAATGGATTTCTTCCATCTCTAATGAAACACTGATTTAAGCAAAAGTCTAGGTGCAGCAACCACTTGAAGACTGGGAGGAGTAGAGCAAAAACAGAAATATGACAGTCCCTGCTCTAGAAACATAGTCATACGCAAAAGAGAACAAATAGATCAATCTTTATCCAAGTTCATTCTCTCCATCTGCCCACAACTGAAAACCACAGTGGTACAGCTAATAACACCCCTCTCATGAATTTAATTAGTATATACAGCGCTTGCATTTGTCTGGGATCAAAAATACACATCAGAAATGATGTCGAATGCATGATTCAAAGAGCGGCATTAATATACAAGTAGGAATTTTGTTTCATAATATAGCTCAAATGAAGTCTAAAATAATTGCAAAATGTGCAAATGGTCGAGAAGCAGAAGCGATCAGAGTTAATGGAGCCTGCTGAGGCAAAACAAAACCGCACCACAGAATCAGAGGACCAGGAAGAACCAGAACCATAAGAAAGACAAGAGCATAGGCATGAAGGCACCAGCTGAAGCACAGGGAAGATCAGATGACAACATTGCTGGCACATGCAGATGTACAGAGGAAGGGCAGGACCGCCGAAGTAAGAGCACAAAGAGGCACCAGCAAGACAAGACAACAGAATTAATGGTGCATGCAGAGGTAAGACATCACATAATTATTGGCACACGCAGCGAAGACTAAGTGACAGCATTAACGGCACAGATAAGGGCACAGGAAAGACAAGATCACATGATTATTACGACATATGTATACATATATATATATTATCTACTGGCGGTCGCCAGTAGATAGTTATAGTTACAACCTATTATCCATAGGAAATCCGCGACATTCTATTTGAAATAACGTTGGCGCCGGTTGACGAATCTTCGTGAAAGTTTCCAACTTGTTGGGGCGCTCCGCTCCGCTCCTACCCTGAAAGTCTCGGGGTGATACGTGAAGCGGGGGCCGAGAAAAAGGGGGGTCCCAAAACGCGTTTTCCCCATTCATTTTTCCATAGGAACCTTTAGTCGCAGCTACAGCCCGAACTGCTGAACGGAATTACACCAAATTTGGCAAAGAGGTAGCCCTTGGTTCAGACTGGTGCCTTTTGCTTAAATGGTGTAAATCCGTTCAGTAGTTCCTGAGAAATTCACAAGTAAAGTCACATATATATCTATGGGCGCGTCGGATACGCGTACCCTCAGCGCACCCTGCGCGCACCGTCCCGATCACGAGCTGCATGCTAATTGGCTGTCAACACTCCAAATCAAGAAGTGTTGGCAGCCATTTTGTCCCTCGGTAGAACCGAGGGACAGAAACAAGTGCGCAAAGCGCAAAAAGGGGGCAGGGTAGAAACACCCTGACCCCCTAGGTCTGCTCAGGGGGTCCCACAAGGACCCCCTGGGCAGAAAAAAGATTTTTTTTTTTTTTTTAAATCGGCGGGATGCGCTTAGGGTGCGCGTATCCCGCCGAGAAAAAAAAAAGAAACAAGTGCGCAAAACGCACAAAGGGGGCAGGGTAGAAACACCCTAACCCCCTAGGCCTGCTCAGGGTGTCCCACAAGGACCCCCTGGGCAAAAAAAAGCATTTTTTTAAAAAAAAAAATCGGCAGGATGCGCTCAGGGTGCGCGAATCCTGCCGAAAAAAAAAAAAAATCGAAGCGCGGTCTCCCGCGCTTCGATGTTAATTGGCCCCCGGGTGGCCCAAGTCCCGGGGGCATGGTGGGGGGGGGATAATTTAATGTGTGGGGGGCCTCAAAGGGCCCCCCAAGCCCCGGGGACCGCCACCCCCCGGGGCTTTTTAAAAAATGGTGCGGGAGGGCTCTGAGCCCTCCCGCAGCCCCGGGACCACCACCTCCCCGGGGCTTTTTTTAATTAAATTAACAACCTGTGTGGGGGCTCCAGCCCCCCACACGCCCCGGGGACCGCCACCTCCCCGGGGCACTAACAAATTAAAATGGGGGTCCGTTTTGGACCCCCAAGCCCCGGGGACCACCACCTCCCCGGGGCTGTGCTGATGTAGGGAGGGGGGCCGCGCGGCCCCCTCCTGGAAGCCCTTGATGGCCCTGGGGACCGCCACCCCCAGGGCCGGCTCCTGCAGTGTCCCGGGGTGCCTACCCCCGGGACACTGTAGTTTGCTATGGCAGGACGGGAGCCTTGCGGCTCCCGTCCTGCCATAGCAAACTGCTTTGGATATTGGAAGAGAGAGCAGGGAAACCTGCTCTCTCTTCCAATATCCAAAGCACATTGCTTTTCCACATGGGGAGCAGCATGTCAGCTGCTCCCCATGTGGAACAGCAATGCCGGCTCCCAAGGGACGTGGGGAGCCGGCGGGACTGTGGGGGGATTGGGGACCCCCCCACAGTCCCCAACGGAGAGGGCCAGCCCCGGGGGATGGGGTCCCCGGGGCAAGTAGTGGCCCAGGAGGGGGGCCACGCGGCCCCCCTCCCCAAAAAAGAAAAATTAAAAAAATTAAAAAAAATGGAAAGGCCGGCCCCGGGGGATGGGGTCCCCGGGGCCTTAAATGGCCAGAGGAGGGGGGCCACGCAGCCCCCCTCCAAAGAATAAAAATAAAAAGGCCATGCCCCGGGGGATGGGGTCCCCGGGGCCAATACAGGCCCAGGGAAGGGGGGCCACGCGGCCCCCTTCCCGTTTTTTTTTAAATTAAAAATTAAAAAAAAGGGGTAAGGCCCTGGGGGATGGGGTCCCCAGGGCATAAAAACAGGAAAAAGGAAGGGGGCCACACAGCCCCCTTCAGGGGACAACATTTTTTTTTTTTTTTTTTTAAACGATCGGGCCCGCAGGCCCCGCCCCCTTCCTTCACCACTCTGCAAAAGCGCCCCCTGGCGCGTTTGCAGAGGGGGAACGAATTCCCCTTGAATACTGGGGGTCCCTGGGGGCCAACTAGCCCACCAGGAACCTCCAATATGCGCCAGTGGGCTGCGTTGCAGAGACGTGTAGAGAGGCCACACCCCTTTTTACACCTCTCTGCAACGCAGCTCTGTGGCGCTTTTTGGAGGTATATGGTGGGCTAGTTGGACTCCGAGGACCCTCAGGATTCAAGGGGACTTAATCCCCCAACTTAAAACGCGCCACGGGGCGCGTTTGCACAGTGGTGAAGGGAGGGGCGGGGCTTCAGGTGACATGTGTGCAAACAGGCCCCGTGGCGCGTTTTAAGATGGGGAATTAAATCCCCTTCAATCCTGAGGGTCCCTGGGGGCCAACTAGCCCAACAGGTACATCCAGAAAGCGCCACAGAGCTGTGTTGCAGAGAGGTGTAAAAGGGGTGTGGCCTCTCTACACGTCTCTGCAACGCAGCCCCTAGCGCATATTGGAGGTTCCTGGTGGGCTAGTTGGCCCCTAGGGACCCTCAGGATTCAAGGGGACTTAATCCCCCAACTTAAAACGCGCAACGGGGCGCGTTTGCACAGATGTCACCTCAGGCCCTGCCCCCTCCCTTCACCATTGTGCAAATATTCCTCTAAAATCAGCCGAAATACGAATTCCGATTTACTCACCTGTTATCAGGAGAGACCTCAGTGCTGTATCTTTCAGCCCAGTACTGGTCCTGAAAAGTAATTCTAACCATACTTACCAGTAACTTGAATTTCCTTCCATAGGCTAACATTGACTGGTTTCACTTGGAAATTCTTCTAAGTGTGGAGTTTTGGAACTTTAAAATATTCCTCTAAAATCAGCCGAAATACGAATTCCGATTTACTCACCTGTTATCAGGAGAGACCTCAGTGCTGCATCTTTCAGCCCAGTACTGGTCCTGAAAAGTAATTTTAACCGTACTTACCGGTAACTTGAATTTCCTTCATAGGCTAACATTGACTGGTTTCACTTGGAAATTCTTCTAAGTGTGGAGTTTTGGAACTTTAAAATATTCCTCTAAAATCAGCCGAAATACGAATTCCGATTTACTCACCTGTTATCAGGAGAGACCTCAGTGCTGCATCTTTCAGCCCAGTACTGGTCCTGAAAAGTAATTTTAACCGTACTTACCGGTAACTTGAATTTCCTTCATAGGCTAACATTGACTGGTTTCACTTGGAAATTCTTCTAAGTGTGGAGTTTTGGAACTTTAAAATATTCCTCTAAATTCAGCCGAAATACGAATTCCGATTTACTCACCTGTTATCAGGAGAGACCTCAGTGCTGCATCTTTCAGCCCAGTACTGATCCTCAAAAGTAATTTTAACCATACTTACCAGTAACTTGAATTTCCTTCCATAGGATATCATTGCCTGCTTTTTGCTGAAAAAGTTTCTAAGTGTTGATTTTTGAAACATACGCATATTCCTGTAAAATCAGCCGAAATACGAATTCCGATTTACTCACCTGTTATCAGGAGAGACCTCAGTGCTGTATCTTTCAGCCCAGTACTGGTCCTGAAAAGTAATTTTAACCGTACTTACCGGTAACTTGAATTTCCTTCATAGGCTAACATTGACTGGTTTCACTTGGAAATTCTTCTAAGTGTGGAGTTTTGGAACTTTAAAATATTCCTCTAAAATCAGCCGAAATACGAATTCCGATTTACTCACCTGTTATCAGGAGAGACCTCAGTGCTGTATCTTTCAGCCCAGTACTGGTCCTGAAAAGTAATTTTAACCGTACTTACCGGTAACTTGAATTTCCTTCATAGGCTAACATTGACTGGTTTCACTTGGAAATTCTTCTAAGTGTGGAGTTTTGGAACTTTAAAATATTCCTCTAAAATCAGCCGAAATACGAATTCCGATTTACTCACCTGTTATCAGGAGAGACCTCAGTGCTGCATCTTTCAGCCCAGTACTGATCCTGAAAAGTAATTTTAACCGTACTTACCGGTAACTTGAATTTCCTTCATAGGCTAACATTGACTGGTTTCACTTGGAAATTCTTCTAAGTGTGGAGTTTTGGAACTTTAAAATATTCCTCTAAAATCAGCCGAAATACGAATTCCGATTTACTCACCTGTTATCAGGAGAGACCTCAGTGCTGCATCTTTCAGCCCAGTACTGGTCCTGAAAAGTAATTTTAACCGTACTTACCGGTAACTTGAATTTCCTTCATAGGCTAACATTGACTGGTTTCACTTGGAAATTCTTCTAAGTGTGGAGTTTTGGAACTTTAAAATATTCCTCTAAAATCAGCCGAAATACGAATTCCGATTTACTCACCTGTTATCAGGAGAGACCTCAGTGCTGCATCTTTCAGCCCAGTACTGGTCCTGAAAAGTAATTTTAACCGTACTTACCGGTAACTTGAATTTCCTTCATAGGCTAACATTGACTGGTTTCACTTGGAAATTCTTCTAAGTGTGGAGTTTTGGAACTTTAAAATATTCCTCTAAAATCAGCCGAAATACGAATTCCGATTTACTCACCTGTTATCAGGAGAGACCTCAGTGCTGCATCTTTCAGCCCAGTACTGGTCCTGAAAAGTAATTTTAACCGTACTTACCGGTAACTTGAATTTCCTTCATAGGCTAACATTGACTGGTTTCACTTGGAAATTCTTCTAAGTGTGGAGTTTTGGAACTTTAAAATATTCCTCTAAAATCAGCCGAAATACGAATTCCGATTTACTCACCTGTTATCAGGAGAGACCTCAGTGCTGCATCTTTCAGCCCAGTACTGGTCCTGAAAAGTAATTTTAACCGTACTTACCGGTAACTTGAATTTCCTTCATAGGCTAACATTGACTGGTTTCACTTGGAAATTCTTCTAAGTGTGGAGTTTTGGAACTTTAAAATATTCCTCTAAAATCAGCCGAAATACGAATTCCGATTTACTCACCTGTTATCAGGAGAGACCTCAGTGCTGCATCTTTCAGCCCAGTACTGGTCCTGAAAAGTAATTTTAACCGTACTTACCGGTAACTTGAATTTCCTTCATAGGCTAACATTGACTGGTTTCACTTGGAAATTCTTCTAAGTGTGGAGTTTTGGAACTTTAAAATATTCCTCTAAAATCAGCCGAAATACGAATTCCGATTTACTCACCTGTTATCAGGAGAGACCTCAGTGCTGCATCTTTCAGCCCAGTACTGGTCCTGAAAAGTAATTTTAACCGTACTTACCGGTAACTTGAATTTCCTTCATAGGCTAACATTGACTGGTTTCACTTGGAAATTCTTCTAAGTGTGGAGTTTTGGAACTTTAAAATATTCCTCTAAAATCAGCCGAAATACGAATTCCGATTTACTCACCTGTTATCAGGAGAGACCTCAGTGCTGCATCTTTCAGCCCAGTACTGGTCCTGAAAAGTAATTTTAACCGTACTTACCGGTAACTTGAATTTCCTTCATAGGCTAACATTGACTGGTTTCACTTGGAAATTCTTCTAAGTGTGGAGTTTTGGAACTTTAAAATATTCCTCTAAAATCAGCCGAAATACGAATTCCGATTTACTCACCTGTTATCAGGAGAGACCTCAGTGCTGCATCTTTCAGCCCAGTACTGGTCCTGAAAAGTAATTTTAACCGTACTTACCGGTAACTTGAATTTCCTTCATAGGCTAACATTGACTGGTTTCACTTGGAAATTCTTCTAAGTGTGGAGTTTTGGAACTTTAAAATATTCCTCTAAAATCAGCCGAAATACGAATTCCGATTTACTCACCTGTTATCAGGAGAGACCTCAGTGCTGCATCTTTCAGCCCAGTACTGATCCTGAAAAGTAATTTTAACCGTACTTACCGGTAACTTGAATTTCCTTCATAGGCTAACATTGACTGGTTTCACTTGGAAATTCTTCTAAGTGTGGAGTTTTGGAACTTTAAAATATTCCTCTAAAATCAGCCGAAATACGAATTCCGATTTACTCACCTGTTATCAGGAGAGACCTCAGTGCTGCATCTTTCAGCCCAGTACTGATCCTCAAAAGTAATTTTAACCGTACTTACCAGTAACTTGAATTTCCTTCCATAGGCTAACATTGACTGGTTTCACTTGGAAATTCTTCTAAGTGTGGAGTTTTGGAACTTTAAAATATTCCTCTAAAATCAGCCGAAATACGAATTCCGATTTACTCACCTGTTATCAGGAGAGACCTCAGTGCTGCATCTTTCAGCCCAGTACTGGTCCTGAAAAGTAATTTTAACCGTACTTACCGGTAACTTGAATTTCCTTCATAGGCTAACATTGACTGGTTTCACTTGGAAATTCTTCTAAGTGTGGAGTTTTGGAACTTTAAAATATTCCTCTAAAATCAGCCGAAATACGAATTCCGATTTACTCACCTGTTATCAGGAGAGACCTCAGTGCTGCATCTTTCAGCCCAGTACTGATCCTGAAAAGTAATTTTAACCGTACTTACCGGTAACTTGAATTTCCTTCATAGGCTAACATTGACTGGTTTCACTTGGAAATTCTTCTAAGTGTGGAGTTTTGGAACTTTAAAATATTCCTCTAAAATCAGCCGAAATACGAATTCCGATTTACTCACCTGTTATCAGGAGAGACCTCAGTGCTGCATCTTTCAGCCCAGTACTGGTCCTGAAAAGTAATTTTAACCGTACTTACCGGTAACTTGAATTTCCTTCATAGGCTAACATTGACTGGTTTCACTTGGAAATTCTTCTAAGTGTGGAGTTTTGGAACTTTAAAATATTCCTCTAAAATCAGCCGAAATACGAATTCCGATTTACTCACCTGTTATCAGGAGAGACCTCAGTGCTGCATCTTTCAGCCCAGTACTGGTCCTGAAAAGTAATTTTAACCGTACTTACCGGTAACTTGAATTTCCTTCATAGGCTAACATTGACTGGTTTCACTTGGAAATTCTTCTAAGTGTGGAGTTTTGGAACTTTAAAATATTCCTCTAAAATCAGCCGAAATACGAATTCCGATTTACTCACCTGTTATCAGGAGAGACCTCAGTGCTGCATCTTTCAGCCCAGTACTGGTCCTGAAAAGTAATTTTAACCGTACTTACCGGTAACTTGAATTTCCTTCATAGGCTAACATTGACTGGTTTCACTTGGAAATTCTTCTAAGTGTGGAGTTTTGGAACTTTAAAATATTCCTCTAAAATCAGCCGAAATACGAATTCCGATTTACTCACCTGT